>VXBT01001865.1:735934-768746 GCA_013400235.1 Oriolus oriolus
CTGGGCTGGCCGGGAAAGGCAACGCTGGTGACCGGGCAGGGTTCTGGGGGCTGCACGGGTCGGGGTTTGTCTCCGCAGGTATTTGGGTGGGGGTCAGGGAGCGGCGGCGGGGGTGCCGTGGGTGGGACGGCAGAGCAGAGCCCTTTGGGGACAGTTGTTGGAGGTTTCGGGGGTTGCCCTGTCCCTCAGCCCAGTGCCGGGGGGAGAGGCTGCTGTGCCTCGGAGCTGGCACCCGGGGAAAGCTTTCACGGGTGAAAGTGTGCGAGGTCAGCGGGGCTGTGGGTGCCTCCGACCCGCGGAGCCCACCGGGGGTGTTTTGCAGAGCTGATGGCTGCCCGTGCAAAGGGGGAGCAAGGGGAGGGGGGTTCCCGGAGGAAAAGGCCGGGAGGGAGTGGAGGGTTCAGGGTGAGCTTGGCTGAACTGCAGGTGTTGGGGTATTTGCAAATCGGTGGATCTGAAATGGACAGGGAATAGGGAAAGGGACAGGAGGATCGCTGTGAGGGGGCTCACAGGCATGGGTTAGGTGAGGGAAAAGGGGGATGAAGAGCACCCGCGGAGGGGAAGGAGGGAAAAAGCGTCTTGTGGGGCCAAAGGAGCAGAGAAAGTGGCAGGAAGAGCACATGGAGGGAACGGGAGGGTCCCGGGGCATTTGGGCAGTCCCCAGGCAGGCTCCTGCCTTTCCTGCCTCTGCTCCTTGGGGTTCCCCCCTGCCCGATCCCGGGGGGCAGCGGGAGGAGGTGGTACCACAGCCAGCAGCCCTTCACAGCACGGGGGGTGCTGGCCACAAAGAGCTCCGAGCAGCTCCAGGAGGGTCCCGGGCTGGGTCCTGCTGCGTTTTGTCCCTGGCTGGGGGATGCTGGGGGCCACGTCCTGGCTCTGGAGCTCAACCTGGGAGCTGAAAACAACAAATGGAGACACTCACACGGAGTCTCCCAGCTGCAGGAGCGCACCTGGGGAAGGAGGAGAAGTGGATGGGGAAGGCAAACAAAACCAGACCAGTATGATTTTGTGTTTAAATGATGACTTGATTTGCGGGTTGAGGTTTTGGTAGTTTTTTTGGGGGTCTGGCTTGATAATTTCCAAGTTTTGGAGCATGGTCCCAGCAGCTCTGTGGCACCACGTGTGCAGGGGAGAGAGAGAACACGAGCTGCGTCCCCGACCCCCTGGGCTGTGGCTGCGCCTCAGACACGTGGGTGGTCCTCGATGCCATGTACCAGGGTCAGTCCCGTGCACAGCTCCCACGTGAAAAGGGCAATTCCACCCAAGGGAGGAAAGGCTGTGCTTGGGACCTCATTGCTTGAGCATCTCCCTCCCTTTCCCGCTCCCGTGTCCCAGCCTGACGGGTGTCCCCCACCTGGCAGCCAAGACCAGGCTCCTGCTGTTGCTTTGTGGCTCATCACAACCTCCCCACTGCTCCCTCTCCCCCATCTGCCACTCCAGCCCTGTCCTCAGTCCCACTGGTTCGTTTGGAGCATTGCCTGGATTTCTGGGGATGAGGTGGCCAGCCCCAGCTTCTCCAGACTGAGGGGTTCTTGGTATATTCCTGGAGCAGGTTTGTTGGCCGTGCTGAGGGGCAGGGCAAAGGCTGGGGGAGCAAGAGGAGACCAGGAGGAAATGCTGGAGCAGGTCTGGGAAGCCGTAGGAAGTTCGTGTGCGGCCGGGAGCTGCTCTGCCTTTCTCCTTGTTTTTGCACAACTGAACAGATTTTGTTGTTGTTGTTGCTGTCCTCATGAAAACCCAACCAAATCCTGCAGCTTTCCTGAAGTGAAAGTGGCGTTTTCCCTTCCACAGGGCACTTCTGAAAGTAAGGGGTGTCCACTCCCATATTTTGCACAAATATTGCAGGCTGCATTCCTGCAGTGTCCGTGCTCTGTGCCACCAGCGCCCGGCCTGCTGGCATCCGCCCAGCAAAATCCCTGAAGGCTGGTGGCTCACAGGGCAAGAGGACATTGATACTGAGCAGGATTTTATGGCCTTTTATCTCAGCACTTGAAAAGAGATGATGGCAATTTATGTGCCCGAGGCCCAGGGTGTGTCCGTCCCTTCCTTGGTGACTTTTTCCCAGCTGGTGATTAAAGGAAGAGGAATCAGGTCCTTGTGAGCTGAGCAGTCTGGTCCCACACTCAGTCCTTTCCTTGGGGCCCATCCCATGGTGGGAGATGGGATTTGCTGAGTGCTTGGGTGATGTTTTCCTTCCACGGGCTCCAAGGATTTCTTCCTTCCCTACCCTTTCATCCCACACCTAACTGGCACCTCCCCACGTCTCCGCAGCACCGTCCTGGGCTGGGGCACAGCAAGGGAAAAGGGATTTTCCTGGCTTCAAAACCTGCCTGTGCTGGTAGCAAGTGACACAAGGTTTGCCAGTGAGTGCTGGTGTGAGGGCTGTCACTGAAGGAGGTCACAGGCATGTCCAGGGTGAGGAATGCTGGGCTCAGAGCCAGCGCTGTGACTTGATTTGGGGGGACAAGGACCACCCAAAGCCAAACCTGCAAAGGGCCTGGCTGGGGACAGTGGGTGTGGCAGGGAGGGCAGCAGATGGGTTCAGTTGGTCAGCTGGTACCTTTTACCCATCAGAAAAGCAGCCCGTTGGCAAAACAGCACACTGGCTACAGGTCCTGAGGAGCAGCAGAGCTTCCCGGGGTTCCCCTGCAGAGATGCTGCCCTGAGGCTCCCGTGTTCCTCACGCTGGAGCCGCTGGGCGTTAATGGCTGTGATAAATCCCTCTGGGCACAGCTGACGGGGTGAATGAGACACCAGCGTCCTGTCACCTGCTGCCCGTGTATCCAGTGACTGTCACAGCGAACCAAGTGCAGCCACCGGGGGAGATGTCCTGCGGTGTCCACGCTGGGCTGGTTGAACCCTGTGTCACAACAAATTGCTGCATTCAATGTGTTCCACTGGCTGCAGTGGCCAGGGCAGGAGGCAGAGGCCAGGTGTGATCTGGTGCTGTTGGGTCAGGTTGGGTCTCTCCAGGGGTTTACCTGCACCCCAGGCTGGGCTGTGAGTAGCTGAGTCTCCAGGTGACTGCTCTGTGTGCTGGACGTTCCTCAGGGAGCTTGGGCATTGTTACTGCACACAACAACTATTCCTGTTTTCTCTCCCTGTTTTAAGTGGTTTTCGCATTCTTTTCATTTTAAAGTCAGGGCTGACACAGCAAGAGGCTACAAGACAATTCATTCACATTTTATATTTCACAATTGCACCTTCCAGAAAGGAGATGCTTTAATGATATCTTTACACTGTTGTTTTTTTGCCTTGACTGCTCTCACTTGCCTTGTTGGGTGCCAGAATGAACCTCCTGGCACAGCAGCTGCAGAACTCGAGTTCTAACTTTGTGCCTTTTGTTTACCACATCCAAATGCTGACTTGTGGATGGCAGTTTCTGGTTTTCTCAGTCACGTGTGGTTCAGGGAGAATGGTTCACTCTGTTTAGGATTTGACCTCTGTGTCCATCAAGGGGTCCTACTGCCCTGGACAGGACAAAGGGGATCTGCCAGGCTCTCAAAACCACGGATTCATTTGACGACTCCAGACTCCAAGCCTGGCATTTCCCAAGGCCTCACCCTCTCTTTATTGTTGGCTTGACCATCCTGGAAACTCTTAGTGTGATAGGAAATGGCTGAAGGGAGGGGTCAGTGTTGCTTTTGGGGAGAGATGTGGACAGTCACTTTGTTTTCCTCCTTTTTTTTTTCCCCTAACCTGCCAACAAAACAAAGCCATGCCTTGGCCTGGTCAGTGCTCACACGTGTGGATGGTGCTGGGCTCCGGCCAGGAGCCTCCTGTGCTCCAGCTGCCTGCACTGTCGAGCTGGGCACCCCAACTCCAGGCACAGGGGTGGCATTGCTGGGAATTTCGAGCCTTTTGCAGGAGCCTGAGCAGAGGACAAACCATCCTTGGCTTTGCTTTTGTGCTCTGCCCTGCAGAGCTCAGCAACTGCTTCCAGCCTCGGCTTCCCTGGGATGTGAGGGCTGTCCCACCCCGGTGGGGCTGGGAAGAGGCCCTGTGGGAGCTGCCCTGGTCATATCCAGGCCCATTTCCATCTCTTGGCTCTCTGCAGTGGAGCAATCCCTTTGTTTCAGGAGGAAGAGGATGAATGTGCTGCCACGGGCGTGTGCCAGGCTGCTCCTCCTGTCCCTGCTCTGCGCCACCGGCCTCTGCCAATGGAGCAAAAGTGAGTGGAGCCGAGCTGGCTCTGTCTGCCACCTCCCCTTGGGGACTGTGTGTACCTGTCCTGGGCTCCAGAAACACCAGTCCTGGTGTGCAGAACACCTGCTGTGTGCTTTTCCTGCTGTTTTGGGGCCCGCCTCTCGCTACCCCGCTGCCGTTTTGCAGCCACTTTCCACTAACCAGGCAAAACCTCCATCTCTCCATGGGATCAGCCTTTCTAACGCCCTCCCACGGCTCACTTTGTTTTCCCCATCCCTGATGCCCCGATCTTTCCTGGCAGACAACCGCTGTGTGCTGTCCCGGGCAAAGAGCTGCACCGAGTGCATCCGGGTGGACAAAGACTGCTCCTTCTGCACCGACGAGGTGAGACCCTGCAGGGCAGCCTGGGACTCCACTTCCCACCCTGCTGATGGAGGGATCCCAGCACCCTCAGTGGGAGAGGGACACAAGAGCGGGAGCAGCTTCTGGATCCAGCTTTTCTTCTGGATGGGAAAGGCTGAAATGTGGATTTCCCTTTGGTGTGGAAAATGGGGAGGGAGGCGAGTCCAGGGAAAATTGCAGGGATACAGAGGTTTAGCAGAAAATGTCAGTGCACCAGAAACAGTGTGTGCAAGGGATGGAGGGAGAGTTTTATCCCACACAGCCCAGTAACTCACCGGTGGCCACATTTCAGCTGCTGGTTCTGTGCGAGGCTCGTCCCCATCTCTCTGCCCCACTCCTGCTCCCAAAGGCTCATAAATGCTCTCGGCACAGGACCCTGCTCCCTGCCCTGTGTATTTCCCCCTTTCCCAGTGGATCTGGTGCTGTCTGTGGCTCTGAGGCTGTTCTTGCTCCCTGGCAGAGCTTCGAGGAGCCGCGCTGTGACCTGCGGGAGAACCTGCTGCGCTCCGGCTGCGGCGAGGCCGGCATCGTGTACACCCGGGGAGAGATGAGGACGCTGAAGGTGCGTGCTGGGGACACAGCCCGTGCTCAGCCTCTCCTCAGGGGTCCTTCACGTCCTCCCTCCTCCTCTGGAGTCTCCAGCAAGAAGGCCCAGATCGCTGTTTATGTAGGGTCTACTCCAAAGCAATGCCTCCCCTAGCTGGTGGACCCGTGGGCCACCGGTCCTGATCCAGCCTGGGGTGACTTTGCAGACAAAGTGAAATGCTCACATCCCTCTGGAGGAGGTGCCTGGCTGGATGTGGGGGAGGCTGTTGGGCAGCACGTGAGGGAGGAGAGCGTGCTCGTCCCTGCCTTTGCTCTCCCCACACATCTCCCTGCCCCTTGCCTCCTCCTCCTCCTGCTCCTTGCACCCACTCCAGAGGTGGAGTCCACGCCCTTCACGTCACTCTTCTTCACAGAATGTCAGTATCAACACGTCCCTGAACAGGACCCAGGTGTCACCCCAGGCCATGTCCATGCAGCTGCGGGCTGGGGAGGAGATGAGCTTCGACATGGACGTCTTCCAGCCCAAGGAGAGCCCTGTGGATCTCTACATCCTCATGGACTTCTCCTACTCCATGTCTGATGATCTGGACAACCTCAAAAGCATGGGGAAAAAGCTAGGTGAGGGCAGAGCTGGGAGAAGAGGGGAGCCTGCTCCTGTGCTGATGAAGGCAGGCAGCTCGCTCCTGCCTGCAGCTGCGAGTCCTCTCTCAGCACCAGAGAGGGGGATGCAGCTGGCCGTGGGCTGAGAGGCGTCTGTTTTAATTAGAGCTTCTCATTATCACTGCTCTGTGCAGCCCTGTGTGTGGATGTCTCTCTGGTCCTGCCAGGATCCTCACATATGCTCTCCCCTTCCAACCCAGCGTGGGGCTGGTGCCCCTCAGAGCTGATCTGTGCAGGGCCTTCGGCATCTTGAACCTGCTAGCTGCACTTGCAGGAGCTCCAGTTTTGGGGCTGCCAAAGGGGATGTAGGTTTCTGCCCTATAAAACCCCAAAGATCCTAAAAGATGACAGTTTGGGAATCTTATCTAAGAACTGACCAGCAGAGAAGATGCCCACAAAAACACTTCTTTCCCTGGAGCAGGGAGCTCACAGGCATCTGTTTGTTTACGTGTCTCCCCCTTCCTTTCCTCTCCTCCCAGCGGACTTCCTGAAAAAACTGACTTCCAATTTCACCATTGGATTTGGCAAGTTTGTGGACAAAGTCTCATCCCCCCAGACAGACATGAGACCCGAAAAGTGAGTGAGCCCCTTGGGTCCCTGGGGTGGGAGTCGAGGGAGTGGAAAGTGCCTTCTGTTTCTCCGTGGCTCTCAGTGTCTGCAGTGCAAGAGGCTCCATCCATCTCTCTGCCTTCACTGCCAGTGTCTTCCCTGGTCTCCCCATGCCTCAGGGCTTGCTGTAGCACCGTGACAATGCCAGCAGTGTCATCCTCTGCTTTCAGACCTTCCCTGCTCTGCCACAACACACTGCACGCCTTGTCTTCCCCTGTCTCTGCCCTCACCCCTTCTCCCTCTCGGTGCTGGTGGCTGAGCTCCGTGACTTCCCTCGGGGGACTCTCCCCACGCTTCCTCTCCTTGCATCGCAGCATCCCTTTGCTCCTGCCCCACACAAGACCCCTGGTTCCATCTCTTCCAGGCTGCGGGAGCCCTGGCACAACGCCGACTCCCCGTTCTCCTTCAAGAACGTCATCAACCTGACCGACAACGTCGACTACTTCAACCAGGAGCTCCGCAAGGAGCGCATCTCCGGCAACCTGGATGCCCCCGAGGGCGGCTTCGATGCCATCCTGCAGACAGCTGTTTGCAAGGTGAGGGTGGCCAGGGCTGTGTTTTTAATGAGTGGATCTTCCTGATGCCCACTGATGAGCAGAAGAGCCACACACTGGGCGGCTGGCAGGGCAGCCAGGGAGCTACAGTTCAGCCAGGTTCAGCCACAGTTGGTTCTTGCCCTCCCAGCCACACGCTCCCGGTGCCGAGCTGTTTTGCATTCCCAATTTTTCCCAAGTCTTAGAAGGTGTGCGTGTCCTGGTGTTTGATGCCCAGCCCAGGAGCTGCTTGCTGGGCACCCTGCGTGTGCTCTTGGCTCTGTCCCGCTCCGTGCCCGCGGTGATGAAACTCTGCTCCCTGGAAAAGAGCCCACTTGGGCTTGGCCACTTGGCTGAGGGATGAGCACAGCTCCAGACACGTCCAGGGAAGCGTGGGCTTGCCCCCTGTACACACGTGTGCCTGGCCCCGAGCTGCTGGGTGGGACGCACCCCGTGCTTTGGGGGTGCCAGTGGGTGCTGGGGCTCCTTGGGCCACGTAGCTGGTTGTGTTTGCTGCCAGGTGCCCGTGGTGCCTTGTCCCTTGGGTGTTCCAGCTCCTGACAGTGCTGGCTTGCCAAGGGCTGCAAATGCTGTGCAGGGTTGGGGAGGCACGGAGATAAAGGTTCCTTCTCCCCCTCCCTGGCTGCAGGATAGGATTGGCTGGAGAAATGACAGCACTCACCTGCTCGTGTTCTCCACCGAGTCTGCCTTTCACTATGAAGCTGACGGTACCAACGTCCTGGCAGGGATCCTGGCGAGGAACGATGAGCGGTGCCACCTGGACAGCCACGGCACCTACGTGTACGACACCAAGCAGGACTATCCTTCAGTGCCCACCCTCGTGCGCCTGTTGGGCCAGCACAACATCATCCCCATCTTTGCTGTCACCAGCCACTCCTACAGCTACTATGAGGTGAGGACACCACAGCAGCGATGCCACGTGGGATTACCTTTCCTCCAGGATCTCCGCCTCAGCTCAGCTGTGAGGAGAAAGTGTTCTGCCATCGCTTGTCCCCAAGTGCTAAACCAACACCCTGATATTTGGGAGGGTGCCACGCTGTGTTGGGGGGCTGCTCTGGGTTGTGGGAGGTCTCCAGGTGTATTACTGCGTGCAGGAATCTGAGCTTCCAGAGGTCTCCCTGTGGTGAGACCTCCCTCGTAAAGCAGTGGAGGCACAGAGCTGGGGAGTAATTTAGGTTGGAAGGGACGTTTGGAGGTCTCTGGTCCAAGTCCTGCTCAAGGCAGAGCCCACTCCCATGATAGAGGAGGGTTCTCAAGGCCTTGGCTCAGGGAGCTCCTGTCTCTCTGCAGAAGCTGCACAAGTATTTCCCCATCTCTGAGATCGGGCTGCTCCAGGAAGACTCTTCCAACATTATGGAGTTGCTGCAGGCAGCCTTTGAGGTAACGCTGCTCTCTGGGGCTTCACTCTGGCTCCCAGGGAGGGCACAGGGTGGGCACCTCCTGAGCAGGAGAGTGGGCAGCAGGCAGGATGTGGCCCCTCTGGAGCAGGCCACGGGGTGGGGGGGGGTCGCAGGGTACTGCTGACAATCAGCGTCGTGTTTATGCTCTGCCACCCAGCGCATCCGCTCCAAGATGGACATCCGGGCTGACTTCACCCCCAAAGGCCTGAAGACAGAGTTCACCTCCTCCATGTTTGAAAAGACAGAATCTGGCTCCTTCCACATCACCCGCGGGGAAGTGGTGAGTCCTCGGATGGCGGCGGAGGGGAGGCTCCTGTGAGGGGATGGGCTCTCCGTGTCCGGCTGGGCCGCGGTCCGGCAGGGCTGGCTCATCCCTGCAGCGTGTCCCTTCCTTCAGGGCAAGTTCCGCGTGCACGTGAACGCTCTGGAGTACGTCGGCGCGCAGCACGTCTGCAGCCTCCCCGAGAAGGACCGGCGGGGAGAGATCCACGTGAAACTCACGTCCCTGAGCGACAGCCTCAAAATCAGAACTGATGTCGTCTGCGACGTGTGTCCCTGCGAACAGGTGGGGTGATGCAGAGAGGTCTCCTCCTCCTCCTGGCCAGCCTGGGGCGGGAATGTCTTGGCTGGTGCACGTGGGTCCTGCTCGACCCCTCAGCCATGCTCAGCCTCACCGAGATCTCCATCACTGCTTGTTCCAAGCTGAGTGTGATGTCCTATGGCAGAGCTTGGTCTTCAGGGCAAGGATCTGTGCCCCTGGATCTGTCCTTCCGATTCCTGAAATGGACTTGAGGGCAGCTGGGCCCATTCAGCAACGCCTCTTCTGTCTTCTCTTCCAGCAACAAGAGTTGGACTCTCCCAAGTGCAGTTTCCACGGGAACTTTGTCTGCGGGCAGTGCATCTGCCACCCGGGCTGGTAAGGGCTGTGTCCAGACCCACACCCCTCCCAGGGGTCCCGCTGGGTCTGGGGACCCCCAGTGACACACGCTCACGCCCTGGGCACCCTGCCCGGGACCCCGCTGCGCTGCGCTCTGCCCCTGCCTCTCTCAGCGCCATCTCTGTCCCCAGGCGAGGGGACACGTGCGACTGCTCCCCGGCCTCGTCCCCCAACAACGAAGCCTGTGTCCGCCCCGGGGATGTGGAGCCGTGCTCAGGGCGGGGCGAGTGCCTGTGCGGGAAGTGCCAGTGCTACCCCGAGGACCAGACCCTGCGCTTCGACGGCGCCTTCTGCGAGTTCGACGTCCTGCAGTGCCCGCGCACCTCCGGCTTCCTCTGCAACGGTGAGAGCGCCCCAGAGCCCCCCAGCTGGGGGATGTGCTGGGCCTGGTGGCACAGATAGGGTGTCCTGGACTGGTGGCACTGGCACGGGGGGTTGAGTGACCAGCAATGGGTGGCAGGGACTCTGCGCTTTGCAGACGAGCGGGGAGGATGCTGTAGGGTCTGTTTGCAGCCCCTGTGCACCCCAGAGAAAGTGGGGGAGCCACGGACAGGGCTGGGGGAACGGCACAGCACTGGAGCCCGGGTAATCCCTCCTGTCGCCCCCAGACCGTGGCCGCTGCTCCAGGGGCGCCTGTGTGTGCGAGAGCGGCTGGGAGGGCCCTGGCTGTGAATGTCCCACGAGCAACGACACCTGCATCGACAGCCGAGGGGTAGGTGCTGCCCTGCCCTCCCCAGGGACCGCTGCTCCAGGCAGGTCCCCAGTGCTGGAATCTCTGGGGCACCTTGCCTGCGATCGCTCTCAGACACCGACTGTCACCCCTCCTCTCCCAGGGCATCTGCAACAACCACGGGAGGTGTGAATGTGGCAGGTGCATCTGTGACATGGCCTCGCTGTACACCAGCTCCACCTGCGAAATCAGCTACTCCCTGGTGAGTCCCTCCGGGTTTGCCACTTGTTCCCACGCAGAGCCTCCGGGGAAGGAAGGCAGAGCAGAGAAGAAGGCACATCTCAGTCAGGAACAAAATCCTGAGCAGGGATTAGTCTCACCTGTCCTGTGGCCAGGAAGGGGCTGGCGTGGGAGCTGCTTTGCAGCCACAGGCTGTCTTTGCTCTCCTGTTCACCAGCAGCAGCTGTTGAGAATCTGGCTGTGTTTATCTGCACCCTGGTGATGGGCAGAGGTTTGAGGCTCAGCTTGTGGCTTGTTCTGATTTGCCTCAAGACTGGGAGAAAACTCATTTTGTAGAATCACAGACTGTTTTGGATTGGAAGGGGCCTTAGAGCTTATCTCATTCCAGCTCCCCTGCCATGGGCAGGGACACCTTCCACTGGATTGGGTTGCTCAGGGCCCCAGCCAACCTGGCCTGAACACGTTTGGTTTGCCCATTGACAAACATGGGCTAATCCCACCGAGGGGATGGAGAAAGCTGGCTTGATTGTGTTTTGGAAAGGCCACTGAAACCCTTGGAGAAGATTTAATTGCTGCCCAAGTGCAGGCTGTTGGTATAAGAGATTTTTGAGACAGCTGGGCTTATAAATCCTCCATTAGCTGCTCGTTCTCAGTGACTTCTCTTTTTGACCTGGACCTTGCCCTGGCTCTGGGGTGAGGATGCAGCGCTGCCTCTCCAGCTCTGCCTTCCAGAGGCTGTGTCTTCCCTGGCTCCCGTGGGTGTCCCTGACCACCCCACCCCACCCCACCTCTCCCAGGGCTTCCAGGCTGTGTGTGAGAGCATCCGGGACTGTGTCCGCTGCCAGACCTGGGGGACAGGCAGCCTGAAAGGGAACTGCAGCTCGTGCCAGCTCCAGATCCGGATGGTGGAGGAGCTGAAGAAAGGTAACGTGAGAAGCAGAGCTGGATGCAGACACGCCTGGTGTCTCCTGTGTGCTCCGGTCCGTGCGTGTAGGCTGCTCCCCAAGTCTTTCCTGGCCCTGGTGACCTCACAACCGTGCCCCCTCTCCCCACAGAGGAGGCTGGTGAGTACTGCTCCTTCCAGGATGAGGATGATGACTGCACCTACCACTACACCCTGGAGGGAGACCCCAGTGTCCAGCCCAACACCACCGTCCGCGTGCAGAAGAATAAAGGTGAGCAGGGACCTGGGAGGAGCAGGAGATGTCCAGCCTGGGGTCTGGATCAGACTGACCAAGTCCACAGCACCTCCAATCCCTGCTTTGTCCCTTTGCTGTGCCCCTGGGCAGGGTCAGCTGCAGGCAGCAGCTCCCTGCCCACCCTGCTGGGTGACACGGGTGGGTGACACTGTCTGTCACGTGAACTGCAAGGGGTGGAGTGTGGCACCCTCAGAGAGAGCTTTAGGGATCAGAGCCTTTCCCCTGCTGCCGTGGGCAGGGGTTGCTGCAAGGTGCTGCACAGCCCTTTTGGTGTGGCTGGGTGTGAGCAGAGGTGTGACAGCCCTCCCTGAGCAGCATTTCTCGTTGTGAGGAATTCCCAGGGTTAACTGGGCTGCTCCATCCCTCAGAGAGCTGTGGTCCAGCCTTTCCCCTCTGTCCCTGCCCCGCTGCTCCCTCCCTGCACACCCCACACGGGGGCTGATGCCTGGGAGTGACATTGCTGTCACTTGCAGAGTGCCCGCCTGGGAGCTTCCTCTGGCTCATCCCACTGCTCATCTTCCTCATCCTGCTCCTGGGGCTGCTGCTCCTGCTCTGCTGGAAGTTCTGTGCCTGCTGCAAGGTGAGTGTCTCAGCTGGCTGCCCCAGCCCAGAGAGAGAACCAGATATGGCCAAAAACATGACAGATTTCCAGAATCCACCCAGCCTCCAGCGTGGCCAGATTGGCTGGGGATGTCCCTGTGGTATCCAGGGCCTCTGCTGTTGCTGACATGAGCTGCTGGTGAAATTTTAGCCAGATTTCCCCCATCTGGCTAAAATCAGCTTGAGAGCCCCATCCACCCACTGCCCACACACCCCTGCTGATGGGGATCCTCCCCGATGGAGACACGGAGGGGTTCTGTCCTTGGCCACCAAGTGATTGTGTCTCTGGCCCTTTGTTTTCTAGGCTTGCCTGGCCCTGCTCCCCTGCTGCGCACGAGGTACCAGCCCTTGGTCCTGGGGGAAGGGTCTGTGGGGTGCGCTGCCTTCCTGGGCTTGGGGGTGTGCTGGGATAGGCATCCCTCCTCTCTGAGCTGGAGGGGTGGATCAGGGAGGAGGCTCCTGGCAGAGAGCCTGAGACAAGGAGCCCTGGAGCTGCTGGCCCACTTTTCTTCCCTGCCCCACACCCTGGGATGCCCTGCTGGGAATCCCACTGCTGGCTCTCCCTGACCTTAGCTTAGATGTGTTCTCCCCACTCACGAGCACCCCTTGCTCCCTCCATCCCACTCCCCTCCTGAGATCCCAACCCCTTTAGCGTGGCGGGAACCCTAAATACCCCCCAGAGCAGAGTCTCTGGCGTTGGGCAGCTGATAGCTGGCGTTGTCCCAGCGTGCCCAGGCTCTGACCCCGGCCCTGGCTCTGCAGGTCGCACCGTTGGCTTCAAGGAGGACCACTACATGCTCCGCCAGAGCCTCATGTCCTCCGACCACCTGGACACGCCGCTGGTGCGCAGCGGCTCCCTCAAGGGCCGGGACACGGTCCGCTGGAAGATCCACAACAATGTCCACAAGCAGGGCGTCACCTCCCCCGCTGCCACCAACCCCAAGGACCTCAGTGAGTGTCACCTCCGAGGGACAGGGCGGGGGCGGTGCTGTGGGTGCTGTAAAGGCCCCAGAGTGTTACCTCCAAGCCCAGTTACGAGGGTGGTTGTTCCTTTCTTTACCTGCTTCCCTCCTGGAGGAAGCTGAGCAGCGCAGTGCTGTGTCCATCCCTGGGGCAGGGCCCTTGGACACCTCCTGATGTGCCCTGCTTGTGTCTTAGTCTCGTGAGCTCGGTGATCCAGCCTTGATTTCGCTGCCTCATCAGTCCAGAGCCACCGCTGGACGCTGTTTCCTCCTCTGGATCTGGCAGAGAGCTTCCCATTTCTCCCCCCAGTTCCCAGAGGGTTTTCCCTGCTGGTGCTGTGGGATTTGGGTGTCGGTGACACGGAGCATGGCGTGTGTCCCCGTGCTTCCAGCCTCTGGGTGGGTCATTTCTCTGACCAAGAACGAAGGAGTTTGATTTGGGAATTTCTCCTTCCAGTTCCCTACGGGCTGTCTCTGAGGCTGGCCCGACTTTTCACGCAGAACCTGGTGAAACCGGACACCCGGGAGTGCGAGCAGCTGCGCAAGGAAGTGGAGGAGAACGTAGGAGCCTGGGCACAAGGGGGGCTCGGGGTGGCCTTGGGGGCAGCCACACGGGGGCTGGGCAGTGCCCCTTCCCTGGGAACCCAGGCAGCTCTTGAAAAGAAGGAGCAGTTTTTCTTCTTTCGTGAGAAGTCACCATTTCTAAGGTCACAATTGTAAGAATTAGCAAAGCATCTCGTTGAGATTTCGGGTTTGCTTTGGGGCATGTGATCTGAAGCTTCGGTCTGCAGCCTCTTGCCGTGTCCTGGGAGGAAAATTGGTGTGGGAGGGCCTGGGGTGGTCAGAGGGCTGCTGTGTTTTGTGGCGGCAGCATCTGCTCGCTGAGCACATCCCTGCTCAGTGAGGGATACGCTGTGGAAACCCCTCTCCCCTCCTTGCAGCTGAACGAGGTTTTCAAGCAGATTCCTGGCTGCCACAAGGTCCAGCAGACCAAGTTCAGGTGAGTCAGTGGTGGAGAGACTCCTCCAGGGCAGGGTTCCCCCAGGGCACTGCTGACGATGGGCTGGACTAGAGGGCTGGGGGGTGAAATCTGCAGTGGTGGGAGGGTCTGTGAGACAAGCCTGGTGTGGTGCTTCACCCACCCAGGGCTGCAGAGCAGAGCCCACCCAGCTGTGGAGGAGATCTCAGCTGAGTCTGGCTTTGGAGCAGCAGGAACAAATCCTGGTGGCATGGTGCTCCATGGGAGAATTCCCCCGGCTTCAAAATTTTCAGCCTGATGCAAACTTAGGAGCGCCTGGTGCAGGCCGGGAGGAATTTGGGGATGCCAGTGCTGAGCAGGTAGTGGTATCTCCTCCCCACAGCGTGATCCAGATGTGATCTCCCCTGTGGGCACGTTCCTCACTGCGTTGGGAAACCCAGGGCGGGAGGGAGCAGCCGGGCAGGAGGGAACGTGCGCTGGGGCTCTGCGGGATGGGTTGGCACCCGCGGGGCAGTGCTGCAGCTCAGACCTGCACAGGGCTGTGATTCACACAGCTCTTGGTCTTGTCTGTGTTAGTCACTCTGATTTGGTTGGTTTTTTTTTTTTTTATTCCCCCAGGTTACAGCCCAATTCTGGGAAAAGGTAAGAGGAATTTGCAGCTTCTCCCTCTTCGTACACACACGTGTGGGGTGACTGAATGCCCCACACACTCACTGGCACCCAGCTGCTGTGTGAGATGAGTTACCCTGCTCTCAGCCCTCACCTGCCTTTCCCTCCCGCCCTCCCAGGCAGGATCACACCATTGTGGACACGGTGCTCACCGCCCCTTACTCAGCCAAGCCAGACATCATCAAAGTGGTGGAAAAACACGTTTCCCACGAGACTTTCAATGACCTGAAGGTTGCACCGGGTTATTACACGGTGACCTCAGACCAAGGTAGGGAGCAGAGCCCAGCGCTGCCTCCTGCCTGGGTGTACAGGGGGTGTTATTTCCCACCTCTCACCCTTGCCCTTTGCCCCAGATGCTCAGGGAATGGTGGAGTTCCAAGAGGCCGTGGAGCTGGTGGACGTCCGTGTCCCGCTCTTTATCAGGGAGGATGATGATGATGAGAAGCAGCTGCAGGTGGAGGCCATCGAGGTCCCCAATGGCATCGCGAAGATTGGGCGCAGGGTTGTCAACATCACCATCATCAAAGAGCAAGGTGAGGGGCTGTGGCTGTTTGAAGGGGTTTGAGTGTCCCACGTCCAGACGGGCCGGTGTGGTTTGTGAGGCACGGTCAGCGTACCTGAGCACCCCCGGGTCACAGAGCACAGACTTGCTTGGTGACTCCTTTCTGAAGTCACCTGGGTCTAAACTGGAGCATCCTTTAAAGCATCCAAAGGAGGGGCATCTTCCCTGCTGGCAGAAACACTGGACCATCACAAGTTTAGATGTTACCAATTCCATGGCAGAGCTGACCACATTCCTCTGCTGCTCCAGCGCTCCCATGAAGCCGAACCTCTTTGATGTTACTGTGCTAAGGTCCCCAGCACTTTCCCTCTGCTTCCCACCTGGCTGCTCTGGGCAGGGAGCACAAATGGGGAGTGGTGAAGTCTCCAGCCCATGCAGTGATACTTCATGCACAGTTCACACCTGTGGGTGACAGGAACTCTCTTCAAAGAGGACACCCTGAAGAGATGTGATGTGATTCTTTGTGTGTTTGCTCTACGTATTCCTTCTCTCCTGCCCTTTCCAGCCAGCAGCCTCATCACCTTCCTGCAGCCAGCCTATTCCCACAGCCGCTTCGATAAGCTGGCCAAGATCCCTGTCCTGCGGGAGATCATCGACAACGGGAAATCCCAAGTCACCTACAGGACCCGGGACCTCACCGCCAAGAACGGCAGGGTAAGGGTGGTGTTCCTGACCTTGGCAGGCAGGCAGGAGTGGGAATGCAGGGCTGGGAAAAGGCCAGCCCTGGGCTTGCAGAAGAGGGGTTATCAGGGTGTGGCTGGGAGAGAGGGGACCCAAGGCTTGAGGTCAGCACAAAGGTAGACGTTCCCCTCCATCCCTTGCTCCCTCAGGGAGGGAGGACCTGAGAGGATGCCTGTGCCTGAGGCTACCAGCTGCCCCTGGAGCTGGGGGCACTGGGAGGCAGATGGGGATTGACTGGGGGATGAGGGAAAGCTCTTTGGGAGTCTCCTTATGGATACTGTGGGCTGTAATCATAGACTCATAGAACATTTTGGGTTGGAAGGCACCCTACAGGTCATCTCTTTCCAAGCCCCTGCCATGGGCAGGGACACCTTCCGCTAGACCAGGTTGCTCAGAGCCCCATCCAGCCTCACCTTGAACCCACCTCTTCCTTCTCCTCCAGGACTACATCTTCACGGAGGGTGAACTGGTCTTCCAGCCTGGGGAGACGCGAAAGGAGGTGCAGGTGCCCTTGCTGGAGCTGACGGAGATAGACACCCTCCTCAACAACTGCCAGCTCAAGCAGTTTGCCATCGACCTCCTCCACCCCAAGTACGGTGCCAAGATCGGCCGCTACCCCCAGACCACGGTGACCATCGCTGACCCAGGTAGGGGCCGGCAGCCAGGCCGTGCCAGTGGCTGCGGGAGCTGTGGGACCCCCTCCCCGGACCAGCCCTTCTCCATGTGGTGCACGGAGCTCTATCCTCGCCCAAAAAGCCGCAGCGGGGTTCCTCCAGCTCCGACTGGTAGATTTGGGTCCCCCTCTAGAGGCACGAGTGGGAATAGTCCGTGGGTGGGGAGAACATGGATCGTCCTCTTCGGTAAAGGACATAGAATGGATGAATGGACTCTTAATTCCTTCTCCTTGGGAATTTGAATGAAAAGCCATAAAAATAAGGGAGAGGTAGGACTTGCCGTGAGTGGTGCGTGGCGCTTCCTGTGGCTGGACAAGGAAAACCGTCATCAATAACATAAATAATGGATTTATCACAGCGTGGCGGGGCAGTGCTGAGAGAGGCACAATTCCTTCTTTCGTCCAAGGGGGAGGACTGGCGCTGATGTGATCTTTCTTGCCTGCAGAGCTGGTGGATGGTGTCCCCTCGATGACTGGCCTGGGCCAGGTCCCCCAGTCCCCCAAAGGCCGCCTGAGTGCACCGCTGAATCCCGATGCCCGTGCCCTCAGCTCCAGGGAAATCAGCTTCAATTGGTTTCCTCCACCAGGAAAACCCCTGGGGTACAAGGTAAGGGATGAGTGGATCCCGGGGAAGAGTGTGGGACTCCTCCTGCAGGTGTTCCACACAGACATTTGTACCGAAGCGATCCAAGTACACACCCAAAAGGGGAGCAAATTCACCCCTTCTGGTCCCCTCCATCCTTGAGGGACCATTGCTGGGTGGATGAGGGGATATGCAAGAAAGATTCCTGGTGGCTTCATCTCCCCTTCCATCACTTATCATGAAGTGCCCAGACTGTCCTGGCCGCCCATTTCAGAGGAGTGGCACAACACCATTCCCAGAGCAGATGTAGTAAGAGACGAGGAATTTGTCACCCATTATGAGAGGATCTGAAGGAATCACAGATTGCTTTTGCTTTTCTAGGTGAAATACTGGATCCAGGGAGACCCTGAGTCAGAAGCCCATCTCATTGATGTCAAAACCCCAGCAGCACAGCTGAGTAACCTTTACCCCTTCTGCGACTACGAGATGCAAGTCTGCGCCTACAACGCCATGGGAGAAGGGACTTACTCGGACCTCGTCCACTGCCGCACGCTGGAGGAGGGTGAGTGACCCCCCACCTTCCTTCCCACCACGTGGGAGCAAGTTTGTACCTCTGCGCTCAGCACTGAGGGCTCCAGCCCTGAGCTTCTGGCGGTCTCAGGGTCAAGCGCTGAGTGTCTCCCACTGCAACCCAGCTGCGATCTGGGGAGCTGTGGGCACCCACTGGTTCCTGACCTGCAGTGATGTGCACCCTTTGCTTTTCCTTCCCAGTGCCCAGCGAGCCCGGGCGCTTGGCCTTCAACGTCGTGTCCTCCACTGTGACCCAGCTGAGCTGGGCTGAGCCTGCAGAAACCAACGGGGAGATCACGGCCTACGAAGTCAGTTATGGGCTTGTCAACGAGGACAACGGTAAGAGCTCGTTTTCGGATGGGACAGTCCAGCCAGGCTGAGGGGCTGGAGGACACGTTCTGCAGGCTGGGCCAGTCCCAAGCAGCAGCAGCAGCACAGCCAGAACAGCTCCAGGCATGTTTCTTTTGAGAGCTGGGATTTGGACGGGTCACTTCTCAATGGAAAGAGCACAAAAAAATCACCAGTCAGGATTTAACCCTGTAAATGCCAGAGATCCCATTCACTTCCATGGTGTTTTATGTTGTTTTTCATTTCAAAAACTTAGTTCGTAGGTCTAGATAAGCGGGTGGAGTACCAGGAAGGTGTTATTTGTGACACACCAGCAACAAAAGACCTCTCCCATAGCTTGACTTCAGCATTCAGTTTGGGAATTACCCTGAGATGATGCTGCTTGTTGTGAGCAGCCCAAAGAGCTGCTGCGCTTTTTCCCAGAGCCAGGCTGCACCCTGACACCAAAGTGAGGGGTGTTGTGGGGTCCTCTGTGCCTGGTGGGTGACGGGCATGCTCGTGCCTTGCAGTATCCATCGGGCCCATAAAGAAGGTGCTGGTTGAAGACCCCAAGAAGCGCATGGTGCTGATCGAGAACCTGCGGGAGTCGCAGCCCTACCGCTACATGGTGAAGGCCAGGAACGGCGCGGGCTGGGGGCCCGAGAGAGAAGCCACCATCAACCTCGCCACGCAGCCCAAGCGCCCCATGTCCAGTGAGTGCCAGCCTGGGCAGGGGGCAGAGGGGCTGGAGCCGTGCTGGAGAGAGCTCCCCATCACCCCAGCTGCTTCCCCGCCTCCTGTTTGCTCTGCTGCTCCAGCCACCCTGGGGATGCTGAGGGCCAGCCTGAGCATTGTGTGGTTTTTTGCTGCTTGTGTGGTTTTTTTTTGCTGCTTGTCTAATGGCACTTCCCACCACTCCTGCAGTCCCCATCATCCCCGATGTCCCCATCATCGATGCAGAGGGAGGTGAGGACTACGACAGCTACCTGATGTACAGCACGGATGTGCTCCGCTCTCCAGCCGGCAGCAAGCGGCCCAGCGTCTCTGATGATTCAGGTTCGTGTCTCTGAGTTTGAAAAGGTCGTTTCTAACATTCATTTTCCTTAACACCAGCTTTCAGCAATGAGCTTCACTGCTCCTTTCCGTCTCTCAGAGATGGGGAGATCCAAGTCATGGAGATCAGCCTTTCCAAAGCTCAGGAGATGCGTCCATGGGAACTCTTGGCTGGTCACAGTGTAAATAAGACCAGTGCCTCCTTGTCGTAGCCATGGGGCAAAGAGAAATCTCAGTGTGGGGCGGGAGAGGAGCTTTCCATGTCTCATCTTCCCTTTGTGTTGCCATTTGGCTGGACCATGAGAGTTGACATCAGCAAACAAGCACCGGCAAAGGCACAGACCTCTGAGTCCCCTGGATGCTCAGGGTCTAGGCCAAGCCAACAGGAGGGAACTCAGCAGTGCTGGGAGGGCGCTGGCCTCTCTTCCTCTATCCCTTCACTTTCTGAATGAGGCTGACTCCCCGGTCCTGTGCTGACACAAGGAGGGGAACATGAACCATAAGTGAAATGATGAGGTGTGTCTGTAGGATCTTCTCTGGGGGGTTCTCCAGGGCCTGGGACCCAAGAGCGAGTCCCTGGTCCTTTCGGAGAGCAAGGTGATGGGAACATCAGGAGTCCAACCACCCCGAGTGCACATCAAGGAGTGACGAAACCTCTCCTGAGCAGAGGACAATTGTTGCAGACTCTTCATGCAGGGACAGGCGTGTGGTGGGACTTTGACTCTCACCTTTTGTCATGATGGACACAGGGCTGGAAAGCAGTCTGGGAGTTGAGGAACCCCCCTGCATGTCACGCTCCCGCTATTCTCCACCTACCAGCTGGCTGCACCACCTGAACTCCTCAGCTCACACTTGGCAACGCGGGCTGTGAACAGGCATCGTCCCCACCGATGCTTGTCCCGTCCTGTCCCCAGCAAGCAGCACGGAGGTGGTGGGTGGCCCACCCTGACCCCTGCAGACCGTGCCAACACCGGTGCTTGCGTTGTCCCAAAAGGCTCCAGGTGGAAATTTGTGCCGTTGCTGGGAGAAGACCTGGACCTTCGCCGCATCACCTGGAGGCTCCCACCCGAAACCATTCCCCGTCTATCTGGCAGCAGCCGCCTCTCCTCGGACACCGAGGGGCTCCTCCACGAGGAGGACAGCGCTGTGGCTCCTGGCAGTGCGAGGAGGAGGAGCGGGACGCCCCAGCCTCAAGCAGGTGAAGGACGGCTCCGTTGTGGCACTGAGTGTCCTGTCTCGTCCTGCTTTGAGCTGAGGGGCCAGCAGATGGGCTCTGCGTCCCCTGCCTCCCCTCGTGTGCCCACCCTCGCGCTGGTGTGATCTGCTTCAAAACCTTGTCCTGGTGTGTCTGCCCACGAGGGTGTCAAGGTAACCCCCATCTCGGCACGGACTTGGGAGCCTGCTAGCAAGTTGCTTCTACCAAAGGCTGGACCTTCAAGGCAGGAGCAAACTCAGATGGTATCTGCTAAGTGCCACCTCCAAGGGCAGCTCTTCACCTTAATTAAGTGCCCCAAGCTTCTGGGGCGGTTCTGCTGGACTGTTAAACAGAAATCACTCTCTCACAGGTGGCTGATCTCTCCTGGCCTGCTGGGAGGGGATGGGGATTTGTTTGTCAAGGACCAGAACAACGGAGCGGAGTTTGCTTTTCAGATCCAGCTGAGATGGGATCCAGAATGAGATCTGGAGAAACCGCCTCCATAAAGGCCCGTTTTCCTTCTTGCACCTTCTTTTTAAATCTGAAATTCTAAACCTGTGCTTGCGTCTAAGGGGAGATGTGAGAGAATGTGGCGAGAACCACAAGGCAGTGCCCCAGCAAGGCCGAGGTCTGGAGTTACCTTGGGCACCATGGGCATGTCTGGTGCCGGCTGTAGGGAGAAGTCTTTGTTTACCTCTTTGTTCCTGCGTCTCTTGCTGGGTGTTGTGGCTTGTTCTAGATGTAGTGTTTCAGAACCATCTTCCAGAGTGGCTGAACCTGGGATGCAGCCAAGGCACAGGGGGCACCATGATGCCTCCTGCTTCCTCCCCATGGAAACTGGAGCAGCAGCTTTGTCCACAGCCACATTCCTCACGGTGTGCCCTCTTCCACAGAGCACTTGCTGAATGGCCGGGTGGACTTCTCCTTCCCTGGCAGTGGCAGTAGCACCCTGACCAGGACAGCCAACACCAGCTACCACCAGATGACCTCCCACATGCACCAGGAGCACAGGGTGATGGGGAGCTCCTCGCTGACAAGAGACTACTCCACGATGCTGATGGGGCATGGTGAGTGCCACAGGGATGGGACCTGCCCTTCCCTTCCGTCCCCATGACTGTCTTTGGACCTGCACCCTCAAGTCCTCGTGGGGTGAGGACTGTGCTCACAGCTAAGGGGGCCTACGAACCGCAGGTCTGGGAGGTCGTGTCCCCACCACTGATGTTTGGTGCTTTGCTAAGGCCTCTCTGCTTCCAGACCAGTTTGGAAAGGGTTCCCACCCCTCACATGCAGGGTGCTCAGGGAAGGGAGCTCCATCCTTATCCTCACACCACGAAGCTCTCCAGGGAGAGCACATGTCTCTTCTCCTCACTCTGTCCAGCAGCGTGGTTGCCTTTCAGCTCCACGTGTGTCAATCAGCTGGTGCTGACAGAAGGTGGTCAAAAGATTCTCCAAACCTGAGCCTTTAAAAGTCACCTGTGCAGGAGCCTGGGCTGAACCTGCTCTGAGATCTCCAATGGTGATTTTTCTCTTTCTTCTTGCACCGCTTCTGTAGATTACCCGGGGACACTCCTCCCTCCCATCCATGAAGATGCTGGGAGGACACTCCGGCCCCGGGACGTGGGTTTCAGGAGCAGGGCAAAGGTGAAGGGTTACTACCCCAGCATTGGCTGTCGGGACTCTGTAATCATGACCGATGGGTCCGCAGGGATGTGCAAGTACATAGGTACAGCTTGTCCAGTGTCTCCTCCCAGCCACACCTCCCATAACAGCCCAGCCACCGTCCATCCATGAGCTGCTGCCATCCACTGCTCACCCCAAACCTCCTCTCCGTGGCTTGCTGTGTGCTGTGCTGATCTTCCTACCGACCCAGCCCACGCCTCCATCACATCACCTTTCCATTTGCAGGTGACTTGCAGGTTTCAGCCCGCCTGGACTGATTAACATTCACCGCCACCACTGCCACCCATGCTCTGACCAACTCATTGTCCCCATCCTCTTCATTCCTAACGAGCTTCTTGTTCTCAGTCTTACTCCACAGGCCTTTGGAGAACTCTTGGGGAGAACGTGTGCTCCTTATGAGATGTCCCTCTGCAAGCTCCTTGTCAAAGAGGGCCTTCAGTCCCTGAGTGTCACCTGGGAGGCTGCTGTGCTCTCCGTGAGCCTTGTGTCCCAGTGGGACGAGCTGAGGAGCACCCAGGTGTGGTCCCAGGCCACATGAACAGGGCCTGGAGGTGTTGGGCTGATTTAGCTGTAGATTAGGGCCAGTCTTAATTGACCTACACCTGATGAAGTCTATGAAGCTTCTGGCAGACTGGACAGGGTGAGTGAGGAGGGTCACAGCCAGCACCAGGCCCCTGCTCTGGGCTCTCTGCCACAGGGGCACGAAGCTTACCTTAACTTGTCCCACCCTGGCACCCTGAGGCCGTGGGACATCCCTGCAGCTGTGCAGAGCCAGCCAGTCCCCCCTCGTGACAGCTTGCAGAGATGACACCTCACCACATCCTCCCCGAACCATCAGGACCGTGCCATGTTTGCCTGTGNCACCCGCCTGGTGTTCTCTGCCCTGGGCCCCACGTCGCTGAAGGTGAGCTGGCAGGAGCCGCGCTGCGAGAAGGAGGTGCAGGGCTACAGTGTGCAGTACCAGCTCCTCAACGGAGGTCAGTGAACGGGTGCTGCGGGCTCGGTGGGAGTTTTGGGGGGGTGGAGAGTCTGCTCTGGATGACCCTGCTTTGAGCAAGGGGGGTTGGACCAGGTGATCTCCAGTGGTGCCTTCCAACCTCAACCATTGTGGGATTCAGGGTCCTAAATCTGCTTCTTGGGTAGCCTTTTTTTTTTGTGTGCAGGAAATGTTGCAGCTACCCCACAGCTTTCGTTCCCTGTTTCTCCCAGAGGGAGAACAGTTCCTGGGGTTGCTTGTAGAATCATCACTCCTCCAAAAATACCCCCCTTTGAATGATTCTCTCCATCAACCCAAACATCCTACATGAAGGTTTTTTTCAACACATGGGACTTGGAAGAAGGATTGAAATGAAAATATCTTATTTTTACATGAATCTCAGGGCAGCATTAGTGAAAATAGAATTCTTTTGTCTGAAACTTCCTTGGGTTTTCAAGAAGCTTTTGTTTATCCCAAGCCTTTTTTGGAAAAACATCTTTTCCTGCACTACCCGTTGTTGGTGGCAAGGTGTGATGGGGGTGGTGGTGGGGGGGCCTGGATGGCTTTTGCCGGCAGTTTGTTTGAGACAGAGTTTAGGTGAAAGCTGTGGCTCTATCTTAGTGCCTGCAATGTGGTGTTGATGTCTCCTTCCCTGTGTGTCCCAGGAGAGGTGCACAGGATCACCATCCCCAACCCCAGCCAGAACTCAGTGGTGGTGGAGGACCTGCTGCCCAACCACTCCTACATCTTCAAGGTGAAGGCGCAGAGCGAGGAGGGCTGGGGCCCTGAGAGGGAGGGAGTCATCACCATCGAGTCCCAGGTGGACCCCCAGAGCCCGCTCAGCCCCGTGCCAGGTGAGGTGGCTGGGGACAGAAGGGTGGCACTGATGTCTCTGCTGCTGTCTACAGTGCTGGCCTGGCTGTTTTCTCTGCCCTTGCTGCATCCTGAGCTCTCCTTTCCTTCCTCTTGTTTTGGAACAGGACCTCCTTCCCCACACGCTCACTTTGCACTCGTTGTGCAGAGAGCTGAGCCCTTCCAGCTCATTCCATAAATGCTGTGTGCAGATCCCTCTCAGGCTCCCTTTGCTGTGATTCTGACGTGTCCCCTGTGCCCTTGCAGGTACCCCCTTCACCCTGAGCACCCCCTGTGCCCCTGGACCACTGGTTTTCACTGCCCTCAGCCCGGACTCTCTGCACCTCAGCTGGGAGAGACCTCGTGAGCCCAATGGGCCCATCCTGGGCTACAGGATCACCTGTGAGATGCTGCATGGAGGAGGTACAGCATCGGGCTGAGGCAGCCCAGTTCCCTTCTGTAGAGCACAAGATACCTCCAGCTATGGCAGCAACTTCTGCATTTTGGCTGGGACCAGTAAAAGAGTTGTTTGCTTACATCAGTGCAGACAAAGTGGGGGCAGGAGGCTGATTCCAGGCCTGGGAGCTGCTGGCTCCTGACACTTTGTGCCATTGCATGTTCTGGTCTAACAAATGCGGTGGGAAGAGGAAGGATCTGTTGATTATTGCATCCAAAACCCCGTGGAGGCCGGTTGTTGAGGCTCCCCACTGTAGTGAAATGGGGTTTTCTTAACCCTTAGTAGAAGTGGGTGTAATCCTACAGCCCGTGGGGTGTATAAAGCTCAGGGAAAGCCAAGGCAGCAGAGGTGGAGGGGATTGTATTTGGAGGGACCATCACTCTTGTCTGTCTTCACCACTCTGTGTCTGTGTGGATTAGGGGAGCCCAGGACAATCTATGTGGAAGGCGACAACCTGGAAACCACCCTGACTGTGCCCCACCTGAGTGAGAACGTCCCCTACAAGTTCAAAGTGCAAGCCAACACCACCCAAGGCTTCGGGCCAGAGAGAGAAGGCCTCATCACCATTGAATCTCAGGACAGAGGTACAGTACCGTGTCTTTGTGGAGGTGCGAAGAGAAACCTCTCAGAGCAGGCAGCACAACTCCTGCAGCCACCTTCCAGCTCTGCTGGTGACTCCCTGCTCCATGAAAGACATGGAGACAGCGTTTTCCGTGAAGGCAGTGCTGTGCCTGGTGAGCACTGCCCCAGTCCTGGTGCACTGAATGGGGGAGCACCTGCCAGTGTTTAACTTATGGTGGAATTTCTGCCTGTTTGTACAAATACCTGGAGGCAGCTTCTTACTGCCCAGGTGTGAGACCTTC
The DNA here is from genome assembly GCA_013400235.1 of Oriolus oriolus. NCBI lineage: Eukaryota > Metazoa > Chordata > Aves > Passeriformes > Corvidae > Oriolus > Oriolus oriolus. The sequence goes on from VXBT01001865.1 coordinate 760,980, forward strand.
CAAGTCCTCCCAGTTCCTCCTGAACCTGGCTCCGATGTCAGCAAGGGAAAACTCCCGAGCCTGCTGGTGCGCACTGTGCAGGGTTGAGGCATTGGAAGCTCCTTGTTATTTCTTGCCTGACTCATCCCTTTTCCTTCTCCCCAGGTGCTTTCTCCCAGTTTGGAGGTCAGCAGTACATGAGAGAAGAAGTTTACAAATTCCCCACTGAATACACCACCAAAACCAGCATCAGCCATTCCTCTCTGGATCCCCACTTCACAGGTAGGGGCCCATTGATACTTTGCTAACCCTCAGAAAACAAAGGGTAATTCTGCTTGCCCAAAGGTCTGAGGCTGCTTTTACCTCAAGTGCCGAAGGAGGGTCCGTCAGGTGGGACTGAAGAGGGTCAGTCCTTTTCCTATACTGTGTCCCTGCTTTGCCCCAGGGACAGTTGCAGCCATTTCCACACGTGCTGCCCAGTCCTGGAGGGAATGCTGAACTCCAGAGTCCTCCAGCACTGTCACTGGGGACCAAATCATAGCTCTTCCTGCAAGGTTTGATCTCTTCAGAGCAGGGAAAAACAGAGCAGTGGGACAAACTCTTTATTCACATCAATGCAGTTGTCCCATGTTGCCCCACTTCAGCTCGTGGGTTCATGCTGCAACACGGAGAGTTTGGGATCTTTAGGAGATCCATCCTCCTGACTGACATAGCGAAGCACTGGGTCACTCGGTGTGGAGAGGCCCTTAAATACCACTTGCTGTGGTGGAAAACAAACTGCCTGGAGTCACGAGGCAGAGCAGCCCCTGTTCCCTGTGACCCCACACTCGGTGCCTTCCCCTTGCAGACGGGATGCTGGTGACCACCCAGCGCGTGGAGAACTCCAGCAGCACCCTCACCCAGGAGTTCGTGAGCCGCACCGTGATGGCCAGCGGGACCCTCACCCAGCAGCTGGAGAGGCAGTTCTACGAGGCCTGAGCCGGGGCAGGCCGAGCACCAGCAGGACTTTTGGGATCAGAGGGCAGGATTTTATGGAATGACCCAAGGGCGCTTCACCCGAGCGGTGCCTGGGCAGCTCCTCCTGTGGGCGCAGACCCCCTCTGTGGCACTCCAACCTCTGGACTTCTTTGGAGCCCAGCACACTCAGAGCTCTGGCACTGCTGGGTGTGTAAGGTCGTCCTTCAGGGCAGAAATTGGGGTGTCTCCTTGGCTCCAGCCTCCCCAGGTAAATGGAACGGATTGATTTTATTCTCAGGTCCTCGGTTTTGAGAGGATCTCAGAAGTCAAAATCCCGATTCATAGAGGGTCACTGTTTCCATCTTTGCTCCAGGCTCTCTGGCTACTCGCCTGTCCACTGGAGAGGGTTGTTTTTGTTCAGTTTGGGTTTTTTTACGAGAGCTGCAAGGTAGGGTTTTGGGGTAACCTGTGCTTTCTTGCTGCACCTATTTGTGTCTGTCCCTTGCTGCTGACATTTGGTACCACAATTGCAAAGAATAACCTTTCGTTTGTGTTGCGTTACTTGATGGCCTCTGATGCTTTTTTTTTTTGCATATAATATTGTACAGTTTTCATAGTATATATAAATATATATATAAATGTATTTTATTATTTTATAAAAAAATGGAGGTGGATGAGATCTATCCTGAATGTGGAGGCTACACTGGGATTGTGGCCGCTGGGAAACACAAGTAATGGGAAGAAATGAGTTAAGGGCTTGATCCAAAGGCCACTTGAACCCTGTGATGAGGCTGATGGGCTCGGCCTTGGGCCTTGTATCCTCCAGCACCAGAGACTCCAGCAAAAGGCTGCAAGGGGCCAGATCCACTCGCTGCAGAGCATCCCTCAGCTGGAGCACTTGGACACAGAAGGGCTGGGAGCTTCCCAGAGGCGAGGGATGGGGATGGTTCCAGCAGCTGAAATGGGAACTGTGCTGGGATTCCTTACTCTGCTGATGTGGAGAGTGTGAGATTTTGGGGCAGAGGACGTTGGGTATCTTTTAAAAGACTTTTTGCCCAGCTGCAACATCCAAAAAGAGACCTGTGATCCATCAGTAAACGCAAAGGAAGAGCAAACCTGGGAACAACAGGCACTCCCACCCTCCTGAGCACATCTGAGACTCCTTCAGGTCCACTTACACAGGGCTGGGTTGAGCTGAGACCCTGCTGGGCTTCCTTTCCCAGCGCTGGGCAGGATCCCTGGAGTCTCCCTGCCCTCTGCCAGGGAGAACATGCAGAGCAGTGCAAGGTTTCCCTGGCATGTTCCAGCTGCATGGGAGCAGGCGAGGAGCCTGCCTGGAGCCCACCTGAAGCAGCAGCTGCCACTGCTCTGGGTTAGAGCTTCCAACCAAAGCAGCAGCTGCCTGACAGCATCACCAGCCTGCTTTGATCTGACAATGGACCTTGGCTTTTTTTTCTGGTTTTCTTTTTATTTGTGTGTTTTAATTTCCTTTTTACTTTTGGACTCTGAAGAAGAGCTCACCACTGACAGTTCCCTCTCCTCTTCAGGGTTTTTACTTCACTAGGGGGAAGGGTTGTACATCCTTCAGCCAAAGATGGATGTGGGTGAATCAAGTCCACAGGAGTCTCCACAACTGCAGCTGGAGCTGGGTCAGTTTTTAACTTGGCTCAAGGGATCCTTCACCAGCCCTGAGGTTTTACTGTGCCTTCAGGAAGCACTTATTTCTCCTGAGAACATGCTGGTGGCATAAGCCTGCCTCCCTGCCTGCTCCCATCACGCCTGGGGTTGGGGTTTTCTCTCCTCCCGCACAAGGACTCTGTGCCCCTTTCCCTGGGCTTTGTGGTCCAGGGTACAACACTGAAAACTGCCTGAAAAGGGAGTTTCCCAAGCATTTAAACCAAAGATGATCCCATTCTCCAAGCACAGAGCATGGCCCATCAGCTGCTCTCCAGGGAACCAGACCTTCCCCCTGCACATGCACTAACCCAGGCCTGTCCTTTTTAATTTCATCTGGTCGTTAGAGCTGGTGCTGTTTCAGCCTTTCCAAGCTGGATCCAGAGCAAGTCTTTGATCAGATGGCTTCCTCTTGCACTCAATAAATACTTTCTCTATATTCTGCCTCTTTATTTTTAATATTTTTAAAGTAAATTTAAAAATGGCCCCCCCACACTCTCCTCCATCTGCAGCAGCTGCAGGGCAGGTGCCAGAGGAAGATTCCCAAGCAGGAACTTCTGCCAAGTGTCAGTGCCTGCTGCTCCTCCACTGCCATCCCCTCCTGTGAGCACAGCGCTGCTTGACCCCACAGCCCTGGTAACAGCTCCTTCCACCAGTGCAAACTGGAGTGGAACCAGTATCCTCTGAGGAACAGGCCCCAGCGGTTTCGGCTCGCGTGGGCACAGAACAACCGTGCAAATGTTTTGCGTTTATTGGGCAAATAATGCAGACAGATGAACTGATCCCCTCGGGAAAGCCTCTGGGAGGGAGGCAATGCCAGCCCAAGGTTCCCAGGTGAGGTGGTCACTCCTCTACAGGGGCAGAGCCTTTGCCCCTCCCGAGGGCTTGGTGAGGTAGAAGGTGGCTGTGCCGCGGTATTTCTCCTGAAAAACAAGAGGAGCAGTCAGGGCTGGGGTTCTGGGGCTGGGGAATGCCAGAGCTGGGGAGAAAGGTGCTGCTGGTCAGTCCCACACTCACTCTGCCTCCACCCTTCACTGGACTGAAACTCCTGTTCATTTTCCCTCTCTCCCACCTTTGGCAGAGGCCAAAGCCCTTTTGGTCTTCCCTCATTTCAGACCTTCACCTGCCCCTTCTTTCCCCACCTCAGCTCTGTACAGGGTGCACCACGATCTCATAGAGCAGCAAAATGATGCTCTGCCTTGTGCACAGGACCCATGTCCTGACACACCCATTCTGCTGGCATTCCCAGCTACCTGTGCACACCAAGGTGCTGATTTAGGGAGCACTGGTGATGGCACTGACATCTTTGCTGGGCTGTAAGTGCCGGTGTTCAGCTCAGCAGTGCCCAAGCTCAGCTCAGACCACTTTTCTGTAGACAGATTGGGCCTTCCTGAAGCTCCCCCAGCGCCTTTTCACTCCCTTTCTCGACGGAGTGAGGTCCCGGGGCAGGGCCCTGTGACTGGCACAGTGCTGAACTGCCTGCAAGAGCTTAGTGGCATCAACAGACTTGGGGCTACCCCTGCATGGCCCTGGATGGGCCTCCCCCAACCCCAAATGGCTCAGGACGGACACTTCAACAGCATCCCTGTGCTGTGCCCCTGAGTGTTCCCTCGGGATCTTTCAGCCAGTCTCCTGGTGCTTTTCTGCCACATACCTGGATGTGCTGCTGGGCTCTCTCTGCAGCCCCAGCTTCCAGCAGCGTCACCGTGCAGCCCCCAAAGCCTCCCCCGGTCATCCTGCTGCCATAAACCCCATTGACTTCCAGGGCTGCTGCCACCAGCTCGTCCAGCTCCGGGCAGCTCACTTCATAGTCATCCCTGGAGAGAGGAGACCCGTGCTCTGCCCTGTCCTGCACCCTGGGCACAGCCACTGTGCCACAGACAGCTGGAACTCATGTCGTGGTGCAGCCACCGCCGCGGCAGCGATGCCGGACCTGCAGATCCCGGCCCAGCTCTGCCTGGAAGTGCAGGTACACGTGAGGAAGGCTGTGAGCATCCTCGGTCATCCTCACCTGAGGGAGTTGTGGCTCTCCACCATCAGCCTCCCGAAGGTGCTGTAGTCCCTCTGCTGCAGGGCCTGTGCTGCCTGTGCTGTCCGTGCTATCTCACCGACGACGTGCCTGGCCCGCCGGAACACCTCGTCCCCCAGCCGGCTCCTGGCCTCTGCAGAGACATTTGTGTCCCTGCAGCAAAGCCTCCCTGCCTGCAGGATGCTGCTGGGGTGCATCCTGCAACCATCCTGTGCCAAGGCTTCTCTGCGTGCAGCACACTCCCATCACGGGGGGTGTGCGCCCACCCACCTGCCCCGGGTCTCAGCCCATGCGGAGCCCAAGCTCTTGATGCCCCAAGGAGCGGCCAGAGCCGAGGGAGGGACTGTCCCCACCTTCCAGCTCGGCCAGGGTGGCATCCCTCAGGCTGGCCTTGCCAAGAGCCGCTGCTGCCTGCTCGCACTGCCGCCGGCGCGTGGGGTACTCGCTGCCCGTCAGCGTGTGCCGCATGTTGGAGTTGGTGATGAGCACGGCCAGGCTGGCATCGGTCAGCGGCACAAGGACGGTCTCCAGGGACCTGCAGGGAGAGCTCAGCAGCGTGCCCGCCCCCCTGCCCTCGCACACCTGAGTGAGGCCACGTGGCAGGCAGATCCTGAGCTACAGAGGCAAAGTCCAGGTGGTTTAGGATTTCACTCAAGCGTTTCACTCCCTCCCAGTTATGAGTTCCATAACAGACCCTAACGATGGCAGGAAAGACAGCCCAGGCAAGTAGCAGAAAGGTCGCAGGAGGAGGAATCAAGACAAGGGGCAATTAAAGGGCAGGCTGCCCCATCACCATGACGAGGTTTTGGGCTGGGTTCAAGGGTTAACCCCTCCCTGCACTCCTGCCCTTAGTTTGTGGGCACAGGGCCAGCTCATCCCCAGCTGCCCAAGGAGGTGGGCACAGCACAGTGAGCTCAGTGCTCGACCCTGACCTGCAGTCGATGAGCAGCGCGTGGCCTTCCCTGCCCATCACAGATATGAACTGGTCCATGATCCCGCAGGGCATCCCAGCAAACGTGTGCTCTGCTTTCTGGCACGCCAGTGCCTTGGCTACCAAATCCCCGTCATCTGTGCCACAGCAGAGACACACAGGTTAGCAGCTCCAGGATCTTGGTCCCTTGCCTGGGTGCAGGGGGAGCAGACGTGGAGGTAAAGGGCTGTTCCCCCATGGAATGAGGTTTTGCAGCTGCAGGTGCTTGCTCCTGCACCACTGCATGGCATCCATGCCAGCCTGGGCCCCCAGATCCAGCTGGATGTGATAACTGACACTGGTGTTTCAGGTCTCTTGATTTTTGGGGGCATTAGGGTGGGGGGAGAATACTCCCAAGGGAACTTCTCATCCCCCTGGCCAGCCCCAGGAGTGGTCCGTGGATTTCAGAGGTCTGGGCAGGTCAGGCTGGATGAGCTGGAAGAGGCACACAGCCAGGGCAGTGCCAGCTGGGGAGCTGTTACCCACTCACAGCAGCGTTTCCCCAAGGCCTGTGGGATCCAGCTAAGGATCCCCCCTCACTGCAGCTCCCACCTGGAAACAGATGCCAGGGCCCAGGGCCGGCTGCTGCCTTACCTGGGCAGAGCTGCTGGAGGAAGGTGTACGCAGCCACCTCCAGAGAGGCCGAGCTGGAGAGGCCCCCGCCCAGGGGAATGTCGCTGGCTATGACGGCGCTGAAACCCGGCACGGGACCAGCTGCGGGAAGAGAAGGGAGGAGAGGGCCATGAGCCCCTGCACGGCTCTGTGTGCCCCACAGCTCACGGGGAGTGACACAAGGAGTCCAACATTTCAGAACGCTGGGTGACCCACAGCAGTGCGTGACCCGGCAGCTCCCCAAGCACGGGGACCTTTGGAGCTGAGCCCGACTTTGCTGGAGCCTGGTCCTGGAAGAGCCCCTGGAGCGCTCCCAAAGCCGGGTCTGAACGCCAGTCCCACGCAAGGGGGGCTCGGACCACCCCTCGGGCCGGGCCTTACCCCGGTAGTGCTGGATGACGCCCTTGACGTAGTTGGCCCAGCGCGGCAGCCCCGGGCTCAGGGAGCTGCCGGGACCGGGAGCCGGGAACTGCACCCTGTGGGGCTCGTCCGCCTCCGCCGAGGTGGTGACGATGGAGATGGTCCCGTCCTGCGTGGGGGATCCCACCAGCACCGTCCCCAGCTGCAGGGCCTGGGGGTGGGGAAGGTGGGCTCAGACCCCGCGGCATCCCTTGGAGCATCCCCACGGGTAGCAGGGGACAGCTGTGGCTGCTTTCAGCCCACAGCTGGAACACCCAAGAGTTCTCTTCAACACCCCAGAGCCCCCACTGCGCACTCAGCTTGGCACAGAATTAAACTTCCTGGCTATTTATTGACACACAGGGTCAGTCTTCCCACTGAATGCTGTGCCTGACCCCCCAGCTCGGTGCCAGGTGCCGCTGGTTGGGCTCCGGGGGAGTGGTAACCACGTCAAGAATGGGGGAAGCTTCAGGAAGTTTTCTTGCCTGCCAGGGAATTCAGCTGACCTGCTCCCACGCTCCTCGGCCTCACAGTAATGAGCTGTAGGTTTGATTTAGGACTGAGCGGGGACTTCCCCGCTGAGCCAAAGGAGCTCGGAAGGAGCAGGAAGCTCCTGCTGTTCTGAACCGTCTCTGCCACCAAAACATCGCTCTCTGGGAACGGGAAGTTGCTTGACGGGGTTGCAGAGAAAAGGCTTCAGCCTCTCGGACGGGTGGATGGGAAGAGAATCACATCCCCCGTGAAGCGAGCGAGGAGTTGGTCTGCGGGTGGGGCTGCAGCAGGGCTTGCTCTGAACCCCATGGGCCTGGGCAGGGGATCCCGGGGAGAGAATGGTGAAAGGGGGATCCCGGAGGATCCCTCAAGGCCCCGGGTGGGGAATCCCGGAGGGGACATCCTGGGACAGGGGCGGGAAGGCGGTGGCGGAGGACGCCCAGCGGCTGCCAGGAGGACCCGGAAGGGTGACACGGCGAGAGCCCGGGGCCGGGGCGGCGGAGCACGGCCCTTACCATGGGCAGCACGAAGCCGCCGTTGTAGTCGGTGTGCTCTCCGATGAGGTTGACCCGGCCGGGGGCCCACGCTGCCAGCACTGCCGCACCCCCGAAAGCCGCCTCGTGCGCCCGGCGAGCGGCCGCCAGCAGCGGGGACG
>VXBT01001865.1:781662-869885 GCA_013400235.1 Oriolus oriolus
GCCCCTCCCCCGTGGTGGTGGTGGTGGTGGACCGCCGGGCCCTCTTGTGACACCCCCGCCTGGGGAGGGGGTCCCTCCCCTGGGATGTGAGGGCACCCCTGGACTGGACCCTCGAGTGACACCCTGCCCGAGGCGGGGGGGTCTGTCCCACGGCCTGTGAGGGCACTCCTGGATCCCCAGCTCTGACCCCTGCCCAGGCTGGGGCTCTGTTTCCCCGGGTGTCACCTCGTGTGGTGGTGGTGCTTTGGGGGGGTTGAGGTTTTGGCGAGCTGCCACCCAGGGCTGTCACTCCTGTCCTCCATCCCCCGAAGTGTCCTGGGGGTTCCTCGGCACCTGCGGAGGGAGGTGTGAGGTGACAGGAGGTCCCCAGGGTTGCGGCCTCGGTGGTTGGTGATGGTTGGTTGGTTTGAGTGGGTCCCTTTCAAGGCAGGTGTCTTTGGGAATGACACACGTGTGTGGAATATCCCCCTTGGAGGTGTTACACCAAAATCCCGATGAGCGTTTGCCCCGTTCCTTCTTTTCCTTACACACCGCAGGTGTGATGGGGCCGTGTGGGGCACACCGTTGGCATGTGTCACCTCCATTACTGGAGATACTCCCTCAGGGAACACTTGTTGCTGGAATGTGTCTTTCCTAACCAAAAAATACCGCTTCACTGTGTTATCCCAAGGAAACACAACCTGTCGGAGCTGTGTGAAGTTGGCCTTTGATGAGTTTTTGGAGTTGGAGGTTGTGGTGATGGTATTCCCATTCCCTCGTGCAATAGGGATAATGGATTGGGAGCGAGCATTGTCTTTGTGAGGTGGGCTGGCGATGGATGGGTCTGGCTGGAAATAGGTCGTGTGTTCCCTGTGTTTGAAAGAGAAAAATTTGGGACTGTTCCTCGTGAACAAAATACGTGTGCTGAGCCGTTTGCCCTTATCATTTTAGGGTGTTGTCCTACAAATACTCTAGAAATACCCATATCTCTGGCTTATGTCGATGCCCCCACCCAAAGTGAGACGTGTGCTCTGTGTGCTTTTAATTTCCGTTTTCGTAAAGTTGGTGGTGGACTTCCCTGTGTCCACACTGTGATACCTGGAATAAAAAGAGCTTTGGGGAATTCACAGGCACGGATCCATACAACCTGTGTGCCTGCTGCTGGGATCACAGGCTGCTTGCCACCCCTTTCCTTCAGGCTGTTTGGAATACCATGGCAGAGTGCGGGCTTCCAGGTTTTATTGTCATCGTGAAGATCCTGTCATGATCTTTAGGGAACTGGCAAGCCTCAGTCTTGTAGCTTGTGTAGTTTCTGGTGTGGTCTGCAAGTTTGACAGTTTTATGGGGGAAATGGGCATGGAAGAGTCTGCTGAGAATGTTGCTGAAGGGGAGGAGAGGGAAGAGGAGCTGCCTGTAGAGGTGGAGTTCACTTTCTCCAGTGATGGAGAAAGAATCAGTCAAAAGCGAGAAGGAGAAAAAGGAGATGAGGTTGAGAAAGTGTGAGGGCACTGGACAGAGGAAGATGAAGGTGATAACTTGTCTAAGCATGACTGTGGAAACAAGGATGTCAAGTATTAGGAAACATAGAGGAAGAAAGACTTCAAGAAATGGGAGGGGATTGGGAAAGAGGAGGGAAATGGGACAGCATGGAACAAAGCTGGTGGTGCAATTAGCTTCTTTCCAGAGGGCAAAACTTGTATTTTGAAGATGGATGCTAAAAATACTTCACTGAAAACAGTTGCAGAGGAGCTGAGTAACCATAAGTGAAAGATGGGTTTGGGGGCTGCTGAGTGCTGACAGCGGGATGCGAGCCATCCTTCGGAAGTCTAGGATGTGTACACTGGGTCGCATCAGACTGTAAACCTCCTCCTGATAACATATGGGAACTTATTTGGTGGTTGCTCATGTGAACAAGTTGTATGCTGTCAAAATGTAAATATTTTCTTCCTTTTTTTTTCCCCCCTTAAATACAGTTTGTTTCCATAAAATGACACGAAGGTTACAAGTTGTAAACTCAAGTAAGCTTAATTATCTGCATACTTTGCTGTTCCCTGGGGACAGGCAATCTGGTGCTGGGGATCTCTTGGAAAGTTTTGGTTGTATTTGTAAGGAAATGTTCCAATTTCTGTATTAGTGTGGATTTCTAAACTATTGGTGTTACTTGCATGAGATTTTTTAGATACTTTAGACCTCAGTTCTTCTGTTAGGAAGCCTTTATATTTACTTTAGATGTTCAGCAAAAGAAAACGTGGGGAAAAAATAAAGCTGGTGATGCTCTCTCACACCTTTGTCACTGTTTGTTAGCAGAAGAGGCCAAACCTCCATGATTTGTGTCCTTTGGTAGCAGTCGTAGCGTGCAGCTGGATATTCCTGGAGACAAGTCACTGGCAGATGCCAAACTTTGGTGTTTAATTATGGATGGCGTGCTCCTTGTCTGGGGATCTGGTATTCCGTTTGTAGAACCTGAGTGAGTAACAAAATACTCCACGGCTGCTGTTGTGTTCTCCCCGGGTTGCTGGATTAGGTGTTCCTGCATGTGGCTGCTTTCTGTGATCCTGCAGCTCCCGTAGCAGGATGAGACCAGTGTATTCCCGAGAACAAAAGGGTGAGACAGGCTCGTTCCTGGGGTTCCTGGAGGCTGGGATCAGCTTGGGGCGATGTGCTCTGCAAGGGCTGGGTGGGAAGTGGATTTGGTTTGGGTAGGCTCTGTCAAACCTCAGCTGAGGATTGGCTTTGCAGCGTTTCTCGGCTCTGTCTAGCACGTTCTTTCTGCAGGTACCTCTGCCTTTAATGTGTATCTACACATGTGGCTAGAGCTTGAGTTGGGAGAAACTGAAAGCAAGCTCTCAGTCACTGGAGCTGTAGGTACGGAGTGCTCTGGGGTAGTTTTGTTTTGGTACAGCTCGTCCGTTCGGCTGCTGCCGGCGTGGTTGGTTTCAGTCAGACTCGATGCCTTAATTGTGAATTGTAAAGATTGTTTCCACTGCTTGGGTGTTTATTGATCTGGCAGAATGTAGATAAGTGAAAGTGGAGCAGCCCTTTGTTCACTGTGCATTCACCTGAAAGTCAGACAGTTTAATAACTCTGCAGGAAAGCAAACGTTTGGGTGGAGATAAATTAACCCTTTTAATAAAAAAAACAAAGAGTCCCTTCAGTCTGGTGCATTCAGAGTACACATGCTCAGAAGCGGCATTCAAAATACCCTGATTTAGGTGATAAACTCTTTGGGACACAGATTTGTTGTGCATAACCCAAGTCATTGCTACTCAAAACGTTTCTCTTGAGTGTGCCCATCTTAAATATGGTCACTTGGAAGTGACCTTCAGGATTCCGTGTCCCAACCAGCTGTACCCTCACTTGAGTTCTGGGTGAGATGCCTGGGAGCACATCCTGTCCGCTTTTACAGTGCATCAAGATAAGCTTTGTGATTATGCCTTTGCAGCATAAAAGGCAAAAATCTTGTCTTTCCTTTTGCACGAGGAGAGGAATTGTGGGAAATTCCTGCAGGATTAGTACCCTGTAAGTCATGCTGGAGCTACATCCACGTGGCTGGTTGGGCTGTTGTGCAGTGACTGCTGGCTTGTGCTCACCCAAGCTTTGTCTTGCAACCTTTCTGGTGCCATTTAGGCATGGAAGGACCAAAGGACTCGAATGAAGGACGTTGTAAATGGGGATGAAAATGGAGCTGGTGCAATACTTTGGCTCTAACTGAAATCAAAGACATTCTTGTGTCTGCATTGTGCCTTGTCAGGTGGTTTCTCGGCCTTAAATAGGAACTCAGATTAGGACAGTGATGGAAATACGCGTGAAAAAGAAGTACAGTTACCGAGACCATAGGTGTGCATATTTAAAGTCTTATTTATCTCAGAATCTTACATGTGAATTCTTACTCAAAACCAGCAGCACTCAAAAACGCACCTCGGAGCATTCATAGTAGCAGAGAGTAATCCTTATCTCCTTATCAGTGGACGGTGTCTTACCACTGGCAGAGCAAACATGACATGTCTGATCTCAAAGGTGCCGACTGAGTGTCTGTGGGAAGAAAACTAAAAACCAAATGTGTAGCTAACAATTTTTCAGGGTTGCTGTTTGCTCTTCCAGGGCCCATAACATTTGCCTGCACAGTCTGTTAGATTATACATTTGATGTGCTTGAATTGGGTGGTCTTCACACCCTACTGGATGAGTTGAGGCTTTGGAAATTGTTTTTAGAAACCTTTTGTGTTCTTTTTAAGCCATCAGGACTCTTAAAATAACAAACTGCTGCCCTAATTCTGCTTTGGTTTTACTGGTAATAACCCTTAGATCAATAAGCTGATATGGACTTATACGAAAAGTAGAAACTAGGCCTGTTATTTAAACAAAAAAACCACCCTCAACAAAACAAAACATAAAACTAAACAAAAAAAAGCACCCAAATAATCCAGAAAACAAAAACAACAAAAAGAAACCCAGATGTTTTTAGGTTTCAGATTTGGTAATATCTTTGGAGAAAGCAGAGATGTATAATATATTATATTATTATTGTGTTACGTACAATGTAAGGTAATACCCTTAGGAAAGCACAGAGTGAGTCAGTACTTCAAAACCTGGGACTTACCAGTGGTCTACTACATCATTACCTGTAAATGTCATCTTATCAGGGAAGTATAAGCTGGTTGTTATTACTGCTGGTTTTTGAGTCTGTGTGAGCTTCACTGAATGCGCATCCACTGCCAGCTGTTATTAGGAAGTGTGAATAGTTACAGGAAGTTGGAAATATAAAGTGCTGGAGTGTGAACAGGAAGAGCTGCCTTCACAGTATGCTCTCACATGTGCTGAAAAGAACATTTTTAGATTTCATGGTTCTTCAAAGGCCAAGTGCTGAAAGGCTCCAGCTTGAGAGAGGGGCTGGCGAGGGGCGTTTGGGCCCAATCTGTGCCCTAAATATGTTGTGGCAAAACCAGGTTTTTCCCTTGTGCTGAAGTGGGGCTGGACCTGTGGTTTGCTTGCTGCATTTCCACTTTTTGAGTACTTCTGGATATCAGTGTGACAGGAAATTCACATATGGATAACTGCTCTAGAGGTGTCACGTCAATATTTTGCAGAGCAAAAAGCTTTGTGTACTGCTGTGACATTTTCAGAATTAGTTTTGGTCTGGCAAGGTTTGGTGTTCCAAAAATCCAAAACTCTGTGGAAGAGGGGAGGGGTTCAGTGGTGCAGAATTGTTCCAGTGTGGAAGATGGTTCTTTAATTTTTAATTTAATGAAACATATTATGTTGATGGTTATATGTTGCTTCCATTAGCACATAGGATAGTTTTTGTGGCATGGGAGGCAAAATTAAAGTTAATCGTTGTTCTAGAAAATCTAAGACTTGGTGATTCTGTGAGTGCCTTCCAATTCCATTTATTCTATGATCCTGAGAACCTCAGAGCTTAGAGTTTCCCATTATACCAGTTTTTCTCATTTTGTAAGTTTATGTATTGTCTAGTATTTTTTATATCGTGTGGCTTTATTTTAAGGAAAATTCTGTTGGAATTTAACATTTTATTGTCTTTAGATCTATTCTTCTTCCAGAATAAGGTTTTACTAACTTCTAGGAGCAGCTGAAACACTCAGCCTTTTTGTTCCAAGGGGTCTGACCAGTGTCCTTGGGAAAATCTTCCTGCAGTGTGTTCCAGCATCCCTGCCTGGCTGCTTGCTGGATGTCCCTGCCCCTGTGACAGCGTGGCAGGAGGGAATGTGTCAGGACATCAGTTAATCACACTTACTGTGTGCCATATTAGCGTGAGCTGTCACTGGGGACTGTGTTAATGCACCCGGCTGAGCCTGGGCAGGGACACGGCCCTTCTGTGGTCCCTGTTAAAGGAGCTGTAGTTTCCAAGAGAGGAGCAAAATAAAGAGGCAATAATATCTTTAATTGCTGTGTTGAGGCTCGTGAGAACCTGCTTGTCAGACATATGAAGAGCCACATTCACTTTCAGAGGATGCTGAGGAGAGGTTTTGTTCCTTCCATTAACTTTCTGCTTTTAAAAACTTCATAAATCTTTTTGAAAGCAGCAGAAATAGGCTGAAAGAGATGATGAGAAGTTACCTGGTCCCTTTGCCTAAGGGTCACCTACTTCAGTTTAGCTAAGGTTTTTCTGGGGTCTAATTGTCATTGATTTTTAATACTGTGTCAGTTTCCTCTTTAAACTGGATTTTGGTGAAATTGTGAATTATAAGAGGGAGTAAATCACAGCAGTTTCTATCTTATAAAGAATTTATGTACTCTACAAACTTTCTGTAATGTTCAGCACATCACTTGCAAATCAGGTACAGAGCGATTGCTGAAAGCTGTGTGTGCACAGAGCCAGCCAGCAATTCCCCCCCAGTGTCCTAAATTAATGGGTGGTCACGTGTCAGCAGGCTGTGGAGCAAGTGCTATTTCTTAGCTACCTTTTTTCCCCTCTAATTTATTGAAAGAGAGTTTGTCTTTTATGTCAGGGCATCAAAAATACGGAGCCTCAGCGGAAGGGTGCATAGGGAGATGCTAAAGGCTCGTACCTTTCCAAACTCCTCCTAATGATGACAGCCAATTTAGATGCTTGTGATGATTTTCTCAGCAATCTCTTGTCTTGTGTATTTTGATCAGTGCTTGATACAGTTAATACCAGCTTGACATTTGAAATATCAGTTGGAATGAATGTTCCCTTGAAATGAATACCAACAATTCCTTCTCTCCTTGGCTCTGGTGCAGGCTGGCTTCTGACTCACAGACCCTCACCCTGCTGTAGTGTTCATTCAGGTTTAGGAGGTGATTGTTACAACAAGGAAAGCTCTAGGTTTTATTTGAAAGAAATATTTTAAGCAATTTTAAGCGCTAAAGTGCAGTGATGGCAATAAAAGAGCCGAATCACTGAAATGCTCAATACTGGCCCGATTATCTTATCTCTTATTAGTAAAAGTCAGAGACATTTAATTGAACTAAGTTGTCAGAACTGTGGTAGAAAAGAAACTTGCACTGAATTTGTGGTCAGACAAGAAAAAACTCATACCGTCTCTAACTATCTGTTGGTCAAAATGGCAAATCCATTTCAGCAGAGCATCTACTGCCTTCCTTAGACTGATGTCTCTGGTAAGTGCAGCTATGAAATTAAGGTGGGATGGCTTTTTATCATTGTGTGCCTAGAATTTGTTTTGATTAATATGCAGTCATTGCCATATGGAAAGGGAATTAGTTTTTTGAAACTATTCTGGATGAACTTGGAACTAGAACTTGGGGGTTGGAACTGAATGATCTCTAAGGTCCTTTCCAACTCAGGCAGTTCTATGATTCTATGAACATCTGCAAAAAAATGAATTAAAGTCAGTATTATTTGTTATCCTTTGTCTTCACATGTCACCACAGCTCAAAAAGAAACTGTCAGTCCACACCCAGTGTGCTCAGAGGTGATTTTTTTTTTCTCCTCTAAAGTTTTCAATAGACCATGAGTTTTCATTGATGGTGCTTGACTGTTACTGTCATAGCAGAAATACAAACAGCAGATGCCTGAGGACAACTGTGCAGCTTTACAGCAACAACAAAAAAATATTGTTTGCACATTTAAAATATCATGAGAGTGCCACCAGATTTATCCATGTATTGATTAGTCAAAGTGGGAAGGGGGAAGTGAGAAGCTGTGGCGTAGCCTGGGGTTTGCCTGCTTTCCCCTTGGATTAGAGCTGGTGTCAGTGTGCAGTGGTGCTTCTTTGGATGCCAGACTGTGCAGGACTGTTATTCAGAGGTGTGCCTGCCTTGTGGAGTGTTGAAATCGAGTCCACTGGGCCACAGCAGGCACAGATGAAGTCTGATTTGAGTGCTGAGCGGAAAAGAAAATCGATTGAATGGTTGGCATTGATTCTTCAAAATCAACCAGTAAGGTTTGGCTTTTATCTTTGTGCTGGCACATGTGTTGTGGATGCAGGTTCATGCTTGTTAGATAATCACCGTGTTTTGTTTCAAACTCACAGCAGAAAATGTCTGTTCACAAATGAAAGCCTTTCCAGAGAGGCTGCTGCAAATCTGGTTGATGTTTAACCTGAGAAGAAGCAGATGCTGTTTCATTTCCAATGTAGATTGGGCTGGGTGGGAGCACTATAGAGCTGTCATGTCAGGTGGAGCTTTGGTTGTCTGGTTTTGGTCCTGTGTAAATACAGCCCTTCAAACAGCTCATGTTCTGTCTTAAAACTGTTGTGAGTGTGGGGCTGCAGTTGATCTATGAGCTGTCTGTTAAATCATGAGGGTCTTGGCGTGGCCAGGAGAGGGAAGGCTACTGTGCTGTGTTTCCAAAGCACCTCTTGTGAGACACGATGTTGAGGCTTAGCTGGCTGAAAATGCTCAACATTTGCATGCTAACAATCTGCAGCTGAAAGCCCGAGCTGTGGAATGGCTTGTATGGAAATAATATTTTTCTGAATTGGCCATTATGAATTCTTGCATGTGGGATGTTTTGTTTTAGGGAACTAGCAGAGTGAGTAACACAAGTTTTCAAACAGCCCAGCCCTGTTCCCAGCCTTCCCTGGTGTTTCTACAGTTGTAAGCCCTGGGTAGGCTTTGTTAGTGCTTGAATCAGTGGTGAGAGAAGTACAGTGTGAAAAAAATCTGTACTGGAAACTGGAACTTTAATTTTTACAGCACAAATCCAGACTTTAATTTGTTGTACCAAACCTGGTGTGTGTTAACCCTCCTTGGGCTCTACCTTTCTGAGGCTACAAACACTAACACTGGGATAAAGGGGCATCATCTATCCCATCCATAAGAGATGGGATAATATCAGTTAATGTATGAGTTAATGTAAGAGAAAAAATTTATCTGGGTATGAGCTGAACAAATGACCATAATAGATAAGTCTGGGGATGGATGTTTTTGTGAAGTAGTTAGCAGTAAAATATTTAACTGCTCATATTTAAGCATATGTTGATATATTGTGCTGACAACTGAAGCAGGTACAGACCTTCAGCAGTGTGCAGCTGTCTGGATGCAGTGAGCTCCAGTGTTTTCCCTGCAACAGGCTCAACCCACGTTACTGAAAAATAATTATTTCCATATGATCCTGTTTTCATAGACTCAGCACTTACACAGGTGCCGTAGGGAAGGATTAATGACAGCTAAATAGTTTGTGGAGCAAAAACCAACCCAGGGAGGGATGAGGGTTGTCTCAATCGGGGTGATCCGTGTTTGAAAACAGGGAAACGTGCTTTAGGCACAGTTTACATACACTAACAGTGTCAAATTGCAAATATGTCATTTAAACTTGGTAAAATGGGCTGTGTGTTTAAAACATTGCATGAACTGCCTAAATACTGAGTTAATTTCGAGGTCACGTCTGATACATATTCATGGCCAAGTAATTTGGGAAAAAAAGGAGAACTAACTCAAGGAAATGTAAATGTAAGTTCAAGGCTTTATGCAGAATTCTGGATCTTTGGTGAATGGCTTTTAAGGAAATGCCTCTGAAATGTAGTGCCATTAAGTGTTTGCCTTTGCCAGTGCTTGGGTTGTTTTAATTAAAAAGGTGAAAGCTCTGTGTAAACAAACACTTGTGTTTGAAATGGATTTTATTGGTATGACTTGGTTATATACATTTCATGGTCTGCTGACGCAACAAGTGCCTGCTTTTTAAAGACAGCACGCCACCAAAAAATGACTCAAATTGCTTTATTTGTCGGCTTTTGAGTGACAGAACTCGAGGGGTGCCAAGCAAAGGGATGCACAGCTCCCGGGAAGTCTGAGCGAGCACCTCTTCCCCGACACCCACAGACAGGAACACAGTTGTGACTCGTGGAGCTCATGTCTTGGCTGCTCACAAATGTGAGAAATGTGCGTTTTATTGAGTTGACTCTGGGTTGAAAGCCTTGATTTTTGTTCCTCATCAGGACAGAGTGTTGGTGAGCTTCTTAGCTGCAGCGTGGCATTTCTCTCCAAACAAAGCCGTTTTTTGCTATAACTGTGGAAACCAAACAATGTTTTGCCTGAAGCTGCTGCAAATCTGTCTTCCCATGATGGGCTGGCACTACACAGTAGTGCTTCTCTGTTTTTCCCTTACTTTTTCAGTGTAGACAAGGCACAACTGTTTGCCTGACTTTTTGCTTTTAATTGAAAAACGTCCTGATTGTTTCTGATAGTTGCCAGCACGTGTTATTTTTAGCCTGAACTTTTGCAGTCACTCAGTTATCTGTGAAGTATTGGTAGTACATAATTCATTCGTCGCGGCTGAAATGAATTCGCTGTGTTCTTGTCCAGCCCATGATCTCCTTTGAAATCCAGAAATGGAGCTCCAGCAGGGATCAGGTTACTGCTGAATATGACTGTTGTGCATTTTGGTGTGTTATCCCCAATTTTCTGTAATTTGGCAGTTTGTATTTCGCCTTCTGCAGTACACGCTCTGCATTTCCATTTATTTGGAAGCATCCAGCTCAACTTTGCTTGCTAAATCATTCAGATGCCTAGAAAAAGGAAGACTTGAGTGCTGCCTACCTATTTCTACGACAAAAACTGGGGGAGCCATGGGTTATGGATGTGAGCAGTTGTCATTTTGGCCACTGAGGTACACAGTGAGTTATATGAAGTCTTAAAACAAAAAACCTCCACAACCAAACCAACCCAGCTCCATGCATCTGAAATAAGTCTCTCCAACTCTCACTTTCTTTATTTGCCCTTAGACTGACATTATTGTCAAGCTTTAATGGAGGAGGGGAAATCTAACAGCTTTAAAATCACACGCTGCTGTCTGCTGTGTGACCTTTTTCCAGTTGATGGTTCAATTTATTTGGGTGATAAAGAAAACACTGAGGCATGTGAAGTCTATCTTCTAGACAGATGTGAGCTTACTGAAACTTTTTCCTCATCCTTTTCTCCTTCCCCACATTCACGGTCAGCCTTTTGTTTTTATAAAGTGATCCATGTATTTTTCTTTGAGATTTGAATGCTTTCTAATCTTTTCAAGGTTTACTGAACTGCACCTGGCTGCTCAGGGTGTGGAAAGGCAGATGGACTGATGGTTGTGGAGATGTCCTGAGAGAGATGTTTGCCTTTTGTGCCAAGTGGTGCATGGTGTATGCAAAAAGCTTGGTGTGTGAAGTGTGAGGGCTTGGTCAAGTCTGTGAGGTTGTTTTTCTAAATACCATTAACTGTGGAAAAAGGGGAAACATCCAATATTGGTGAGCCACAGTAGCTGATAGACCTCCTCTAGTGGGTGAGCATCCCTGCAAGAGATTGGAAACAGATGATCTTCAGGGTCCCTTTCAACCCAAACCATATCCTGACACAGATTTCTGGTAGAACTTGATCAGAATTTTCCCAGAAATTATGATTAAAACTTTCAGGATTGCTGCTAAAAGTTTGTTATTGTTTCGTATTCAACAGTGATTCATGTGAGGCTCTGTTTCAATATTAAATTACATGTGCCAGTCAGTAAAAGTATTTGTTGAAACGGACTTGTATTAACTTCTGCTCTTACTAGAAGGACAATAAGCATTGCAGAGTTGTTAACCAGGCTGCTGGTGGTCTGCAGCTGCTGGTTCAGGGATTTGCTTGACTTGTGCCACCCCTAGGAACAAGGAACTACAAACTCCCATGAAGTCAGGTTGTTTCACATCTTCCCTCCCAAATTCCAAGAAATCTTGGGAGTTAAAGGCTCTGTTCCCTGTCAGGAAGCTTTGCATTGGAGTGCTGGTATCAAACTCTCCAAATTATTTTGGAACAATCCTATTCTTTAACTCTCTGTTTTTTCCTCGCTTATTCTGAAACACCTCCCTTGCCCCAAGAGCAAAAACTCCTGAGCAATGTCAGAACTGCATATCATGGGTTTTCTCTATCAGTAATGTGTTAAACGAAAGGTGCATTAGTAGGATTTTTATTGAGTATCCTGTTGGAATAAGTAGATTCTGTCATGCACCACTGACTCATTTCAATTGGAATACCACAGTTCAGTAAAAGAAAATAATTGAGTCATGGGTTTCTTACTTAAAGGGTGTCTGATATCATCTTTTGCAATAAAATTTTATGAGGGTGAAATGAATTTAGAGAGCTGATTTAATATGGACAGCTGTTTTCCTCTTGTGTTGGGGTGGCTCTTTGAGCTTAAGAAGAAAATAGCAGTTTTGAAAATATTTCCAAAAGATAAGCATTATTGAATTAGAAATATCAATATCTACAGTTAGATATTTTCTCCTGGGTTTTGCAGTGCTGTCTACTGAGCAGACAGTCTGTTGGATAAGCAC
Organism: Oriolus oriolus; assembly: GCA_013400235.1. Lineage (NCBI taxonomy): Eukaryota > Metazoa > Chordata > Aves > Passeriformes > Corvidae > Oriolus > Oriolus oriolus. The sequence continues at coordinate 793,865 of VXBT01001865.1, forward strand.
ACCCTGGTTTGCTTCAGATAATTTTATCTGTGTTAGTTCAAACCACTAATTTAAATTTTTAAGTGAAGCTGGTGAGATATATGTATATATATATATATTATTTTTTTCCCCCTAACCTGAATTAGGAAAACTTTCTCCATCCTGCTTTCTGGACAGATCGGTGTCACTCAGAGCTACCAGAGAAGGAAAGCTGATGAGCAGCTGAGAGCAGTGACCTCTCAGTCAGACTGGATTTTTCAGGAAGGATGTGAACTGGGACCACCTGAGACTTTACAGAGAGGTCCATAGCCTCATGCAGTCCTGTCTGAAACAGCAGGACATGATTGATGTAAAAATGCCAACAAATGTCCCCAGCATTCCCATGTACTTTTGTGCCAGTGAAATGGCATTTTTGCCAGTGTGATACGTTGAGAGAAGGCAGACATGACTAAAATAAATGGTAATGGCAGAAGAGCATTTTCTTCCTGATATCTGAAATCTTATCAGGAACACAAGACTCGGTTTGAAGGAAAAACCAGAGCAAAACAGAAAAAAAACCCCAAACTAAAACCCGAGACAAAACACACAGCCTAAAAATTAATTTGTAGATTTGTTGTTGGATTTGCCTCTGTGGGCTCTTTTGTACGGTGGCTGCGAATCTCCATACAGCCCTGAACTAGTAATTTCTCATAATGATGCTAATAATAGAGTGAAGTGCCCACACCAGGCTGGACTTTACAGAAATGACCCAGGCCTGGCCTGGCCTCTCTGGGTTGGTTTGTTGCGACCTGGGAGCAGCTGCGGGGATGGAGCTCCAGTGACAGTGGCTGTGCCCCGAGTGAGGACCTGGTGTAAAAGCTGCTCGTGGTTTACGCTGGTGTGACACCAGGCAGGCAGTGCTGCTACAGCCTCTCAGCACAGGCCTTTCCTGAGGTGCCACAGCACAGTTCCAGGGGTGTAAACACACCCCTACCCGTGTGTGGAATGTAGATGATGGTGGTGGTGTTAGATCTCACTACTGCCCTACATTTGCAGGCCGTGTCCTAGTCTGGATTAGCCAGACAATTATCTAATGGTTTTCTGCCTGGTGTCATTCTGCTGCAGAAGGTTCAGGTCCTGTTTGTGAGCCTCTCTTTGGGCCTGAGAGGAATTTTGGCATAAAGGGGGTTGACCTGGAAGAGCAAGAAGGGCTGCAGAGGAGAGGAGCTCGTCTTGGGACCTACGTAAAGATTTCAAACAGTGCAAGGGGCGTTGGAAGCAAAGCAGAGCCTGGCTTTGCATCGCAGAAGCCACGAGAGTTTGAAGGAGTTGGTTTTAATCTTTTCATTTCCTTGCTCCTTGGTATTGTTTCTCTCCCCAATCTTCCTGATCCCTCTGTTACAAAGCCAAGACTGTCTTGGCATCAGTGTGCATCTTCCAGTGATTTCTGGGAGCTTTGGGTTAAGGCTTTTATGAGGAATTTGGAGCTCAGCTGTGCACTGCCAGCACATTTTCCTGAATTGAGCTCACTCCACTGCATGTGTGACTTGGGTCAAGTTTGACAGGAAGCTGCAGCCCTGGAAGCAGGATGGATGCAGGAATTCCCTTGTACCCAGCTGCTTGAGCACACCAGTGTGAACCAGAAAAGCTGCAGGAAAATGAGAGATCTCTGTACCAGCAGGCAAGGAGAGGACCAGGACATGGCTGTGGAGGATAAAAATGAAACTTCTAGGTTAGAATTTCTTCTTAGGTTCTCTCTTTGTTTGCTTTTTCCCCTCCTTCTTTCTAGGTTTGAATTTTTTCTTCTTCCCCCACTCCACTCATCTTTTTCCCTGCAGCTCCCAGAGCAGGTTCCTGTTCCATTCCTCCGGGGCAGAGTGGGAACTCCTGCAATTCCAAGCTGCAGAGGTAAACACTTGGTGCTCTGCCCTGGAGAGTCGAGCTGCTGCTGGCACTTAAAGACAGTGAGCAGCTCCCCACTAGTGTAAATTATTGCAGAATAATTGCTGCCCCTTCCCTCATCCCAGAGGAAGTGGAATTTCAACAAAGTATCATTGGCGTTTTTCTAATACTTTGCTGCTCCTGTTGGTCTCTGGGTGTTCCTAAAACTACTCCAAGAACCTCTCCTCTTGTCTTCCTAGGGAAAAAAAGTTTCATTTCCAGTAGCGTCCATCCTGTTTGACAGCAAGTTCAGCTCAGCCTGGGGACTTTGATCTGCTTTGTTCTGGCCATTCTTGCCCTATTTGTTTAGAATTGCATTTATCTTTGTTTACTAGGGCTCGTAAATGATAACATTTCCTCCAGGAATCTGGGTGTTGCTGTTGATGTTAATGTTGTATCAGAAGACAGTGCTATGTGCTTTCCACTTTTTAAAAATTACATGGGTATGAAAATACAACATATACTCACTTTTCTTTTTTTATGAAATAAAGATGGAAGTCGCTCCAGTATAAAACAGGGGTAATAATTCTTCTGCCCCTCACGTGAGGGCTGTAGAGTTTCCTGAGAGGAGTTGAGAAATGCAAGTTATCGTTGCTGGATTTCCTCTTCCTGTACAGACCCAGCGTTTGGCCGACATGCTGTGAAATGTGTACCAGTTATCAACATGTTTCCAGCTTCGAGGGTAGTTCTGAAATTCCTTTTTTCAGCTGTTCTGAAAAAAAAAAATTACAGAGACCGTTGACACCAGAAGGATCTGTCATGACAGTGTTCTCTGCGTTGTGTTTAGAGTCTTTGCAAAGAGGCTCCTGAAATATTAATGGCTTTCTGCTTTGTGAGACATCACATTGCGGTGGTACAGGCTCTGTATCCTCTCTGTGTTCCCGAAACACACGTGGTTTACATGCCTTTTATATATTTTAATACAAAGTGGCTGGTTGAGTGGTCCAGAGGAGCCAAAACTCACTTCATGGATCAAGAAAATGAAGGGCTGTAAGGCAATTTACCATTCAGGCTATTGTGGAGGAGGGTGATTTAAAACGTTGTAGTGGCTTGGAAAAAAAGGAAAACCCAAAGCAGTGATTGAAAGGCTTGAAATGACTGAGTTAATGTGACAACTCTCCTTTCCTCAGCTGGGTCTGTTGCAGAGGTGATTGTGCACAGTTAATGTCTGTGGAGCTCAATGGTACCTGTTTGCAGGACTTGCTTTGAGATTAAGAGTGAGACATCGTTTATTTAATAGAGAGCATTAAAGGATGACTTTCTGATGAAGCAAGTTAGGTGTTAAACACTTTTCAGGTGAACCATTTACTTATGTAATTATCTCTCGTTTACATTATAATAAATGTTTCTCCAGGGAGTTTAGCCAATCATGAAATGCAATTAATTTTCAAATACTCTTCAGCAACAATTGAGACACTAGAGACCGAAATCCCTAGTCAGTGTGTACATTTTTAAAGTTCCCTCCTAAAGGGAAGCAGCTTCAGCTCAGCTGATTGTGGAGTTGTTAAATTCTAGCCTTTTTAAGTGTTTCATTTGGGCCTATCACAAGTCTGGAGTGCTGGGCTTGATACCCAGGTTGTGTAAGCCTGGTATCTCCCCTTAGTTTCCAGACCATTGAGGAGGTTCAGGATGCTGTTCTTGAACTTAAGCCCAGCACTGGGTGAGGATGGAGGAGTTAAAATGCTCTTGATTTCTGTCTGGGATTCGGATTGCTGTGTGATACCGGCTGGGGCTCGTAGCCAGCTGCGTCTCAGTTTGTCCTCATGTAAAATGGGAGTAACACAAACCTTGTGTCTCTAAGGTGTGCATGGAGCTGTGTAAGTGGAAGTGACTGGCTAGTGATTGTATTGTCTGTGGACAGCATCATCCTGCTTAAGGTTGCTTTATTCACTTTCTAACCAAAATGTTGTTACAGTCGCTTTTGTTCCAAGTCTTCCTAGTGCGCTGATAAGATAAAATAATCTGTGGAATTCCACCTTCTACAACTACTTGGTCCAACAACTTAGAAAGCTTTTCAAGAATGGATGAATTTACCGCAGCTTTTCAGTTTCTAGATGAATTGCTGGTGTGGCTGAAGTAGGGATCTCCATTTGAATGGAGCCGGAATTGGGAAAAGGAGCAAAGTGATGTTGTTAGCCCTTGCCTATGCCAGGCAGACCTGTTTCTGCAGCTGGCTCTGGTTTTTATGCTGTTAAGCCTTGGGCCCCAGTGCAGATACTGTTCCAGCCACTCTGGATTGCAGGGGACAGATGGGCTTGGGTAGAGAAGGGCTTACAGCCGACTGCGGAGGCTTCCAGCCCCGGGCGTTCGCAGATCCGAAGCAGTGGAACCTGCAAATCTCACGTATTTAGAGGTTGAAGAAGAGGAAGAGCTTTTATCCTTTCATGCTTGCAAAATCCAATGTAGGAAAGCTCTTGCTGCTGATACTCCCTCTTCATAGCAAACAAATAAAACCACTTTGGTTGAATCTGTGCATTTTCCTGAGGCTTTCTCCTCAGCCGGGGTAAAGAGGAGAGGAGGCTTTATTTACAGATGTTGCTTTCAGAATGAGCCTAGCACTGTGATATTATCTGTAAATACGTCTTTGGGCATCAGACATCTTTCCATTTATTTAGAAACGGGAGATAAAGACTGTCTGACATGGGAATGAATGTTAGACAAATTCCTACACTCCTTTTTGTTGCCTCGGAGTACATGCGCAGTTTAAAATGAGTCTGAATCTGCTGTTATATCACCCTGTTGCTTCCAGCAGAATACTCACATTTTTATTTTGACCTAAAAATCTTGGTCTTCGCTGTTTACACTGACCTCTAAACATAAGAGACCAGAATGCTCTGGGTTTTCTGCCTTTTTCCTGGATGTATCTCTGAGAACGAACCTGGTGGGATTCAGGTCTGAGCTCCGGGAGCTGTTTGGATGTTCCCTGTAAATACAGGGCAGCCCGTGGGTTTCAGCAGCGTGGATTTTGTAAGCACCTACACACAGATCACAGTCAGATCATTATGTTGATCTAAACCATTTTGTAATCCTCTACAATCTGGGTTTAGAGACTGTTATTAGTGTCACAAATAAAAGCTTGTGACTTCTTTAGTTCTCAGGATAAAAGAAGCCATGTACTTTCAGGGAATTACATATTAAAATTAAAGCAACATAAACATGTGGGAGTTTGAGGATAGTTATCCCACTTTTCAAGACTGAGCCCTGAATTCATACAATTGCAAGAGAGAAATTGATTAATTTTTATTTCGTAATTGACCACGTACTGACAAAGCAGAGCTAAACCAGGAGGACAAGGCATGAAAGAGTCTTTTAAAAATCTTTCTTTCTCAGTAACTTGAAGCTTTAAATGTGGCTCAAAGAATTGTATTTTATTTGGGGTTTTTTTCTGTTTTGGGTTTTTTTTTTTTTTTTAAGTGAGCATATAGGAAGGAAACCCCTTTTTGCCCAGATAGGTCACAGATTTAGAAATGGAAAGAAAGGTACTTAAGAGTTCTATTTTCTCACAAACTGTTTCCTAAGCTCGTGAAAAGCCTCTTCAAAACGATCCCCGACAGAAAGTGATTTCAGCTCTTGTTACATTCCTGTGTGTAACGGATATCTTGCCATTACAAACACCAGCAGCTCCCAGCCTCCATCCTGGGAGGGGAAGCGGGGAGGGTGTGGAAGGACAGCAGACATCTCTGCGATGCACGCGGCTCGGGGCTCCACGGGGTGACTGGATCTTGCACCCTGCCCAGCGTCCCGGTGCTCACATCCCGCTTCCCGCAGGTACCTGAAGGAGTTCCGCACGGAGCAGTGCCCTCTCTTCGTGCAGCACAAGTGCACTCAGCACCGGCCCTACACCTGCTTCCACTGGCACTTTGTCAACCAGCGCCGGCGCAGGTCCATCCGCCGCCGCGACGGCACCTTCAACTACAGCCCTGACATTTACTGCACCAAGTATGACGAGACCACGGGAATCTGCCCCGAAGGAGATGAGTGAGTAAAGGCTGCACCCTGCTTTTCAAGCATTAGGCTTTTGGGATCAGGCCAGGTGATGATTCCAGCCAGTTCTTGTAGAGATGAGGCAAGTCAGCAGTAAAGCGGCTTTGTCACATACGTAACATGAGACCAGATGTAAAATCTGGAATAGCAGCCTGTGTGCTCCAGGCCTGCTGCGGAGACAATACTGAGGGTGACTTAGATGGGAGTTCAGCTCTTGGAAACTCACTGTCCTCGCGAGCCTGGGCGTCTTCAGCAAAGCTGAGGTGGGAAAAACAGCTCGGTGACAAATGAGTTTGGAAACACTCTGTTCTCTAAGTCCCTGACACTCAGCTCTTGCTCACTAGCAGGGTAACTTAGTTTTTCAGACTGAAGAAAGAGAAGGAACTTCATCCTCCAGTCTGTCCCCTGAGTTTCTCTCCCAGCTTTTTAACTCATATCAGTTTATTTTGTCTTTCTGAACTTTTAAGAAGCCAGTAGAGAACCGAGAGGTACCCAGAAAAAGGCAACATGAGAAAGAGTTTGGGTTTTTTGGGTGTTCTCCCCCCATGACTGCAGTAAGTTAACTGGGGTGAAACGGCAAATCTTTCTTGCTGTGTGTGTGGCAGACCCCAGCAATTAAGGGGTTAACCCAGTAATATAACTTTATTCATGTGACAGATATGGGATAAATAGTGTGGCCAAACCGTGGTCAAATATGGAGAGTGTTTTATAGAGCGATGCTGTAAAAAGATGGAATTTCAGTTCCCTTTTGTGGTGCCAGTGTAAACATACAAAAATGCTATTTATTGGCAAAACTTTTTTTTTTGGTTGTTTTTTTCAACTCAATTAAGTAAAGTTTTTATGACTACAGCAGAATGGAATAGTCCCTCAGGCCTGAGGCTTCAGTTTCAATAGTTTCCTTCTTGTTAGAAGAGATCTGGAAGGAACTGGAAATGGGATGTTTGTGGGCTTTGGCTTCTAGATCAGTCGTTGATACCTGGCTCAAACTCAGTGAGTGAAAGCCATTGTCATCTAGGAACCTTTGCTCATTTGTATTTTTAGCTTGATGCTGCAATATCTGAACTTTGCCCATTCCATCTTGTTATATTTCTGTTTTATTTCTCAGTGTAGACTGTTTTTCTGCCTAAGAGGGGAAACAAAACACAAGTTAAAATGGTAGTTTTGTAATTCTCCTTCCTTGTCCCATGTCCTTGCTCTTTTCCAGATCCCTGGCAGCCACTTGTCCGGAATAATAAAGTGCTGCTGGATTAATAATCCAGTTTTCTTTTAGGGAGGGGAACTCTTACATCCTATGTAGTGAGAGGTTTGGGGGTTCTCTGAAGTGTTGGAAGGCACAGCATAAGAGAAGGAGCAGAGTTAGCAAAGATGGTGTCAGCTGCAGCATCTTCTCTCAGCAAAGTGTCTTCTGGTAGTTGAATCCCTCACCTGTGTGACTAAACCTTGTCTGTTCCTCCCCTCCTTCCTTCCTCAGGTGTCCCTTCTTGCATAGAACTACTGGAGACACAGAGAGGAGGTATCACTTGCGCTACTACAAAACTGGAATCTGCATCCATGAGACAGACTCCAAGGGAAACTGCACCAAGAACGGAGTCCACTGCGCCTTTGCTCATGGGCCCCACGACCTGCGCTCGCCCGTGTATGACATTAGGTTAGTAGAGCCTGGGGCTCCTAGGAAAAGGGTAATTTCTGTACCCAAATGAAAAAGGAGAAGATGGAAAAGGTAATTTCTGTCCCCAAGTGAAAAGTGAGATGGTTGAAGGATGGTACTGCTTCAGCCTGAAATGAAGGAATGGCGAGATATCCCTTCCTAATAAGGCAAATGTAAAAAACCTCCAGGGAGGATTCTCAAAATGGGGGAAGGGATCACACTTTGGAATCTGGTGGAGGGGGTCAAAACAGTGCATCTGAAATTCCCAGGGAATGAGGACTTTTTTTTATTGCAGTTGCTGCTCAGCTAAAGATGTTCTGACAAAACATGCATGGCTGAAATGCACCCACTTAGCAAATGCTCCAGCGTGTCAGTTTATATACACATTTATCTGACTCTTCCTCTGCTCAGTCTGTTTGTTCATTTAACTCTGTCCCTGAAGAGAGCTTCAGGCGATGGAGGCTTTACAGAATGGTCAGACAACATCTGAAGGAGGCATCGAGGGTCAGTCTGCGGTCGCTGCCAGCCATGCCATGATAGAGAAAATACTCAGTGAGGAGCCCAGGTGGCAAGGTGAGTGTCACTGAGGGTCTGTGGGGCTGGGAAAGTTTGGTTTCTGTAGAGTGCCTGCTCCAGTCCAAAACTTCTCTGTAATAAATATGGATTGTGGTCATCTCTCTTGACTCATTGGGGTTTTTTTGCAGATACAACATATGTGTTGGGAAATTACAAGACGGAGCAGTGTAAGAAACCCCCGCGGCTCTGTCGCCAGGGTTATGCCTGCCCCTACTACCACAATAGCAAAGACAGAAGAAGAAGTCCAAGAAAACACAAATACAGGTACTGTGGTCCTGGGTATCATACTTCCCAGCTGAGTGGTGCAGTGTATTGGAAGTCTGGATTTTGACTACTAGATAGTTGGTTTTAGTATATTTCCAAGTGGCGTACTGAGAGATGTGATGGACTGTTATTTTGTCCTAGCAGAAAGAGAACAAACTAAACAAGAGGTTTTCCTCTATATAGTAACCAGTACTCTAATAAATGAATTGTTAAATCATGTTACAACTCTGATTTTATAGAAAAGGGAACCTGTGTCTGGCTTTCCCTCACCCCATAAACCTCTGCTTTCAAAAGCAGTGCAGGGAAGAGAAAACAAAAGAAAGTTTTAATCCCCCTCTAGAAACAAACTCACACAACAGTGTTTTCATGGTAAAGGATTCAGAATCATCAGGCTGCTTGTTGTGTATGCCTGCTGATGGGGATCATGAGGAGGGGCTGTAGCTGGACATGCATTCCTAACCAGCTGCTAAAGGCTCTGCTTTTGAGGCACCAGGGTGTTCTGTCACTCAGCTGTCGCTGGATTTTTCAGTGTGCTGTGTCTCCCTGAACGCGTTTCATCCAAATTATAGGCCCTCATTTCCTCCAACACAACAGAGCTTTTGTTGTGGTCTCAGTGGGGCTTTTCCTTAGTTCCTTTTTGAAAAACATAGGAGCAGACCAGAAAGCCAGGAGAGAAAATACCAGGGACGTTCTCTCTTCTTTTCCCCACCCCCAACATTCACAAAAATTTTTGAATTGGCACTGAAAATCGGTATTTAAAAAAATTAAACAGGCAGCAGTCAAAGGAATGTTAATCTCAACACTTTAAGGAGAAATAGAACCACTAGGGCAGTCTTCAGGCAGCAGCTATGTGCTTTTTGCCCCTCCCTGGGCCCTTTGGGAAGGGAAGAGGTGAAAGCTTCTCTGCTGCTCTCCACTCACTCCTGTGTTTTCCCCACCCCAGCTGATGTGGCTGTGCTGGTGCTGCTATCTGCTTCCCTCTGCTGTTGTTTGAGGGAATGGTTAAGAGCATAAAGAGCAGGGGAAGTAGGTCACGGCAAAAATTCAGATCTGGGAAAAGGAACTGTTCCTGGCTGGGAGGAAGAAAATGGACTTGCTTTTTCCCCAGTGACCTGACTCAGCCTCTTTTCCACATGGCCACACTATAAACCTGGAAGCATACTGCTGTAAGGGTATTATGTGTTTTAGGATTAGCCAATTAACTTCTTAGCTTTCTATGAAGGTGCAGTTCCAAAACAGAAACCAGACCCAGCGTCTCTGACACTAATCACATCAGCTGCTAATATTGTTATGCTGGTTCAAGTTGTATTTGGTTTCAAATGGGGAATTAAGCCATGGTTTTTGCATTGGGAAATTGGAAGAAGGCGGAGAAGATGCAGTAGCAGCTGGGTGGGGGCTGGGGAAGCAGCAACCAAGCAGATTGTACAGCTGAGGGTGGGCAGCCAGACCTGCTCCCAACTGGGGGACTGTAACATCACAGAATGGTTTGGGTTGGAAGAGACCTTAAAGCTCATCTCGTTCCACCCCCTGCCGTGGGCAGGGACACTTTCCACTAGACCAGGTTGCTCCAAGCCCCATCCAGCCTGGCTTTGAACCATTCCAGGGATGGAGCAGCCACAGCTGCTCTGGGCAACCTGTGCCAGGGCCTTGCCATCCTCACAGGGAAGAGTTTCTCCCTTGTATTTAATCTAAACCTATTCTCTTTCCATTTAAAGCCATTCCCCCCTTGTCCTGGCACTCCAGGCCCTTGTCCAAAGTCCCCCTCCAGCTCTCTTGGAGCCCCTTTAGGCACTGGAAGGGGCTTTAAGATCTCCCTGGAGCCTTCTCCAGGCTGAACGCCCCCAGTGCTCCAAGCCTGGCTCCAGAGCAGAGGGGCCCTCAGAGCAGCTTTTTGGCTTTCTCCGGACTTGCTCCAGCAGGTCCACATCCTTCTGATGTTGGGGGACCCAGAGCTGGATGCAGTCCTCCAGGAGTGGATCAGAGGGGGAGAATCACCTGCCCCCACCTGCTCAAAGTAATCAAAGCTCAGAGCACATCTGTGAGTGTGATGCATTCTCCTGCTGCCTTATTTCCACAGATCTTCACCGTGTCCCAGCGTGAAGCACGGGGACGAGTGGGGAGATCCCAGTAAGTGTGAAAATGGAGACTCCTGCCAGTACTGCCACACTCGCACAGAGCAGCAGTTCCATCCAGAGGTACAGTAACCTCCTTGCTCCATTTAGAAAAGCAAAAGCATTCCAGTCTTACAAAGTAAATTACTGTGCCGGGTGGGAGAGGATGTGGGCTGCTTGTAGTGTGGTCCTGGGATACAGAGAAGCTGCATGTTGGGAGTAAGCTGCAATTCAGCTGCTTGACAGAATAGACTGTATGGGAGGAGGTAAGAAAAGTGGGGGAAGACTCAAGTGTAGGAGCAGTCTCACGTGTGGGGTTCCTTTGGAAAGCACGATGTGGGTCTGCATGTGAGCAAACAGCACCTGTTTCCTTGACTAAGAGTTTGTGGTTCATGTTGATAGCACTAAACACCACCAAGCTCTTAGCTGTGAGCATGCCCAGAGCGTTCCAATATCCTTACAGAAAGTGTAATTAAGACCTTTTCGTAGTCTGCTTCATGTTACAGTGTTGAAAAGCTTTGTGGGGCCCGTATCTGCACAGTAACCATTGTCACCGCCTGTCAAACTGGGGGGAAAGGGAATAATCCATTTGCTACAGTCCTTGTCAATGGTTTGTTATTTTCCTTGCAAACATGTGGCTGCAACTTTCTGTGCTGTCATCTGTCAGCTGTTTCCTACCTTTTGCCATTTGTAATGTCCATGGAGCTTCCAGTGAGACTGAGGGACTTCATTGCAGATGGTGACCTTTGGGTGAGCTGGTGTGTGGTGGGTTGGTCTCTGGGTGAGCTCTAGCTGTCATGGGCATATTTTGGTGTTTCCAGAACTATAGTGGGTTTTCCTTTCTTTGAAGCAAAGCACTGAAATGGTCACCTTGAACTCTGCTGCCCTTTGCACCTCTTATCTGTGTCCCTACCATGCTGTCGAGTTTCTTCATAGTACTTCTGCACCTGCTGGTCGCTGTTATTTTCTGTTCATTTCTGTTTGGTGTGGTTTTTTTTGTTTTTCTTTTCCCATCCTTAGATCTACAAATCCACCAAATGCAATGATATGCAGCAGTCTGGCAGCTGTCCCCGAGGACCCTTCTGTGCCTTTGCACACGTAGAACGTACGTGCACTACTTCTCTCATCTTTCCTGGATATTTGAGCTATGGAAAGCTTCTGACCAAGAGAGTTTAAATGTAGAGCTGCAAAACTAGAGCTTCTGTGAAGGGTTAACTTTGATTTCTATAAAACTGTGCTGGTGTGGGAGGTGTTGGCAGAGCTGGAGGCGGTAGGTGGTCTGTAGGACTCAGCCTTTAGCTCTCATTGCACTATCTCTTGAAAGATCTCCCTCTGTTCCCTCTCACCTGCTCAGTTCTCTGGGTGTCAGTTCAGGAGGATGGAAGTGGAGAAAGCTGCTTCTCTCCTGTACATGGATGAACTGTACCCAGCTAAATTGCCAAGTGTTAGATCTTAAAAAGCTGAAGATAAAATTGCCAATTATAGATAATTTATTGATCCATTACAAAAAAAAAAAAAGCTATTTTACTCTTTTTGAAGTTATACTTAGAGTTTAAGTCTTTAAGTCAGGTTGGAGAAGAAAAATATGCAGCTTTTTTTTTTTACTGCTTTATCTCAAATCCTCTTTTCTCAATAGCTCCCTGACTTATAGAGCATTATTTCAATCCTCACTTTAATCAACTATAAACTAGTGATGCAGTTTTGGTTGTGGAAGTTCTATGTGCAGGTGGTCCTAACATTCATAAATAATGGGTAGTTCCTATCCTAGGGCTCCTTCTCAGTTGCTGCACTGCAATCTCACTGCTGAATTTGCAACAATTAGAGCAGGTTACTCACTAGATTTGTTCTGATACTGACTCACTACATGGCCTTGAGAAAATCTCTTTGTTATTTGATTATCCTTTGTAAATGAGGGAATTAGTAATTGCTGCCTTTGACAAGGAATGGGGAGAGTAAATTCCCTACAGGTTATGCAGTTCCTTTTATAGGAAGCCTTGTTGACAAGCAGTAATTATAGCTGGAGCTGTGGGCTGTAATGGCCCAAAACACAGCAGTGAAACTACACAGTGGGATCCAGCGAGCTTTAGGAAATGAAATCTTGATAAAGGAACAGTGTTTAGCAAACTTCCTTGGGTATAACATAGTATTTTTGATTAGGGATGCCTTATTCCTAATAAGATTACTACACTTGATATTGTATTACTTAGAGTAACATTCCGTGGCACTTGCACCATTCCAACTTGGTTATTTCTTGTGCTGTCCTAGGGATTTGTATCTTTTAGTCCTTCCTTAGCAAGGTGAACACTGAGGGCCTAATTCAGTTAAAATAACAGGAGTCCATTTATTATATCTGCTCTTAACCTGAGTTTCACTGATTAATAGCAAGAAACCACCATTTTGAGGATAATGAAATACAGATGTAGTGTCAGTTCTACAGTTTTTTGTCAAGATGCTGAGTGTTAGATGTAAATCCTACAAATCTACAGCATCTCTACCTTCCAAACCAGTGCCACGGTTTTTTTTGTAATGGTTTGTACTGAGCACAGATGGAAACTTTAACTCGCTCAGCTAATTATAATGCACCCATCAACTTTGTGCCAAGCAAAGAAGAAAACTCTGCTTAGTTCAAGAGAGCTGAATGAATAACACACAGTTCATCCAGGGAAGATAATTTTGGAGCAGCATTAATGAGCTAAAGAGCAGCACAGTGTGTATGTGATGGCAGTAAAAACCTGAGGAATATTAGATAAGCAAATAAGCCAAGTAAGGTTTCTCCTTGCTTCTATATTTATAAGTAGGTGCTTGTGGAGTATGTTTTCTCTCAGGAATATCTGGCTATTCTTGTTCTTAAATGTCTCGTGCTCCGTGGCGATTGCCCAGCTTTGAGTGGTGTTCCCTGTGCTTTGTCTCCTGCAGAGCCCGCGCTCAGTGAAGATTTACAGCAATCCTCGGCCGTGTCCAGCCCCACCCAGACAGCACCAGTGATGTACATGCCCTCAGCAGCTGGGGACTCTGTTCCAGTCAGCCCTTCCAGCCCACATGCCCCAGACCTTAGCAATGTATGTAAGCCCCGTGGAGAAGCTTTGTCCATGTTGTGCAAATCTGTGTTTCTCTGAGTCATTGTTCTTTCTCCCAAGAAAAGTATCCAAAAGCCCAGAGGATATCAGATTTTTCTTTTAGTTCTCAGCTCCACGCCTTTTAGAGGGATCTGGTTTTTCTGGAACATACATTCCATAGTGGCTTTAGTATTGTCCTCTCACCTATAAAAATTCCAGGCCTTCCTTTCTGTGCAGTGTTTGTTGATGTACTTTCAGGAAAGTGGAATACATCCGCACATAAAGTCCAACTCCTTCCTGCCTGGAGGTACATATTGGGCTTAGCTTCCAAGACCTGTAGTTAAAGGCTGTGAGCCAACAACCTTTAAAGTACATAACTACAATTGAGTTTGTTTACATATGTAATCTCAGAGCCTTAGCCTGTGCATATTGTGTGTTGCATTATAGGATATCCTTAGTTCCCTCCCTCTTGTACATCTGGAGATAGCTAAACTCTGGGATATGTTTCAGTAATGCCCCAGATTGCTGGTAGTTAGTTGTCCATGCAAGAAAGGAGATGTCTAAGTGCTTAACAGATACTCAAGAGTCAGATGAGAAAGCCATGGAATGCTAGACTACATTTTTACTTAGCATTTCTTTTTTGTTTAAGTCTTTCCTGTTTGCACTGCACTCGATAAGGTGTGTAACCTTTTCAAATGGTTGGCTGAGATTTTGAGAAGGTATACAACAACATGAGTTTAAATCATTTGAAACTGGTCAGAATGAGGGGAACTCATCTAGGACCTCTGCTTTATTTTATTCCCTCTCTTTGAAAAGAGAAGCTGTGTTTGAGCCAACCTAACAGTTCATAGTTGTCCTGAATTGGATTGCAGGTAGAATTCCAAACAGATCATGAAAGGTCTGGACATAATATTGTCTCTTACTAAGTAACACTGCAGAAAGCAGTAAAAACCAAAACCCCTCCATCTTACGAAGGTATCATTTAAATTCTCTGAAAGCTGCAGGGCAGTTGAAGATATCTCCTACTTTTAGACTGTTTAGGTCTTGTCTATCTCAAGCTCTTAGTCTTTTTAAACAGTCTTTCCTAATCCTTGGATATGTGCCAAATGGCAACACATGTCTGTCTATGACTTCATCACTCCACAGGGCATCTGCATGTAGCTTGCAAACAAATATGGCTTTGCTGGTGATCATTTTACATGACGAATTAATCAGAGAAAAAGGTCCCTGTAGCAGCCAGCCTCACGTGGCCTGTTCTGTTTTGTATTTGTACTGTAGGTGTGGAATAAATCAGGAACTCTGCCAACTAGCCCCACCTCCACCACAGTGAGTAGTTATCTTTGCGACTGTAGGGAAGCGTGGACAGCAGAATGTCTGTTTAAAAATAAAATCAAAACATTGTAGGCTGCTCCTTTCTTGTTTTTTTTTTTTCCTAATGCCAGCCCAGACAGTGCCACGTTTGAATCTGTGATGTCTGAAGCACAGTAGTGCTTGCCAGTGGAGGCAAATAATTTCTTGTCCCAGAGAAATGGGATATTTGCGTTCATCCTGGTGGACCCATTCTCTAAAACTCAACTTCTTTTGCTGCTGTCTGTGGCTTCATCTACAGTGCAAAACTAGCCTTGTTGCATGTGATTGTGATCCCTGGTATTAGTCCAAAGAATGGAAGTGTTGGAAATCATTGGGGTTTTTTTAATGCAGCTGTTGATACCTGACTTGTGTCTGCATTAAAACTTTGAGATTTCCAACTGGAAAGCAAAAAATACAGTTTGCATATAGCTCAGATACGCCTGATTGTTATGACTGCCACAGCACCTTTCCAGGTTCCACACCACTACCCAGAGTCAGACAGGACCCACTGTAGCCTAAGGAAAGAGAGGAGAGTTATGGTCATGTTGGGAACCTGATCAGTCACCTCTGAGCCCTCAGAAAGAATAAATGTCACTAGAGCTGTAGGTTGGATTTTACAAGACTGCACTCCAAAGCAACAACAAATAAAACCATAATTGTGGGACTGTATAAATCCAGTGGAGCTTTCCTGTTTCTTTAATGAGTGTTTACTGGAAGCTTGTATGGTTGTGTTGGCTGTCAGTGTAATCGATCTACAAACAGTGACGTGATTGAGCTTCCATGGATGCCTCTCTTTGAGTGGTTCCTGCTGTCTGGCTGTACTTTCCTGACACTTGTTCCCTCTGTTAGATTCTTTGTAGGAACAGCAGTCTTGGAAGCCCATCTAATATATGTGGGTCTCCTCCCGGTGCCATTGGGAAGCCCCACAGCTTGGAGACCATTGGTTTTCCTCCAGACTCAGTCACAGCAGCCGGCAGCTACAAGAAAGCACCGGGGTTTGAGCGAGAAGATCAGGTGGGGGCCGAGTATTTGAAGAGTTTCAAATGCCAGGTTAGTGGGGAATATTGGCTGGAAGAGTTGGGGGGATGAGGAAGAATGAGAGATTGCCCATTCTAGCTTGAATGGGGTTTTTGTTTCTGATGGAACAAAAGTGGGAAAGCACTGTTCTCGTGAGCGGTTTCTGGATCTCTGCTGTTGCTTTCAGCCTCCCTTCCAGCCTCTTTCATTTCACATCTGGTCTTGTCTCCCTTGCTGCCATCACACACCCAGTTTGTAGAAGTCGAGCTGCTGCTTGTTTTCCTAACCCCTCACAACTTCTGTCTTGTGTTGTCCCTGGGTAGCTTCCCACATCACTTCTTGCTCTTTCTTTTTCCATGTTTAGGTCCTTGCCAAGAGTTGCTGTCTTTTGCTGTATTGTCTCATGGAAACTCATCCTTCTTTCTGTCTTCCCACTCCAAACTCTTACCTTGATCTCCATGACTTGGTTTGTCCTCTGTTCACCATTCCTCTGGTGTAGTAAAGATGTCATGTTAGTTGTCTCTTGCTTCTGTGGCTGTATCATTCTGATCCTTGACTCTCTCCTGTGGCTTCTCTATTGAATTAGAATTCCTCATTCTTATTTGAAGAACCCTCTGAATATTACCCAACCCACATCTCTTAATGACATTCCCTCATCCCTTTTGGACATCCCAGTCTTGCCTTGCTGCTTCCTCAGTCTTGTTCCTGGTGTCCTGCCTTATTCATGCTGCTCCCTAGGCCTGGAACAGTCTCTTCCATCTCTTGCCACACATGAGCTTTTCCACAGTCAGCTTCTTACTGTGAATTTCCTTTCTTGATGTTACAATTAATAGTTTCTCTGCACCATCCCTTCCAAACTGGGCCCAACCCGGAGCTTGGGTTTTTATTTCAGTTTTAATTTCTCACTGGGTTTGTAATTGTATCTTGATTTAGGGGGAGGGGAATAGCTACTTGTATGAGGAGTATTTGTATGAGCCTGCAAAAATGTCTCCTATAAGTTCTTTTGGAAAAAAGCATAAAAAGGGATAAGAATACCAGCTCTGTGTTGCCTGAGCACAGAGAGGACAAGAAATGCTGCTTTCACCCCAGCTATGTTTTAACTCTGGTCTGTGACATTAAAGAAGTCAGTCTTAATGAGCCTGTACTGCTGTGAGAAAACTGTGGAAATATCCCGTCCAGACAAGGTCTTGCATAAAATAGTTGAATTCAGAAGCAGACTCCACAGGTTTTATTTTATTTATTTTTATGGCTTTGGGAAAATATGGCCAAGCTTTGCAGTAGGGCCAGTCTTGAGCACTGTTTAGTCTAATTAAAATGATGCAGTGACAAATCCAGATTAAGCTATATGCATGTGTGCCTTCTTATCAATGCTCCCTTTGTTTGGCTTAAGGGGGATGTGCCTTAGGAAACTGCAAATTGATGCAACACATCTTTGAGGGTAAAGAGCAGAGCATGCTGTGATCCTGGCACTTCTTGCAGGCACAGCAGCTTGTAACAGTTGTTTAAAAAGAAAAGGAAAAACATGTCCTCGTTCTCTGTGGCCTCTGCTGCAAAGGAGGAGTGAACCCAGAGCTGAAGGACTGAGAGAACCCCTGTCTGCTGCCAGCAGAGGCAGGGTGCCAGGGAGGCCCTGCTTTGGAGAAAATGGGCAGCAAGCCTAAGCCGAGGAGAAAGGGGATGGAGCATGAATAGGACTTCTAAAAGGAGGGCCAGATGATGAGCATTTGTATCTGAAGTCAGATCTGTGCTACAAAGATACTGTATTCACATAGCTGCTTAATTATGTGGCTTTAATTAAGCAAAACCTGTGTTAAATAGGAATAAATAGCTATTAAGGTATAGACAGAAGTAATCACAGTTGCATTATGCTAGGCTTCTACAGACAAAATTAGATGTCTCATAAGTGTCCTGGTTTAATTTTAATCTATAATTACTTACTTTTAAAATTCTTCTGTAATTCCCTTTGGCTGCAGTGGGCACCAGAGATTCTCATATACCCTATAAATTGGACCAATAATGAGGCATTTAACTTTGTCAACTCCTGTATGAAAACGTCAGAGGAGACACTCTGGCTCAGCTCTGCAATGGGCTTGTCATTTTCCCCCTGTAGAATTGGTACAAATAATTTCTATCTTATTAGAATGAAAAATGCACCTTCTGTCTCAATGGATTCCACATAGTTTGTGGTAAGGCTGAGCCAGCAGTTAAAGCTAAAAATACTTTTCCCAAGTCCCAAAAGATTTAGCAAGCTGGAAAAATGCTGGCTGCACTGGAAGGACTTGAATGCCACGACCAGGAGGTGTTTCCAAGTCTTGACACACAGCACAGTAGGTTTCTTCCATGCTGGTCAGAAAACATTTAGTTTCACTCATAATTTATGTCCCTTGTTCTCTTCCCTGACTGCAGCAGAGCGAGCTGGAGAATTTCAGTCTGTCGTTTGTATGTGTGTCTCGATGTGTGCCCTTTCTAATGTTATTCAGAGCTAAAGGAGACTGGCTTAGTGGTGACATTTGGTTTGCTCCACTTTTCCCTTGTGTTGCGTGAATTCCGGGCAGTGAGAACTGGGGCTAACTTGGAAATACGTTCACTTTTCTCCTCCTTAAAGAGAAGAAAAAAGCGCTTCCAGTAAGACTTAACTGCAGCAGAGCCAGCTCCCCACGTTGGCAGGAAGCCTCTCAGTGGGGGCACGGCTGCGTGTGTGCCCTCCCCTCGGCTGCTGACGTCTGAGGTAGCACATTCTGTGTTCAGATGAGTGTCAGACGGGGCAGGGCTGTGCTGGGTAATGCAGCAGGAGCGTTATCAGGCACACACAGAGGCACTCACAGAGCACAGCTCTGGCACACAAAGGGCAGCGAGCCCGTCGTGGGCTCCAGCGTTGTGAACGTGTTCAGGGAAGTGTGAGAGAATGGTTCCCACTGCAGAAGGGTCTTTGTGTCCATCTCCCAACTGCCTGTCTGTCAGGCTTTGACCTCTCCATCTGCCCATGGGCATAGAGCTGAGCAGAGAAAATGATTTAACGGAGTAAAACCAAGAGAGGAATTCTTGTGCTGCTCTTTTGCCTGTCTGGTTACGTCACCCCTCTCCAGCAGTCATTTATCTTTGTCATGAGACTTTTCAGGCCAAGAAGTCAAGGGGTATCACTTCAGCTCAGGGTGGTGCCCCGTGTGCTGCTGTTGCACATCGTGCCTCAGTCTCCTGCAGAGGTGGTGCCTGCCTGGATTTGGGATAAAAATCAAACGCGCTTTATGGCTGGGATGTGTCTGTATTTCACACTGGGGGGGTTGGAGAGTGAGTAAACAAGCAGGGCTGACTCCCAGCACTCTTTTGCTACCTCTCTGTGCCCAGAGGGTGGGATTGATCTCCCTGTGCCATGTCACAGCACGGGAGGAAGGGGACAAGGCGTGCAGACAGACTGTTACACTCTGACAGGCTCCTGAGGCCACTTCCCAACCGAACCCCAGCAGAACTGACTGATGTTGCGAGGCAAGAGAGTTGCTATCCATTAAGGGTATAATGCTGGAAGGACCTTAAGGTGAATTTTTAGCCTGGATAGTGGGATTCTAAATGTGCACTGGCATTCATGCAGTTTTGCAATTCCAGACAGCCTTGGCTGCACTTATGTTTTCTACCATTGAGCTCTTATGTTAATGGATGAGGGGAGGATTTTTGTATAAAGTCAGTTTTGATGATGTTGCTTTGAGAATTGGTTAGTTATCACTGTGTTTTACTTTGCAATCGTAGCTGGGAGCTGGAAAAGTTTAAGGGAAAACGTAATCTACAAACTTTTATTTTCCCCAAACCAAAAAATGTTTGCATAATTTAACAATGCAGTGTGCCTCCCACCATTTCTGGCCCTTTCTGGGTGTTAGATTCTAGGAGGGCTGATGAGTTAGTTATAGCAAGGCAAAATAATTTGGTTTTGATCTTGGTTCTTAGGACGTGCTTTGTGCTAGCAGGGGTCTTAGAGCAGCATTAAAAGCAAGTGTCATTGTGACAAGTCTTTGCATAACTCTAGGGGTGATGTCTTGGTATCCAGAAAGCAAGTTACTTGGAATGTTTTCAGTTTGCTGTGCTTTCCCTCTCTCCAAATTCTCCAGTGCCTTGAGCAGCCCAGGAGAGGAGTGGGCTGTGTTTCCCATGGCCTCTCCAAAAAGCCAGCAGCCAGCCATTTTAAATTTTGCTAAATAATCCCTCTGCTTATCTTTTGTTTTGTTTCTTTACTGCAGCAAGCAAAAATGAAGTCCCACTCCCTGGAACACAGGAGCCAGGAGCAACCTTTGTTACAGCCCAAACAGGTACGGAACTGCTGGCAGGGCTCTGAACCCAGCTCAGGGCTTCCAGCAGCACAGAGAAGTCTGTGGATCCAGACAGCTCTGCAGGGAGTAAATAACAGTCCAGACACCATTAGGCATGGTCAGCTGGAGGGATTACTTTATGAAGATGGGATGATTTGCTGGAGGTGTTATTTGTGGGTAGTTAGACCTGAGTGAATTCAGGATAGATTCATAGGGCTGAACTGTGCTGGAGGGAGTCTTCAAATTACAGAAAATTGAGCTGGAATGGATCTCTGGAGTCATCTAAGTTCAAGGATTTGGCAAAGGGAATTTAATATCGGGTTCTAAGTCGTGTGCTGAACTGAGTCTGAATGAGTGATTGTGTGGCCCATGGCTGTGATTGCATGCAACCTGTGGGTCACAGGAGTTAATTCTGGGGCAGCCTGAAAGATGTTTAGAATACTGGGGAGAGGGGGGAGGTGGGGAATGGAATGGAGAAGAGTCGACAGAAATTAAAGAAAAGCTGTTAATCTCTCCCCACCCCCAGCGCAGTGGTAGCAGTAGCCATCTGTCAGGTTGGAAGCAGGCAGGAAACAGGTTTGCTGCTGGCATTCAGCTCGTTCCTGCACGTTTCTGGAGGGGTTGTTCTATAAAGATGTTTAATTTCCTACCTCCTTCCCTTTTCACACTCTTGTTTCAGGACATCCTGGGCATTCTCCCCGTGGGGAGCCCACTGACATCCAGCATCTCCTCTAGTATCACCTCCAGTCTGGCTGCAACCCCTCCGAGCCCCGCCGGCACCAGCAGCATTCCAGGCATGAATGCCAATGCCCTTCCCTTCTACCCAACCAGTGACACCGTTGAGTCTGTCATAGGTAACTTTGCCTTTTTCACTTATGAAAATAGGGTTTCCTCAGCCATGGATCTCCAGGTATGAGACTTGGAATAACGTGGGTGTTCCAGTGACCTCCAGTTTTCCGTGTCTGTCAGTGCTGGCAGATTCCTGAAGCTTGTTCTGTGACTGTGACACATCTGATGTTTCCTGCAGGTCATTTTGGATGAAATTCACCCACGGGACCAACTGAAGGCCTCTGAGCCACTCACTCAGAATGTCACATGGTGTAAAAGGGCCTTAGTTTTAGCTTTGTCAAAGTGACAAAGAGGTCTTGGACTAGGCAGGAAATCACAGGGGCATTTTCCACAGTTACAACCCCTTAGTTCTAAATGACAATTTTATAGCCAGAGCTACCACCAGGTAGATTGTAAGGAGTTTGCCCTTTGTAGGGTGTAGGACAGAGGTTGTAAGGGAAAGGAAAATAGGAGAGTCCAGAGAGTGGAGTCACTCTTAGACAGGCACAGGCTTTTTGGTCACCTGTTTTTCTTCTTCCTTTTTTTTTTCTTTTTTTCCTTTTTTTAATTAAATGTAACGTTTCTGAGGTGATCTCACTAATTTGTTAAAAATAATAATAGAAATGAGTGGGCATGTGTGGGATGGAATTATATTGATCATCATTAGTGATGAGGCATGTTCAAACAGATTTAACAGTTTCAGGCATTAATGAGCTTTATTTTACCCTATATGTGAACCTCAGAGATGTTTTTCAAGTGTTCCCTTCTCCTTGTATTTCTTTTCCAAGTGGCTCTTCAGGAAAGCAGGGACAAAGCACAAACCAGACCCAGACATGCCATAAGCCGGTGTTCCTGTGTATAAGGGACAGACTTAAAAGAGCAGTTTGGGGAAGACTTGTGGGATCTGCTGTTAAATAATCAGATTTTTGTTTTCATGAACCATTTGGGAATACTTTGAGACAAAAGGAAACAGGTCAGGTTAAAGAACCTGAACTGAAAAGCTGCCCATGACACTTCTGCCAAACCATCTGAGAACAGGATGGAGAGTAGGGCCCTGAGAGGTAGAGAGCACAGGCTCCTCTGCATGTAGGCTCTTTGGGCCATCCTATCTCTTGAAGTTGTTGGTCCTTTATAACATAATTGGTACCTCTGTGTCTGGCAGAGTCTGCCTTGGATGACCTGGACCTGAATGAATTCGGAGTGGCTGCCCTGGAGAAGACATTTGACAGCAGCACAGTGCCCCACACGAGTGGCATCATGATAGGTACATGAAAGCAACAGAGCTTTCTTTATCTTCTGCCAAGCAGTGTTGCCCAGTCACCTCAGTGGAGCCAGCCCAACTGAGCTCTAAAACCAGTCCCAAAATAACATTGGTTAAAACAGCAATTACAACAAACTCTGGCAACCCCTGAGCATCTTTGAAGTGAGAGCTTGCCCTTACTGACTAGCAGAGCTGAGTTGTTGCCATGGGGCCCAGGTGTCTTGGGGATGTTTCTTGAGACTGAATGGGACTTGCCTGATTTTTTTTTTCCTTTTTTTTATTTCCTCTTTTTTTTCTTTTTTTTTTCTTTTTTTTTTCTTTTTTTTGAGTGTGTAAGTAGACTCTAGAAGGCATCTGATGCATTTCAAATCAGGCCAAAGTATAACAATTTGCATCTTAAGCAGAAAACTCTCCCTAGCTGTAACAGGAAACTCACTGACCTGGTAATGCCATCCATCTGTCAGAGTGTCATCATGGTCTGCTGATTTGGTTCCTGTAATGTCTGTCTCATTTTGATACATGGAGGTAGGCTAAGGCCTCTTCTACCTGTCTGATGGGTGTCCAGGGAAAAAAGAAACGTCTCGTAACTTTTTTGGAAGTGGTTGTAGTTTCTGGCTACCCTTGCTGTGTAAAGCAGGTGTTTGAACAGGAGCTAACTCTGGTTGTCTGAAGGTTTCCAAGGGAACTGCACTGCCTGGAGCTGTATTGAGGTAGGAAGGGACCTGTGGAAAGAATATCAATTCCACTTCCCTGCCAAAAATTAGAGCCTGTTGGAGGTTTACTGTCCCTGTCTGCTGCCAGCCCTGCTGCTGCTGCTCCCCACCTGCAGTGCCGTAGGGATCTTCCCCTCCTTCCTCTCTTCACATCAGGCCTGGGTGTTACCTGGTGACCTTCTAAGGGGAGAGATAGATGAGGAGAGAGCAGGGCTGAGATCTCCCTAAATCTGTGAGTGGCAGGCAGAACAACCTCTGGTGTGAGGGAAGCTGATGTCTTTTGTGGTTAGGCTTTTGTTTATTTGGGGTTTTTTATTACTGGTAGATCCAGGCACTCAGGAATGTGTAACTACAGCTAGTCACTGGTTTTTAGTGCTTGAGATCATGAGCTCACCCAGCATGACAGTCTTCTCACTACAGGTTGTTTGTAAGTATTAAAGGCAGAGGCACATGTTTTAGAAGTGAATTTTTCATGACAAAGTATTTCACCAGATACCAAATTCATCTTCTCTAGGCTGAGAGGGACTGAGCTCTGCTCAGGAAACCTTTTGTTCCTTTGGCCACTGAAAGAGCAATCCATTGAATTGTGGAGGGTCTTAACCTAAGTGGGTCATGGGATGGCAGCTTCAGTGCTCCTCTTAAAGGCTGAGAGGGGAATGAAACCTCAGGAGAAGCGGAGGGAATCCCGAGGGGCTCAGGGAGGAGAAAGGGAACCTAACACCTCCTGCTCTGAACTCCTGCCTGTGCCCACGCCTCATGGTCATACATAGCCATCCTCTCTGTGTGTTCTTTGTCCAGGTGGGAGTTTGCTGCAAAGTTCTGCTCCTGTAAATATCCCCGGGTCCCTTGGAAGCTCTGCCTCCTTTCACTCCGCCTCTCCTTCTCCACCGGTCAGCCTCTCATCGCATTTCCTCCATCAGCCCCAGGGACACTTAAGCCAGTCAGAAAACACGTTCCTGGGGACATCAGCTTCTCATGGATCATTAGGTAAATGCACAGTGTGTGTGTGTCCCATGTACATGCCTGTCTGTGCCATGTAAGTATTTTCTTTTAAGTTGGCTTTAATTTCAATGTGTTGTTTCACTGCTGCCATGGATCTCTTCTTCCCATGAGAACAGCAACGGGACTAGAAGCTGCTTTACCAAAAGCCAGCTAATACCTCATGAACAAGGGAGCAACTCCCTCTACTTCCCTTGGTTCCAGGTTGGGAAAAAGGGGCAGATAGGTTAATTGCCTTGCTCTGATGCCTTTCAGGGGAAAGAGCTCTGCCTTTTCCAGCCAGCAGTGCTTTGCTGAGATTTAATGTAAAACTCAGAGCTGGGTCCTCATCTTGGCTTAGTTAAGGTCGGAATTGCAGTTTGCCCTTGGGGCTGCTTATGGGTCAGATTGGCTTCTGGGAGCTCTAGGGGAGGCCTGGGCCATCAGAACTTCTTCTCCTGTTTGACACTCTGCACCAGTTTTGCAGTGTGGACTTTTGACAAAGTCAGCATTCCAGTTTTGTCCCCCTTGCTCCTTCCCCCTCCTTGAGGGTCTCTTTCATGCATGAGGGAGTGAAGGAAGAGAAATTGCTTTGGAGCTTCGGCTGTATCAGGAAGAACAAGGAATTTAGCGGACGAATTCTATTTTATTATCAAGATGCAGGATTACCTTGAGAAATAAAACTGTTTTGACCTCCAGGCTACAGTGACACCAGTTCTGCTCATTTCTGTTAGTAAATATTAATTCTCTCTATTGATGCTAGACATAAATGCCTCTTTGAATCTGAGATACACTTTAATCTTTAATATTCAGCTTAACCTAATAAAATGATTACATGCTTGTGTAAGCTGTTCCTGCATGCACTTATCTGTGTAACTGCATCCCTTGTTTGCACAGCCCAAGCCCATGATTCCATGCTTGCCATTGCTGCTTGTTTGGCTTTAACAGCTTTTGCAATTACTGTAATAAGAGACATCAGAGGCCATCTCTGCTCTTAATTAGGTTGAGGCTGGCTGTTTGTCTCAGTTTTTGTAAGGAAAGGAAAAATTGCTGTTTCAGAAGAAATGAGTTGTATTTATCTTGACTGTGTATTTATACAAATTAAAAGCCAAAAATGGTAGGAAATTCACAAATGCATTTAAATAATTTATTTATAAGAAATAAACCATATTTTATAAATACAACAAATCCTTTGCTGGGGTTTTGAGAAGATATTTAAATAGTTTCTTAGCAGTTGGCAATCATCTGCTCCATGTAACTTGGTGAATGCACATAACATGTCAAGTGTGTAGTTATCACTTATTTGTATTGAAATTGAGTTAAAAATACCTAGTTCTGGGCTGGTTTCCACTGTGCTAGGTGCAAAATGTGCAGAGGAGGCATTCCTGACCAAAAGGGCTTGATACTTCCAATGTGAAATGAGAACAGCAGGTGGAAAGAGGGAGTTAAAACAAATTACAGGATCAGCTTGGTCAGCTCTGTGGCAAAATTTGTGGCTTGCCAGCATCCTGCTTAATGCTGGATTCCCATTCAAGAAAACTGAAGTTTAAAAAGCAAAATGTGAGTTGGGATTCCATTAAAACTTCTTGCTTTCAACTGAGCACCCTTCAGAGCAGCTGAAATGGATCTGTGGTAAGTGGCCTGAGCCAGCAAAGATCCCTTGCTGCTCTGCTAAATGAGTTGTTAACGTGCCTGAACCCTTGGTGAAGAAAAGTTACTGTTTTTAAGCTGTATATTTTGTAACTATTTGTGTCTTGGCTGGTTCTAAATGGGAAGTCAGTGGTGCTGGGATAGACCTCAGTGAGAGGCTGTTGGCTCCAGGGCTCACTTACAGGCACAGTTTAGCTGCTGTGAGATCAGAATTATCAATTGCAACTTAATTTAGGAATGTTCCCAGCCAGTGGGCATGAAAATGACTCCCGCATTAAACTGGAGCAAACTGTGTGGGTAAGAGTCCACACTGTCTCAATATTACCTTTTCCTACTTGTTTGCCCCTGAATGCAAAGTGTGGGTACCTATTTTAAGTGAAAGTATTTTTGTTATTGAAAGAGTATGAACATTGGAGTCTGTGGAAAAATAGCCAGTTTTGTCTACAGCTGAGATTCTACTCCTTTGTCTCCTAAGCCTTGAATTTCTTCCTGAAAAGAGAGTTTATTTGAACAAGCTGAAATAGGGAAGTGGCTAATTAGTCTTCTCTGATGCTGCTCACTAGCTCAGTGCTAGAACTCTGCAGAGGATGAAGCAGATACAGATACTATTGTCTCTACTTGTTTATAAACAGGATTTTCCAGTTCTGTTCCTTGTGTATGGAAACCGTAATGACTTGGAACATTTTTGTGTTGCTGTTTGGAAGCAGGGCTCCTTTTCTAAACCCCATGCTGTGGAGACAAAAGCAGAAGTTTCTCAGGGTGTAGTGTGGGAGGAAGCACCACCTGGGCTCTGTGAACCAACTCTGGTGGCTGTGCTGCACAGAAAAGTGGGGAGGTAGAAGCAGGTCAGGGATTCTCCTAAAAGAAGGGGGATTCAAGCTGATAGTCAGCTCTGCTGTAAAAGTGATGCTTCTGAAAACAGCCTGATTCAAGAATTCCTGGGTCCTCCCTGCATCACTAAAGATGAGGCTTAATGGTGTGAAATGTCCCTATAAAGTCCCTCTGTGATGGACTCCAGGGTCATGGGGATAAAACTGATTCTTGAGATGAACTTTTTATCCTAGTTACACATTTTTGAATCCTGGATTTCACAGGGTTAGGGAGGAAATGGGGAAATTGCCAGCACCTGTGAAATAACCCTCTCTATTTCCCTGTGAAACAGGTTTAAATGGGATGAACAGCAGCATATGGGAACACTTTGCTTCGGGGAGTTTTTCGCCCAGTACCTCACCTGCATTTCTGTCAGGTCCAGGTGCTGCGGAGCTGGCACGGCTACGACAAGAACTGGATGAAGCCAACGGCACAATAAAGCAGTGGGAAGAGTCTTGGAAACAAGCCAAGCAGGTACTTGGGCAAATCCTGGGATGAGGGAGTGTAAAGGAAGGAAGGGGTGTCAGCCTTTCAACAGGCTCCTGGACATGGGGGGTGACGGACAGAGCTGCAGGTTTTACAGATTCGCAGCATTCTTTTCTCTCCCTTGAAAATCACCAAATCCCTAGGCCTGGTGTGTTCAGGTGCTGGAAGTTCAAGGCCAGGTGTCACAACAGATGCCCTGAAGTGTTTGACAGTCTCTCAGAGGTGCCAGCTGACTTTGATCCATGATAATTTGTCAGCATGCAAAGTTCATCCCCTGAATGGTGTGAGCCAGATGTGTAGAACCACAGCCCAAGCAGATGGGATATCTGGAATGAGCAGTGCCTTGAAGTAAGGCTCCAAATGTGTTTCAGAATTTGGGAACAGGGCAGATTGGTCAGAACTGGTGTGAGGAGTGTATGGAAATTGATAATTTTTCTGGGTTTCTCTTTGGAGACAGACCAAGTTTTCAAGCTGCTTCTTTTACCCTCTTTGTTGGACCTTGCAGGCTTGTGATGCTTGGAAAAAGGAGGCAGAGGAAGCAAATGATCGCGCCAACACAGCTAACATGGAATGTGAACTGGCCCGGGAGCAGAGGGAAGCCTTGGAGCTGCAAGTGAAGAAACTGCAGGAGGAGCTGGAGAGGATCCACACCGGCCAGGACCCGCAGTTCCTGCGCTCCTTCTCTGACCTGGAGACGCTCTCGCTCTCGTCGCTCTACACCCTGCAGAAACAGCTGCGGGCAAACCTGGAGAAAGTGGACAAGGTGAGTGCCCAGGGCCTGGCAGGGTGGGGCTCTGCCCTCTCTGCTCCTACAGGTCACAGCTTTTTCCCTTTTCTTTAATAGAGCCAGAAATCAGAAGCCTATCAGAGCACTTCTAGGTAGATGTAACCAAAGTGAGCTCTAGCTGGCTCACAGGAAGATAACTTCATCTTCTTTATGCCTAAAGTACAGAGTTTAAATCAATCAAAGCTGCTCTGTTGATCCTAAAGGTCCTGAAAGGCATCACGCTGTGCTGCTTTACTTTTGCTTCAGCAGATGAACACGGAGGACAGCTGCAAGTCCTCCCTGCCCTTCCCTTCCCCAAGCCGCTCAGCCCTTTGCCTCGTGTGTGACGCTGACGCCGTGCCCTGTCCCCCTCTCTTGCAGGCGGTATTTCAGATGCAGTCAGTGAAATGCCTTAAGTGTCAGGAGGAGAACCGGGTGGTGTTACCGTGCCAACACGCGGTGCTGTGCGAGACGTGCGCCGAGGAGGGCGAGTGCCCCATCTGCCACCCCAACAGGCCCCACTCTCTGCAGTCGTGACCTTCCGAGGACGCTCGTTCCGATCATATCCTATAGAACTTTTTAACTTTATACATACGTACATATATATATGTATGTGTATATATATATATGTATATATGTGTGTGGATGGGCGTGGCTGTGCACGCGTAGGGACGTGCACAAACACGCACATGCACACATGAAAACAGAAAATTAGTTGCAGAGCACTTTTTAATATTTTACATCCCGTATCTAAACTGCCCCTCACCCGTGCCCCACTAATTCTAACTCTTGATGAACTTTGAGAGCTGTTTTTAATACAGATCAAAGGGCCATTTGCAAAGAGTCTGTGTTTCTCCTCTTTTCTATTTAGGTGATAACAAATTTTTGACTATTTCCAGAAGGACTTAGAGTGGGCAAGAGGGGCTTCCACGTGCTTTCCAGAGGAAGAGTTGAGATCACGGGGAGGATCGAGGCGGATTGAAATGACTTGCTCATGCCTTCGGTCCCCCTGCTCTTTCACTGACCCAGCTTGGTTAAAGCCGTCCCCCCTGATGGGAGCTCTGCCAGGCCCCTGCCTGGAGGGCCTCACACTGCCCATCTCTGAATGTGCAGGAACTTTGTCTGCCATTTAATCAGCAAAGTTCACTTTTTAAATTTTTTTACACTCTTTGTATATTTGTATGAAAAGAAGAAAAGAGGGAAAAAAAAATTTATATTGGACCTAGAGCAAGCCAAGCCCCAAAATTCAGTGACCAATGTTCACTGCTGATGCAGCCAACATGTTCCAGGTCTGAGCAGCCTTAGAAGAATTGCCCTTGGGTGAGCCAAAGCCCTTTATGAAGGAAATTTGGATGCAGAGGTTAGTTCTCTCCAGGCACCCCTTTGTCTGGTGGCTGTCTAGAGATGTTTTACTGTTTCAGATGAGATTAGTTTTGTTTTAGCCACAGGGACCTGATTTGTAGTCACTGCTGAAGTACATGAAACAATTCCAGGTAGGCTGAGGACATTTTTTTGTTGCCTGTGTCAGCAGCTCAAGGGTGGTTTGTGGATTGCTGGCTCCAGAAGCCCTCATGCTGGAGATGTGTGGTGACAGAAATAGTCCAGCAGGACAGAGAAATGCCACCAGCTCAGACCTGTCCAGCAGCTGAGCTTTCCTGTGACTTTCCTTACCAGCGTGTCCATTGGATTTTTACATCAGGTGGATTGCAGTAACCTGCTGGGATCTCAACCAAAAGGCCACTCAGTTGACTAAACATTTTTATTTTGCACAGGGATGCTCCTGTGCTGCCCCTCTGTGACCTGGAAAAGCACTGGAACCTCCAGCAGCCCACTATTGTAGGAAAACTGAATTTTTACCAGAGCCTCTCAGAAAGCTTCATATTTAATACAAACACATAATTAGGTTTGCTTCCATAATTCCACCTTTCCTCTCCCTGGAAGGGGTTAATATGCATTCCCAGATGATCTCTTAAGTGCAGCTCTGTGTAGTTCTTTTTTATGTTTTCCCATTAACTTGTTTTTGGGTTTTTTGGTAAAAATGCTTTTTTTCCATGTGTATTTTATTGTAACTAGCATCAGGTTTTTAAATTTTTTTTAACGGAGAGACACTGTTGAGTGACTATTGTGGCTATGTTGTTTGGTTATAGCCTTTGAATGTCTGTGCCATGGGGCAGCACATCTGCCTTGGTCTGATCTTAAGGAAAGACCTTTTATTAAAATACGTGAACATTTCTCTTTTTTTAGGAAAAATAAAAAATAAGAAAAAAAATTTAAAATGGGGGGGGAGGAGGAGGAAAAAGCCCAATTAAGATAAAAAAATTTACTAAAAAGTTTTTTTGTAACTAACTTAAATCATAGGAAATAAACTCTTGAATCAGGTCTTTAATATTTATAAGCAGCAGAGCTGATCAGCCCGTTTTTGGCTATGGTTTGTAACACTTTTTATGAGCGTGGGGGTTTCTCTGCTCCTCTGCCTCCCCGGGGGCTGCTCAGGGGTGATGCTGCCTTTTGCCAACCCTCTTTTTCCAGATCTGTCCAGCACCGGCTCCGTGATTCCAACAGGGAATCCCTCCCCTGAGGGCAGCCTGGGCTGTCTCCATGGGACTTCCAGTCATGGGGTGATGCAGGACTTGGAGGGGTTAAGGGGAAAGAGCTGTTTGCCCCCAGTTTCCATGGGGTACAAGGAAAAATTCCAGGCCAGAGAAAATGTGTTTTTCCCTTTTGAGTAAAACAGTTTCTCTGTTTTAAAACTTATACTGAAGGACCAAAGAATCCAGAATTTCACCTGTTTGTGGCCCTTAAATTTTAACTTTCCATTGCCACACTGCACTCATGGCAGAGCAGCCTGAAGGAATTAGCACTAGACCCTTCCCTTGCCCCCACCCCACCCTCTCTCAGCACTCTCTTTGCACAAGCACATAGACTTTCTCACTTTCCTCTGGTTCTTGAAGAAACACTTCCTAAATTTAGGTTTCTATCAATTTGTTTGCTGCTTTAAAAAAAGGAGAGGAATATTGAAATGTGAATTTATTTTCTTAAGCATCAGATGGAAAAGAGAACTTCATCTTTGCATATTTTGTGAATGTTCTGGGGGGCCACTTAAAGACAATTTGTGAACCAAATGAGGTGGGAGCAGGGGGAAGGAGCAGCATTCCTGACCCACTCCAGCAGTTGTTGCTGCCTGCTCCAGTCAGGAAGGACAAACCATAATCACAGCACTGCAGTTGAGGCTTAAGAGTCTGTGATCAGCTTTTATATGGTGTAAAAAGAGCTGAAATAAACCTGGTGCTAATAAGTGCAGCCCCTGTCACGTACTGTCAGGCTTCCTTCTGAAGCAGGAACTCCCTTTACAAGGACACACAGTAACACAGCAGAGCTGAGGGGGCTTCAAAACAAAAGTGGGGTCCACAAGGTTCCTTGGGGAGCAGCCCAGCTGAACAGCCCTGCCCACGTCGGGGTCCTGCCTCCTCACACAGACTCCTTAGTGGGTAATGACATTTTCCTCCCCAAATTTTTGGGAGCTTCAGAAGCGCTGACCTCAGTGATGAACTGGGCAGGTCGGACCCTTCGGAGCCGAGAGCTGGGGGAAGGGAGCTGTGGTTGTGTTGTGAAACCACAGCATCCCTAAAGGTCAATAAACTTTTACATTATTGTGGAAAACCAACCTAGAAGCAGATGGCTGGGGACAGCACTACCCTGGGTAGATCCAGAGCACCAAGCAGGGCCAGAGCTGTAGGTGAGAGCCAGGAGCTGAAGGATTTTAGCATTTTGGGCTAACAGGACCACTTTGAGCTCCTCTCTGGCCTTAGGTGCCATAGCCATGTGCTCGCTGTGGCACGGGAGGGACCCGGGAAAGGTCCGGAGCTGGAGCTCATTTCCTTAAGCAGATCCCACCCCTGAGGGGTCACTGCAGCCGCTCCCCTGCCGAAGGGTTTTACACTTCTGTACTTCTCTGAAGCTGAACCTGAGCCACTTGCAAGGCTTGTGCAGCTGAGACAATGAAGAGAATTCCTTACCCTGGGAGGAAGCCCATAACACTGAATGGACTCAGTCATCCCTTGCTGTTCCACCAGCCTCCGAACCTCCTCTCTTCCTCCTTTCCCCCTATCTGAGAAGGAAGAATATTACCAGTGTTTTCCTCCAGAATTATTATAATCCTTGGAGTGATGGCCAACAGCAAAATAGATGTTACTGATGTAAAACCTAGTATTTTAAAGGTGAAGTATTCCTGCAAAGTAGTGACTGCATCGGAGAGATTTCTGGGGCTTCCCCACTCCGTAGCTTCCAATGTTAAAACAAAATAAATACAGTATACGTTTTAAAAAAATAATAATAATACACACTGCAGTATTTCTGGTGGCAATTCTTGCCCAGTCCCTTCCCTGCTTTCCCCAGGAGGAAGGGCACTGGGCAGAGGCGCCCCTAGTCCGTGTAGAAGTTGGCAGAATGGTGATCAGTGGTGTAAAACGTGTTGTTGATTCCATGTATAGAACTGTGATTTCAGCTGTCGTTCTCTCGTACTCTGTAAATATGTGTTTTGGCTGTCGGAAACCTGGTTTAGACTCTTTTCTTGGCAGAGTGAATTTGCATGTGGGGCTGGAAAGAACTCAATCTGTGTCACAGTTTCCAAGGGCAGGATGGATTTTTTTTTTTTTTAGAGGACAATAAATTTTTATTTTTTTGCTAAGAAAAAAAAAAAATACGAACTGAAGCGGTGTGTGTGTGTGCGCATGCGTGCCCGGGTGGATGTGCAGCCCCGGGCTCTGCTCTGGGGCTTGGGAGAAATCTGGGCTGTGGAGCCCTCAAAACGACAGATCTGTGGCAAGTTTTGCCTTTCACACAACCAAGAATAATTTCTGTCTGAGCTCCCCTCCCTTTTTGGGAGGTTGCAGTTCACTTTTCTGATGGAGGTGTGGTGGAAGAGGGGGAACATCGATGCAATGTGGTTAAGGTGGGGCAGAGACCCCTTTGGAAGTGGCAAATCCAAAAATTTCTCACCCAAATTCTTGGTCTGGACATGGATTTATGTCCTGTCAGAGCCAGGCTGGGCAGACATGAGCTGTACCAGCACAGTGGACACAAACAGCGTTTTGTGTGTTGGCACCCAAAAGAACACACCTGGCCTGTGGATCCAAGAATTACCTGCTAATTTTGGTCTAATTAATGCTTCAAAGATGCATCAACCTCTTCCCATTAGTCCCATCACAACAATAATCTGAATGGGCCCATTTGTATTGCAGGTTCTCGGTAACACAATAAAATCAGTAGATGTAAGTGCCAGCCCCTTCCCTCTTGTGTTCTGGCCATCCGCCTGTGTCGGGTTCTTCACCAGGATGAGGAGGATGAGGATGGGCATTTCTTCCTCTTCCTTGGTCTTGCATTTCCTAGGAGCTGGTTTTGTGTGCTTCAAGCCTTAATTTTTTAATGCTTGGGCTGTTCTCTTTCTCCATGGGGTTAGTTATGCTCTGATTGATTAAGGTTTACTAGTCCTCTGTAAAAGGTGGGATTTCTTTTAAGGTGGGAGAAGAGCCACACAACTGCCTGGAGCTGAGCAAAAATGAAGCTAAAACACCTTGAATAATACGGTGCAAACAACCTCAAAAGAGAGGTCAGCCCGTGCCACCTGCTCCCTGGGACACACCTGCCTGGTGGCAGCCCAGGGCAAGGCAGAGCACAGTGACTTTTAAACAAACAGCTAAAAAATGAGCTGAGACCATATTCAAACCTCCAACCTCATGCAGTAAACCTCATAATAAACCATGAAGTGGCTGCCAGCAGGTGCCAACTCTCCAGATAAGCTGTGGGGTGCAGGCACGGGGTGCTGGACCCAGCTGAAA
The DNA here is from genome assembly GCA_013400235.1 of Oriolus oriolus. Taxonomy (NCBI): domain Eukaryota; kingdom Metazoa; phylum Chordata; class Aves; order Passeriformes; family Corvidae; genus Oriolus; species Oriolus oriolus. The sequence goes on from VXBT01001865.1 coordinate 827,454, forward strand.
TGACACCCTGGGACAGCATCTCCACAATCCCAGACCCAGCTCTGGAATATTATTTCTCTGCACTGGAACCTAAGCCAGCAAATGGCTTCCTTGGGAGCCAGCAGCGCCTTAATCCCTCCTGCCGTGGGCTCTGTCACACAGATACCAAAGGAGCTTTTTTCTTTTCCCACCCCCGCATCCAGGATTTGACCTGAGCTGACCCGGCGGCTGCTCTGCCCACCGAGGGAGCAGCTGGTGCTCAGGCACCCGGGAGGGGGATGCTTTTAATTCCCTGGTCCCTGGCAGCTCCCAGACACAGCCACCCCCATGCAGGGCGGGGGTAGAGGGAGCTCCAGGTGTATAATTAGTAGTAATTGCAGCGAAAACAAGCTCCAGAAACCCCAACAAATTGTTACAACCACCTGCCCCGCCAGGCATTTTTGCTGTCACACTGGGTCACCCCACGTGGATGGACCCTGCAGAGCTTCCCACCACTTCCAGAGGGACCCCGGTCCCTGGCACAGGCTGTCAGCTGCCAAAAATGCCTCCTGGTTTGGCTGCCAGGGCTGTCATGTTCTTTATTGCTGCCCAGGCTCCAGCAAAATCCCAGGCTTCCAGCAGGCTGATAAAATTGGTGGTAAAATAAGAAGAAACCCAAACAGACACAAGAGCTATGCGTGTTTTTAAAAAGGAGACATTCAGCAGCTCCTGCCAGACCTCAAATGGCTTGTCCCACCCCACTGTGCTGCTGCTCCCAGCACAGGGCCACTGCCCCAAAGCACAGACTCAGCCCACGCATCAGCTTTGTGGCTTTTCATTTAAAATAAGAGGCTTATCCACAAGAAAATGAGGGGGAAAAGGAATTTAAAAATTAAAAAAAATAAAACGAAGGCAGGTTTGGCCATGGCTGTCCCCAGCCTCTGTCAGTTGTGCTGCAGACAGGAGGGCTGGGGACATGGCCAGGAGATGCGGCACTGGCAGTGACAAGCTCCAGAGGGACGGACAGGGACAGCCACACTTCCACAGCCCTCGTGTAGTGTTACTAGTCCAGGCAGGCAAAGAAATCCCCTCAAATCCAGCTGCCCGCCCTCCCCGCCTCACAGGAGCGTTGCTGCCCGAAGGAGGGGGTGAGATGGGATGGGCACAGGGACCCCTCTGTCCCCCCGGTCCCTGCAGATGTTCTGGCTCCAACACCACAGAAGTCCCGGGGTCCCTCGGGCCGGACCCCTCCTTTCAGGGCCATCTTCCTGCCCCTCCCTCACTCCGTCTCCTTGGACTGCTTGGCTCGCTGCTTGCGGAGCTTAGCGAAGGCCTGAGCTTCTTTGTCCCTTTTCCTGGACTCCAGCAGCTGCAGGATCTCGTCTGCCAGAGAAGAGGGGAGTGAGGGTGGGAGATGCTCCCCACAGCCCCCTCCCCACGCTGCAGGGGCCCAGCCCGGCTGTGGCACCACCTTACCCGTGGGCTTGGGGTGCGTGAGGGGGAGCCGGGTCTGCGGCACCCGTCCCATGTCAGCCTCGTCCTCCTCGGTGTCGAGGCCGGGCAGGTGGCCCAGGGGGAAGAAGGCTTCGCCCTCCAGGTCGTTGGCCCCCAGCACGTCGTAGTCAAACACGGTCAGCAGCAGACAGGCCCCCTCCTGCCGGCACTTCTCGGGGGGGATCAAGCTGCAGGGGCACGGGAGATGATCACATCTCACACCCCCACCCCGGTCCCGAAATTCAACCTTCCATGCTCCATGGAAAGCCATCCCCCTGCACTAACCCAAACCCCTCAAAGCTCAGGGCCCCGCCACAGCCCCGCACCCTCCCAGGTGTTCGGGGGACCCCGCTGGGCTGCAGGGGGTGAAATCCCTGCACAGGGCCCAGTTCCTGGAGCAGCAGCCCCATGGCAGAGGCTCTGCTGAAGCCTGAGGGGCTGCGGGGACTGGGGGGGGGGGCCCTGCTGGGTGTCGGCCCCTACGTACAAGTCGAAGGCTTCGTCGAAGAGCGGGTGCAGCTCGTTCCTCTTGCACTGCGTGGTCCGGGCCACCACCTCGGGGAACTCGTGCCGGGGCTCCAGGGTGAGCTGCACGAAGGGGTCGCTGGAGCCTGGTGGGGTGCAGACATCAGCGCCTTCCCCTGGCCCCTCTGCACCCAGCCGGGGGGCTTGGACACACTGGGGTGGCTGCAGGGGGGGCTCAGGGCACTCTCACAACCCCCGGCCCAGCCCGGGCTCCTGGAGGGAGCGGGAACATCCCTAACCCCGCCCGCACAGCCATCGGCCGGGGGTGGCTGCAGGAGGAGTGACCTCTCCTGGAGAGCTCCCCGAACGACAGCCGGACCGGGACAAAGGTCCCTGCTCAGGGTTTTTTTTACCCGCGACTGCTTCGCACGATGAAGAAAAGCCGCCTGCCCTGGCTGCTCTGGGATGTGGGCACTGTGTCCTGCCTGCTCCTGCCTGCCACATCCCTCTGGACCACCCCGGACCAGTGCAGTAACCCCTCTTTTTCCCCAAATCCACCTCCTTGGATAAAAAAACAAACCAAGAGAGAGTCCAAGCACTACCAGCATTTCTCCTGACTGGGGCATACTGGGGACCAAGGACGGGGGGTCCTGGGGCAGGGGGGCTCCCTTGCCCACCCACACCCACCGTTGGAGTCCAGTGGGATGAGGTTGGTGGCGTTGAGCACTTCCACACGGAGTTTCTGCTCCGAAGGCCGGTACAGAGCCTTGATGGTCACAGCCCCGTACTTCTCTGAGCTGGTGTCCAGCTGGAAAGTGGGGTACAAGGATAAGGGTGCTGTCCTTCATCCCCATCATGCACGGGGCCTGGCAGAGGCTGAGCAGGAATTTTGGGGTACCCAGGGTGTGCTGGAATCTTCTGGGATGCAACTGAGCCCCCTCCTGCTCAACGCTGTGGCAAAACCTGCCCCAGCAGCCCCAGGACTGGGAGGAAATTCCACATTTCCACAGGCAGGGCCTGGTATGTGCCCTGAGCAAGGGTGGGATGTGGGAAGAGGCTGGGAGCACCATCCAGACTCCTACCTGCTGCTGGATCCTGTTGCTGAAGTATTTCTGGATGAGTTTGCGGCTGCTGGCGGAGCAGAGGGCCAGGTGAGTCTCCAGCGTCTGTGGGGAGGGTGAGAGGCAATGGTCAAGCACACGGACAGGTCCACAGCCCGAGGATGTCCTCCCTGGCATCCCTCCCTCCCAAAGGACCCCATGGGGACATCCCATCCCCATCTCATACCCGGAAGGTCGCAGTGTGGAGGGTCTCCAGCGGCAGCCCGCAGCCCTCGGCGTGGAAGCACAGCTCCAGGCTCTGGGGACGAGGATGCTGTCAGCCACCAACCAAACCCCCGTCCCTGCCAGGGACCCCCTGCTTCCCCTTGGTACCTTCAGGGCACAGAACAGCCTCTGGTAGTGCTGGACCGAGGGCACCTGCGGCCCCCCTGCTGCTGAGAGCACTGACAGGGTGTGGTGCCACAGGAGAGTGAGGAGGCTGCAGGGCAGAGGGAGGCGTGAGCAGGATCCAGGGGGTGGGCTGGGGGGATGGTCTTCAGCTGAAGGGCTTTGCAAAGCCCCAGAAGGAAGCGGCTCATCCTGCCAGCCCTGAAGTGGGATGGCCCCAAGCCACATGGAGCTGAGGGGATGCTCCTGCCCAAGGGATGGTGACACTGGTGGCCTCTGCCACAGTGCATCCCACGTGCCCTGGTCACCTTTTGAAGTTCTCCTGGACCAGATGCTCGTTGAGGTACTGCAGCTCCGACTCCAGGAACTTCATGAGCGGGGCGATGGACTGCAGCGAGAGGAGAGGGGCGTTGGGGAGGGCAGGGGGGCCGTGTCCAGCAGGGCACAGCAGGCCAGGGAGGATCCCAGAGGGGCTCCTTCCCCCAGAACACGGGCAGGCTGTGCCTGGTGTGGTCCTGCTGCTGACACGGGCATCAAGCGAAGCACGTGGAGGTGTGGGCCCCATCACTGGTGTGTCCTGTGCCCCAGGCGTGAGCAGGGAGCAGAGGTGGAGGGTGACAGAAGCCTCCACTAAGCAAGCAAAGACTGCCCAAAAAAGATGGCCCAGGAGGGGCTGGACCAGATACTTACATCGTCAGGCTTCTGGGTGTCACTGGAAGATGAGAGCTCCTGGATGTGTCTGGCGATGCCCTTTTCCAGCTGCCAGGGAGAAATGCAGGAACAGACTTGGACTTTGCCTTCTGCACCAGCCTCCCCATGCCCAGCTCCACCTTGTCTCCATCCCAGGAGCATCATGAGCTTCAGGACACCTTGGGTCAAACTGCTCTGGGCCAGGTGAAAGCCAAGGAGGGGTCAGTGGCAGGTGGTCACCTTGGTGGCCAGGGCTTTCACCACTTCCCGGACCTCGTGGTCCAGGCAGGCCACGGTGCTGTCGAGCTGGTTGTGCAGAGCGTTCTGGATCTGCTGCGGGTCGATGACGCCCCTCATGCGCTGCTCCAGCTGGGCCCAGTCCAGCTGCGTCGGCAGCTTCAGCATCAGCAGCCGGAGCTGCTCGATGTTGTTCACCACGATGCAGAGCTGGGGGAGGTGCGTCTGCTTCAGGGTGTCCACACTCCCTGGAGCATCCCACATCCCCATCCCCAGTGCAATTTCCATCACTATTCCCATCCCCATCCCTAGTCCCATCTCCATCACTATCTCCATTCTCATTTTCATCCTCACCTGTGTCCCCATCCCCATCCCGCTCCCCCTGCTCACACCGTTTCCCCTCCTGATTTTCCAGGATTATGGCTTTCGATGGCCAGCTGGTCCCTGTGGAACTCAAACTGGGGATGTCAGCTGGGTTCTCAGCAGCTCAGCTCCCTCTTTGCCCAGAAACCAGGGCCAAGTCCTTCCTTTCCTGGAGCAACCAGGACAGGTTCCAGTACCAACCTTGTTGGCCCCCTCGCCCTCGTTCTGCTCGCTCAGCGACAGAGCCTCAGCCCTCTCCTTGATGAGCTTGCAGTACATCAGGGAGACCTTGCACATGTCCTGCAGGACAGAGAGGAAACCAACGGGGCTGAACCAGGCAACACAGGGACCACCGCGGGCTCGGGGAACCCCATCACTGGGGGGCACTGGCTCCTTCATGGAGACACATCTCCAAGAGCAGCAGGAGGAAACTCCAGGTGCTGGTGCCCAGGTGTACAAACCTCCAGGAGATTGACCATGATCATGAAGGCTTTTTCAGGGTCTGGCCAGTTGAGCTGCTGCCAGGTCATCATGATCTGGGCGTAGCAGGTGGACAGGTCAACGGTGGATGTGCTGTGCTTGTGGTACCCATAAGGCTTCAGCTGAGGGGCAGAGAAGGCAAACGCAGCTCGTACAGAGAGATGCCATCCCAGACAGCAGAGCTGCTCCTTTGCTTTGGGGCTCTCTGGCCCATCATCAGCTCCTTGTATCCCAACGTCATCACACAACCACTCTGGAGAGTGGAGGTGATGATGGATGGAGCAGCACGAGCTCCCTGCTTCCCTCCATAACCAGCCCAGCGTTGCTGGACCCCACTGAAGAGCAGGGAGGAGCCTGTGGCCTCATGGCAGCCTTCCCTCCCCTCTTCCCAGAGGCTGGAAGCAAAGGGGATTGTCACAGCACGGCCCAAATGCAGGGTCCTCAGCTCACACGGGCTGCCAGGGAGCAGCGAGGGAAAGGACACAGGGACATTGTGTGGGGTCAGGGTGGGTGGGATCAACTGGCCCAGGGGACCACATACTTTGCCATGCATTTGGGAGAGGAACCAGGCCGCTCCTGGGCTCCCAGAGGCACCTGTGTGCTGGCCTCGGCACTGTGAGCCAGGCACAGCAGCAAGGCATGGAGGACAGCTGGAGTGTCCCCAAAGGGAGGAGGGAGATTTCTCCTCCCCACGTTACCTGGTCCATCTGGATGGCTCTCTGAGCCCTCTCCAGCGTGGTGGTGTAGGCCTTCTGCAGCCACAGGGGCAAAGCTTCCTCGAACCACTGGTGGAAGTTGCTCAGAGCCAGAGGTCCATCCCTAGGGATGAAGGCACCGGCTTCTCCAACTGCACAGCAGAGGCACGGGGCTGTCACCCCTCCTGCTCTCAGATCACCCCTCCTGCTCTCAGACCACCCCACCCCACCCAGAGATGAGCCCAAAACCCTCCTGGTAATGCTCCCATTGACACCAGACACCAACAGCCTGCTCTGCCTGGGATGCAATTAGTGATGCAGCCGAGTGGGAAGGATCTGGAGATCCTCTCAGTTAACTGCCCGATCCATCCCTTTGGCACCTCTCCTCTCTTGGGGTTGGATACCTCCTTGGGAGGGAGCCCCTCATCTGGTAGAGCTCCTGCAGTTTCCTGTAGAGATCAAAGAGGCTCTCAGCCGTGGGTCTGGACATGCTGCTGTCCACCTTGTGCAGCTGCTCCTGGACGTGCTCCGCGACCTGGACAGGAGCAAGAGCAGGGGGGACACAGTGAGGTCCGGCCAGGGAGGCTCCTTCTGGAGTGAGGGTCAGCTCAGGGGACCTTTTGTGTGGTATTTCAGGAGATTTGTTGGGTCAAATAATAACCGTCATCACTCTACGGGCACACAGGGAGAGAGGGGGAGTTTCCCCTGCTCCCCTTCCAGGCTTGCAACAAGCAGTTGCCACCTGAAGGGTGGCCAAAAACCTCAGCCTGGCTTTAGACCTTAGTCCCTCGAGGGCAGAGCAGCCCAGGCTTGCTCACCAGGCTTTCCAGCTCCAGGTAGGCAATGGAGAAGATATTCAGCTTCAGGTTGCTGCAAGAGAGAAACGTGGAGTCAGGAGCCTGCCAGCGCCAGCCCAGCAAAGCCAGCCCAGCAAACCCTGCCAGGTCACATCCTGGGTGAGGGCAGTACAGCTCTAAGGGGCAGAGATGGGACCAAAGATCCCACCTGTGGAGCCCAAGGGCCAAGGAATGAGGCATCAAAGTGCCCTGTCACTCTTGACCCCAGGAAAGGTGGATGGGGGCGAGATCAAGCGCTGAAACCTACGTGCTGAACAATTTATTCCAGATCTTTTGGCACTGCTTGAGATCTTCTATCACCTCCAGGAGGAGCTTGGACAAGGCTTTGCTGTTCTCCTCTATGCTCTACAAAGGAAGGAACAGCTTGTTCTGGATGTTCAGACATTCTGAGGTGACTTCATCATGTCAGAGACACAGAGATGGGAACTGACCTTCACCATGGGCTTGAGGTGCTGCTTCTGCATGTGAAACCACTCCGTGGTGCCTGACTGCAAGAGAGGAGTCCTGGTGGGATGGCAGGGAAGCAGGAGGAGCAAAGCCAGCTCTGTCACCCCCTTCACTCTCCCTGTCCCCTGGGTGGGGTGAGGACCTGTGGTGGGAACCACAGGCTGGGGCCACCAGGTTGAAGAGGGGCGGGTATTTCCCATGCCATGGTGATCCGTGTGGATTTGCTGAGCTGTGGCCATTGGGCAGGGGATGAAAGGGAAGGGAGACCCACAGGGTCCCACCCTGCTGGGGTTGGGGTGGGTGAAACCCCCAGTACCTTCAGAGCTGTGGAGACCATCTGGGGGAGGTCCGGGCTGGGTGTGCAGAGCTCACGGAAAGCTTTTGTTTTGCACATCTGGACCAGGACCCTGCAAAGAGAGAACCTCGAGTGGAACCCAGCAGCTGCCATCAGACACAAACACCTCTCCCCTCAGAGACCCTGCCCAAACAGACTTCCCCTCCCGGCAACATTCCCCACAGGGAGCCCAGGCTGAGGGATGGCACAGGACAAGTGTCACAGCAGCCTAGATGGGGGAGAAAGGGCTCACACTGAGTTTTGCTCCAGCTCCATCACAGTGGCCAAGCCCCAGGAGCCCACACGCAGCTGGCACCAGTGCCCAACTCACCGGAGCAGGGACTGGAGCCTCTCCGCGGACCTCGGGACAGAGAGGGGAAAAATGATGCGGAACCTACGGATGAGGGAGACCCCGTAGGTCAGCAAGGACTGGAAGGACTCGGCCAGCTCTGCTTTCTGGGGAGAAGAAAGGAAACATGCACTGTCCTCCTCAGTGACAGGCAGAGGCTGGCAGGACCACGGCACCACAGCGGAGGGAGCTGGTTCCTTTCCAGCCTGCTCCAGGGATGGGAAAAAACCCCTGATGTCTCTGGTAGCTTCTCCCTGGAGGGACTGAACTGAGCTTTGTGCCTAAACCTCATTGATGTGCACGGAAAATTCAGTGTCTCAGCAGGGTGCAGGGATGCTCTGGGAAAACAGGCTGGCAGAAACAGAAATTGGGTCATATTTGAGTTTTGCAGGGGGCTGTGACTGACCTGATGGCAGGGATGGAGGAGGAGGGTGTCAGTGCAGAGGGTAAGGGGTTCTCCACAGAGAGGTGGAACAAACCACTGGGAAACGCCCTGCAGACACCCTGGCACCCCAGTACCCCACAGTCTCCTGCCCTTCCTGGAACACTGGGAGTGAAACAGCCCCAGGAGCTCCTGGGAGGAGAATCTCAGGGTTGGGTGCCTGGAGCACCTTCCCCTGATCTCTGTCCCACACGTGGTGCTGGAGCCCCCTCACCTGCTCCGGCCTCAGGCGCTCCTGCACCCACCGGTACTCGATGCTGGTGATCTGGTGGAGGAGGCAGCTGCTGTTGAACTCCAGGCTCTGGTAGAGTTTGCTGTAGGCCAGCCACTGCCTGGGGAGGAGGGAGGGCTGGGCTGAGCCCCTGGGGGCTGGGGGGCACCCAGGAGCCAACCACAGTCACAGCCAGGGTCACAGGGGCAGCACCCCCCAGGTGTCCTGGGGACAACACCTGAGCTCATGGGACAGACCAGCTGTGGCCAGACGGTCCCAGGGAAGGCTTTGGGGCCCTTGACCCCGCCAGGTGCTGCACTGGGGCTCCCTGGGCGCGGGGTACTCACGCCATGTCCTGGTGGAAGTCGGAGAGGTCCTTCTGCGTGGCGTGCAGGTACAGCACGGTGCTGGCATGGCTGCTCAGCTCCCCGTCCCAGGAGATGCTGCCGGCCTGCCAGGGGAGAAAGGCGGGGAGAACGTGTCCTGGAGCAAGACAGGAGGAGCGAGGAGGGGGACAGGCACCATGGTGGGGGGTATTTGCAGGAGTGGGAGCCCTGGAAGGATGCCAGGCCTCACCCTGTCCTTCATTCCCGTCACACAAGTGTCGGGGTGTGGGCTGCAAAGGAAGCCCTCCCCCAGCCCAGCTGCTGGAGGGCTGCTTCTGGTGCTGCTGCCAGCTCTGGTGGTACCTGGTGCTGGAGGATCTCGTAGGACACCAGCTGCTGCAGGAGGTGGCGGTGGACAGTGTAGCTCGGCTGTGTCCGGCTGCTCGTGGTGGCCCTCTGGAAAGAGACAAGGCAGAGAGAACCATCAGCTGCCTGGACACAGCACCCAGAAAGTGGGGCTGGAGAGCCAAGGGCTGCAGGTGCACCAGGAGCAGGGTCCCTGTGCTGGCACAGGGCTCAGGGGAGGGTCTGGCTCATGCAGACCCTGGTGCTGGCACCTCCGCCGCTGGGGCAGGCACCTGTGCCCCTGAGACGAGCCCCAAGGGACAGGCAGCTGTCCTGTCCTGCCCAGGCAGTGGGGAAAGACCCCCTTCTACTCCCCATCCCACCTTCTTGTGAGTCAGTAGGAACTGCAGGTGACAGTGTCCCCGGTCGGGATACGTCTCTGTCCGTGGCTCCAGCTGGTACCAATGGTCATTCCAGCAGTGCAGGTCCTGAGGGCACAGAGGGACAAGGGGGAAGCCCCGGGCAGCCTTCCCAGGAGAAGGATTTCATTTGGAGACCAGGGGATCTTCATCCCACTGCGTTCGTGGGGCAGGAAGATTGGATTAAAAATACAGGCTGTGCAGCGACTGAGCGTGGCACAAGGAGGGAGCTGACATCAGTTTGCGGCTCTGAGGTGGGATCGGGGGTGTGCTGGGCGCTGCCGCAGGGCTGGGATGCTGCCCGGATCCCGGGAGGTTGAACTGGTCCCTGGGAGGAGGGGATGCACCGCGGCGCTCACCTTCAGGCGCACCACCACGTTCCCCAGGAAATCGTCCTGCCCTTTGTCTTTGCGAGCGTCTTTGAAGATCCTGAAAGGCACAGACAAAGGAGCGGGTGGGAAGGTGTCCTGCGGCTGTGACCCGGCCGTGTGCGGGGTGGAGAAGGGTGACACAGACCTGCCGCCCTCCCTCCCTCCTTCCAAAGGCGATTTTTGAAATCCGGCAGGCAAATAAGCATTTTCCACCCCCTCTTTCCTCAGCAGCCCTGGGGCCACACCAGCACCAACCTTTTGAGGCCGTGGAGGTCCGTCAGCTCCCCCAGCTTGTGCCGCATCGACTCCACCACGTCCGAGTCCCTGCGAGGGCGGGAGGCAAAACCCACTGAGGGGAAAGGGGGAGATCCAGGTGATGGAAAAACAGAGCAGGGAGTTGCAATGACGGTGGAGAAGGGAAAACACAGGAGCAGGGAAGTGTCAGGACTGAGGCCACCCCCAAACCCAGCCCAAATCTGCGAGCACGTGGCTTCTCTCCATAAATTAAACCAGGGCTTAGGAGCGGCCCTGCCTGGGTACAGCCGGCCTGGGCTCTCTCTGCTGGCACAGGTCCCATGTCTCCACAGAAAGTGATGGGGAAAGGGGTCCCCAGCTGCCTTCTGGGCCTTTAAAAAGTGCAGATTGAAGGAACACCCCAGGGATTCTCCCAGGAGGCAGGACCCCCTCGGGGCAGGGTCTCGGGTTCACTGGGATGCTGTCACTCACCACATGTCCAGGTGGAAGCTGGCTGTCTCCACATCTTTAAACTCCCTGCAAGGCACCAGGGGATGCTGTTACTCAAGTAACATACAACTGGTGAACCCCCCATGCACAGCCAAGAGCCCTGGCCACCCCCTGCATCCCCCCAGAGAGCAGAGCCAAGGGGTGGGGGTGGATTACAGGATGAACGTCTCGTTCCACACCGGGCTGAGGGTCTGGTTTATGACTTGGGTGCGATGGATTTGGTCTTCGGGGATGAGGTCTTTGACCACAGCCTTCATCCTCCTCCTGTGGTCGGGGTGAGCTGGTTCCTGGCTCCTGGCCTCGATGCCCAGCAGGCAGTAGGGGTCACTGAGCCCTGTGAGGGCGGAGGTGTGGGAATTCTGCTCGGGAGCAGCAGCTGCCCCTCTTCCCACGGGACACCCACGCCTGTCTCCACTTACCGCTGACGTCTTTGCCCAAAATCCCCTTGGCTTCCTTCACTGTGGCTTTCAGGCAGTAAATGGGGCTCTGGAAAAATGAAAAAATAGCTGTTAATGTGTGGGGTCACCAACCCTGTGAGGAAGGATCAACCCTGCCAGGAAGGAACAAGCCTGCAAGGAAGGATAGGGCTCGAGGAGGACCACGCCATCAGCTCCCACCCAAGCAGTGACAACCCCAGAGCACCCCAAATCCCAAACACAGGGGCTCAGAGGCACTGCAGCCCCCCAGCAGCACCCCAGCTGCATATGGGGACACTGTACCTCCAGCTCCATGACCTGCTGCATGATCACACTGTGCTCGTCTGCGTCCATGCCGAAAGCCTGTGTGGACATCAGGGCTGGTGATGGATGCTGCCCTGTTAACAGGGGCTGGAGAGCAGCCAGGGGCTTCTCTCCGCTCCCTGGGAGCCAGCTGCAGCCCGAGGGGAGAGGAGAGCAGCAAAGAGCCCAGCAGGAAGGCTGGGGACCAGCTGAAAGCTCTTGAGGGAGAGCCTTCTTCCCACCATTCCCAGCCTAAAATAAACACTTCTCCCCAGGGCTAACATTTCCCAGCCCTCCAGCTGGATGCTGCTGCTGCATCTTTCATGGTGCTTGTTAAAAGCTCCCTCTGAGTGACCCTGTAGGGGCCAGAGGAATGATTATTGGCTCCAAACAACCAGAAAGCGTGTGTGCGGGGTCAGGGCAAGCTCTGCGTAGATGGGATGGGGCACTTCCACATCCTGGCCCCTGGAGCCTCTGGTCCAGTCCAAGCCCCTGGCACATGGAAAGCCCAACCTTACTCAACTTTAATATTCTCAAGTTTGCAAGTAGAAGTTTGTTATTCAGCCTCTTGAGAATTTTGTGGTCCCCCGCGAACCACCAGAGTAAATCAAAGCCCCTTTGAAAACCCGCTGAGCGAGCTTGGGGCATTACAGACCCCCACCATCCCCTGCAGCCGGGAGGATGGATGTGTCAGGGGACAGGTTTTGGGGACCCTTTCAGGAGGGGACGCACCTTCTGCACGTAGGAGTAGAGCTCCTGGGAGTCCCCAACGTGCTGCTGCTTGGGCTTGCCCAGGCGGTGCCGGATGGTGTAGAGAACCTCCTCGTAGAGCAGGGCCAGCTGTGGGGGGACAGCGCTGGCACCTCAGTGGGGACAGCCAGCGGGGACGTGCTCCGTGCACCCCCCAGGGTCAGCAGGATTTCCTCCTCACAGCTCCCCGAGCTCCACGCCAGGCCCTGCCACCCCCCTGCACCCAGCCCTGCCCGCCCACACCGGCTGTCCCTGGGGAGCATCCCCAGGAGCTGCGCCACATCCCCAGGCCCTGCAGCACTGCCACCCCAAGGGACACCACAGCGGGGCCACGCTCGTACCTCTTCCTTGGAGAACCGGTGGGACAGATCCATCTGGGGAGAGAAGAGAGAAGCAGAGAGGGTTCCTGTCAAGACTGTGGTTTGAGGAGGAAATTGTGGCCGGACAGGGCAGGGCAGCTGGGACAGGGTGGCATCACCCACAGCACATGAGGGTGGGATGCTCCAAAGGATGCTGTGCCACCCCACAGACACCCCACGGCCGAGGGACCACATCCCCCATCACCCACCAGCAGGGCAGCACGGTGGGGCTTCACCCCCAGCCCTGTTAATTGAGGAGGGGGCTGCAAGGGTGGTGACAGCAGCTTGGGGTGACCCCCAGGAGGCTTTGAAAGCCAACCACCCACCTCTCACCCCCCAGAGCCGCTCACTGCAGCAGCACCAGGCTGGAGAGCAAAGCAGCTGAGGGACAGGGCAGAGGGCCACAGCACCATGAGGAGCTCCAGGCTGGGCAGGGAGATGCCAAAAGCCGTCAGGATTTGGTGCACTGCTGCAAATCTCTGAAAGCTGCAAGGGTGCACTGCTCATTCTGCATGGGAAGGATGACCAGCAACAGCACCAACTTCCCAAAGAAGAACTAAATCCAAGCCGTGACACCACCAGAGGAAGGGGACCAGTGTCCCTGTGCCACCTGTCACTGGCACTGGAGCCTCTGGGAGTACAAGGGGGAGACACCAAAAAATGGAACAGAAGGTTTTAAAATGAGTTTGAGCTGAGGGGCGTCTGCAGAGCCTGGTCCCAGCACCTGCTCATGCAGGGCTGGTGGGGATGGATGGATGGATGGATGGATGGATGGAGGGATGGATGGAGGGATGGATGGATGGATGGATGGATGGACGGACGGACGGACAAGTCCTACCTGTGGGTCAGCCCAGGCCCCAAAGTGACCTTAGGATACCCCTAACAGAAAAAAACAAACCAACCCCGAGCTTGAACATTAACATTTGCTTATGGCAGATCTAGGGCTGGCATAATCCCCCGGCCATCTGGACTGAATTCAACCCTTCCAGCCCTGGCAAGTTTAACCCTTGAGCTGCTTCTCTCCCACCTGCCCCCACATCCCTTCTTGTACCCACTGCTGGGTGCTGGGGGCTCTGGTGGCTCAGCAGCCCCTGTGAAAGGGGGACCTGTTGCACTCAGGAGGGTCCCAGCCTGCCCCTGCCCGGGTTCCATGCACCTTCTGCTGCTGCTGGCACCGTCCTGCCTGTGCCAAGGCACAGGGGGCATGGCCCCATCCCAAATCCTTCAGCATCCCCACAGTCAGCACTGCCACAGTGCAAGGTCGCAAGCGCAGAGGGGACAGAAAAAAGACTTTATTTCTCTGCTGCTGTTATTTGTCAGCAAGACACGAGCATCTGCTCCTTGCCCAGCAGCAGGGCAGCACAGGAGGGCAGGGGGAGGAATCCCTGCTGGTTTTGGGGGCAGCTCCCCGCTGTTCCCTTCTGCCCCCGGGCACGGCAGCGGCGGGATCTGCTCCGTGCTCCCATGTGCACACGGGACTGGTTAAGCTAAAGCTGAGCTGAGCCACCAGGACGCGTTTACTGCTGCTAATCCCCGTGCCGAGAGCCCAGCTCAAACCCAGGAGTGTTGCTTAGATCCGGGTCTGGATACAGCCACCAGCAGCAGCCCAGCCCAGCAGCTGCAGCAGCGGGGGCTGCAGGGACAGGGGCGCTTGGGAGGGAGGACAAGTCCCCGAGTGGGGGACACCACCAGGACAGACCATCCCAGGAGCCCAGCCCGGGGGATTGTGCCCTCGTGCTGCCAGCAGAGCTGTGGGTGCCATCTCCTGGGGACAGACACAGGGACCCAGAGGAAGTGGCTCGGGTTGGGATGGCCTAGGGCAGGGCTTTGGGGGAGCTGCCGGCAGCAGAGAGCCCAGAGGGGCTGGGAGGGGCTGGGGCTGCAGGGACAGGGGCGCTTGGGAGGGAGGACAAGTCCCCGAGTGGGGGACACCACCAGGACAGACCATCCCAGGAGCCCAGCCCGGGGGATTGTGCCCTCGTGCTGCCAGCAGAGCTGTGGGTGCCATCTCCTGGGGACAGACACAGGGACCCAGAGGAAGTGGCTCGGGTTGGGATGGCCTAGGGCAGGGCTTTGGGGGAGCTGCCGGCAGCAGAGAGCCCAGAGGGGCTGGGAGGGGCTGGGAAGCCGTAGCCGAGCTAAGAGGGGGCCCTCAGTGCGGGCACAGAGCTGCAGCTGACCCCGTACTCACCCTGGGGTGCTCATTTACACGGGTATGGTACCCCCAGCCTTTGGTCACCGTGGCCAAGCGCCACACCCCGGACATGGCCTCGGTCCCTTTTCTCCCACTCCCCTTTTACAGCCTCAGCACCCAGCGCTGCCCCCCGGCTCCCCTGGGCACAGCCACCCTGGCCCTCCCTGGTGCCATCGCACCCCAAACACCGTCCCCAGCCCCCCCATCGGGCTCAGAGCCACCTACCTCGGGGCTCTCCTCCCCGGGGAGGGTCCCCGGGGGGCTCTGGCCAGCAGGATCCATCCCGGGGGGAGGCTGAGCGTGGGGCAGGGCTGCAGCTCTGCCTGAAACTGCGGCCTCCTCCGCTTGCTCAGAGGGGGAAACCACAGCCCTTATCACGGCGTGGCCTTTTCAGAGAAGCGGAAACGTGCTCGGGGCTCCTTCCAGAGCACCCCAGGGACGCAGGCGCCCCGGCCCTGCTTCCCCGCACCCCCTCGGCCGTGGGGACTGCGTGGCACACGCGGGATGGGGGCAAAAGGAAGGTGTCACATCCAGTCCCTGCTATCGCTTGTGAGCAAGGCATTGGGAGCAAGTGGAGAGAAATAGTCCCGAGAAGGCAAAGCCCAGCAGAGGAAGGGGCGATGGAGAGGATTGGTGGAGGCAACAGGAAGGATCCGGGCTCTGATGTGCCTTTGGGATCCATCGTGGCCTGCGAGCACAGACAGGGACCTTGAAGAAGGCAGGGGGTGTCTTCAACCCCAGGGGACAGGGGGCATTTGAAACCCCATGCAAAAGCTGCAGGGTGAGAAGTCCTTGCAACACCCAGGAGCGTTGCACAAGGCTGGGCTGAGAGCAGACGCAGTGAAGAGCCACGAACAGCACTGAGAAAGGGCCTGTGACCTTTTTGCCAAACGGGCTCTCCAGAAAGAGCTGGTTACTGAGAAAAAAAGCAGCAAGAAATGAAGTTGAAAACTTGTTCTTTACCACCGGCTTTCATTCTTGTAAAACACTTTATCTGATTGCAACTTGCCAGGCAGTTGCCTGTCCCAGACCCGGCAGCTGTGCCCTCCCTTCGCAGATCTCACTGATAGCAAACTGGGTGGGGGAAGGCTTGGCTGGGCATCAGAAGATGGCCAGGGCAAGAGCCAGTTTGCTCCTGGCTGTCTGTTGTGCCTACAGGCATAGCTGGGAGCGGCCTGGGCTTTGGAGGAGCTCTTGAGCTGCACAAGCATTCGCTGCTCAGCGGCCGGCCCCACAGCCCGGGCAAGGACAAGGACATCAGCCCGTACTCGGTGTCACTGCTGCGGTTTGGTGTCCCTGCCGGGGCTGCTGAGGAGCCCCAGGCCCTGTGCAGCAGGGCAGTGACTCCCAGCAAGGGGAGGTTTTGTGTTCCCAGCCTCTTTCTGGCCCCAGATGGTCCAAAAGCCATAAAAAAGATGCTTCAGACGCAACACAGGCAGCAATGGCTCCACACTGGGGTCCGTGGTACTGTGCAGGCACTCAGGGACTTGTGCTGAATCCAAACAGGGAACCACGACCATGGAAACTGCCCTGGAAAGTTTGTCTCCTTAATACCAGGGGAGGAATCAGAGTCCACCAGCTCAGCCCATCAGAGCCCCGCAGCACGCTGGCTCCAAGCAGGGCTGCAGGAGGATGCTGGCAGCAGCATCCCTGCGAGAGGATGAGGGCAGGCAGCCAGGCCCTTCCAGCCTTGCACTCATCCAGCCCTTCAGTTAAGGCAGGTTGCACTGTTTTAGCTGCTTTAGGAGAGACACAACCTCCCTTCGCCCTGGAGCCCTGTAAGAGCAGGTTATAATGGCAGAAGGGGCTCCCTGAAGTTGTGGGACCAGAAGATGGAAAAAGGGCTGAGAGCACAGGCAGGGCATTGATGTGGGGGGACAGATTTTCTTTATCCAGGTCAGCCAGCACAGGACTGGGGCCAAGAGGGGCTGCACAGCATAAATGCAGTGAATTGCCAGGGGTAGGGGGATGCCAGGATAATCCACAGAATAAAAATCCAGAGATACAGTGAGACACCGAAATGCCGAAATCCACTCCTGAGATTTTTCAGCCTTGTCCCCTGGGGTCTGAAAAAAGCTGCTTGTTACACTTCTGCTCTCTCTCCTGGCAGGAGGGCTCTGGTAACTGTCCCCAGGAACTGGGTGCCCCCAGGAACTGGGCTACAGAACCCCTTCTTGTGCACTGCCCAGTTAGGCACTGGAGCCACCTCCTCACCCCACACCTGGTGAGAATGCCCGTTCCCTTTGCTGTCTGAGATGCTCAGAGGTGCTTGCCCAGCCCTGCCAGCCGCAGCCTTGGTTTTATCCAGCCTTTTCCCATTGGCTCACCTTGGGCAAACAGCTTAAAAGCATCTCCTCCCTCGCTGATGGAGGGGGACGTGGTGGGGAAGCCAATTCCTGCCCCGTGACACACACAAATGCAGTTTATTGATCTGGGACATCAGCGCTCTGCTCCCCTGCAAAATGTTGCCAGTGGGAAGTAGAGAATAGTGCACAGTGGCCTTTGGAAACCACTGCTGTCATCTCTGCTTTTAGCTTTGATTGCAAAAGCAAAATCTGGCCCGGCAAAGAGCAACCTCAGAGGAAAAGGCAGGACATGGGCACAGCACCCTTGAGCAGCTCGCACCTTTCACTGCTTCCTGCCTACAAAAAGCAGCAGTAGTCAGGGCATCTCTTGCCTCAACCAGCACAGAGAAAACAGCTGAAAGAGTTTAGTCAGCCCTCAAATCCACTTCTTTCCTCCTTGTAACAATGGATAAATAAAATCCAGTCATAACTATTGCTAAACACCAGGCAGTGACCCTCCAGCCAGGAGCTGGTGGCTGGGCTGGGGCTGTGCAGGCTTTAGAAAGGAAAAGTTCAGCTGCAGTGTGGGAGTGTCTGTTTAAAACACTTTCCCCAGCAGTTGCCCAGCTGGCCACTGCCCTGGTTTGCAATGCCCACTGGAAATGCCCAGGCATAGCCCGGCAGGGTGGGCAGAACTCAGCTGCCATCAGAGGCCAGCACGGTCCTTAGGCTGTGCAGGGATCACATGGACTTGAGCCTCCGTGTGTGCCAAGGGAGAGCTGTTTGGTGACCAGGTTTCAAAACCATCAAATATCCTTTTTTCCCCTGGGTTTTACCAGCAGCCACCTGTTCCACAAAATAGCGGTGACAAAAATCACCGAGCTCCAGTATTTGCACCTCAAAGTACTCCTTGTCCAGGAAACAATAAGAGAAGCCCTAAAGCAGCTCCAGAACTAGCAAGGATTTCTGGTTAGCAGAGACAGCCCTGATAAACTCCATTCCCCACACTGGCAGACAACTAGCAAAACATCCCAGACATCCAAGGCAGGACTTTCCAAAGGGAGGGGGTCAGCATTCCCCAAAACAGCCCCTCCTTCCCAGTCAGTCTTCCTCCCCAGATAACCACAGCATTTATGCACAATATGGAATGAAGCCTTGCATTCCTTTTAAAAACAAGTCATCCTAAAGGAAAACCCTTTGTACCTGTCCTCAATATAAATAAAGTCTGCAGGTCACTTGTGAGTGGGGTTATAGGGGCTGCTGAGAAAACAGATCTCCAAAGAACAAGCACCATCACCTTCTTTATAGGGAATCATCTTCCCCTTAAAGGAAAACCTGCTAGGAAAGGACCTTCCACCAGCATTAGTAGCAGTTTATCTCCTACCTCTTGTCTTGATCCTGAAGCCGCAGCCTGGCCTCACCCTTATCTCTCGGATGGAAATGGGCAAATAGTCAAAAAACTGATTTCAACATGTCCCTCCCTCACTTCTCCTTTTAACCACGGGTCCAATGACTCTGCAAAAGCCAGTGGCGCCTGCCAGGCATTGGCAAAGTGCAGGCACCAGGCAGGGGAGAGGGAGGTGGTTTCAAAATGAGAGAGACATCCCTGTTCCCCCTCTTTGGGGCTGCCCAGGTGGGGTATCCCCCTGGGACCTGCTGGCTGCTGTGGGGCCAACGATTCCATGCCCAGGAGGGATGTCAGTCATCCCCCTCCCTGCTTCCTGTAGGGCCTTCTCAGTTACTCCTGCCCTGACCCCACAGCTCTCCTGCCCACGGGCTCTGCCGAGCACTTTGGGGGCACCTCACAAAAGATGGTGGTAGCTGGGAAGGAAGTGGGGAACACACAACACCTCCCACCTCATCTGGGGCATCTTAGAAGGATGTCAAGGCAAACTCCATCCTTCTGAGAATGGGCAAAGGGGACTCCCAGCCACCCACACAGGACAGGGCAGTTGTGAAAACTCTGTTCCCCTTGGGAGCCCTGTGCAGGAGCAGGGATTTGGTACAAGAGCTGCCAGCTCCGTGGCAGGGACGTGCAAGGATGACTCTGAGGAGGTCACAGACTTCATGTGTCAACCTGGATGTCCCTCATTTGCCTCACAGCACCTTGTGACCGCTTTAAAATGTTTTCACCATCACTGTCATGTGCTGTGCATGCAGGAAGTATTTCTTCCACTTCCCTCTCCCAGTGAGATAATTCTGTTTCAGACACTGGATTTATCATCCCCTCACTGCAGGGACAGAGAATGGGGGACACAGATTTCAAAGCCAATTTATTTGCTGGTTTGGGGGCTGAGTTGAGAGCAGCAGGACCTACAGCACGTGCCTGAGCCGAGGAGGGACTGGGGGGATGCTGGTGAAGGTGGAAGAACTTGGGGCTGACACCCAGGTACCTCCATGCCCCTATGGTGCCCATGAACCAGGTTATTCTGGAGCACAGATGCCGAATTACTGACCAGCTTCAGCACAAAGCATTCTCCCCACGGCTTTTCCACCAGCAGTTCTCCCCACACACTTGCCAAAGCCCCTGAGGAGCCCACCGAGCTCCACAGAGCCACATGCTTGTGTGACGGGAGGAGGCTGCAGGACAACCCCTCCCACCACCCTCACATTCCAGAGGGACGTGCCAAAACATGGAATATTATTGCAGTCAGTCTGGGCCACAGGGAGAGCCAGCATGTCCCAACCAGAGCCCAGCCCTTACAGGGCAAAGCACATGGAAAAGGAGGAGGAGGNAGTTCGCGAAGGAGGAGGAGGAGGAGGAGGAGGAGAAGGAGACACAACTTGAGCAAGGGAAAAGTTTAGAAAGACGAGATTTGCTGAGCTGAGCTCCTACATGGAGCCAAGCTGATACCTTTCGCTCCAGCGTCCAGAAACCATAGGAATTGTGTAGGAAATGGCAGGTGGGCTGGGAGGACCCAGCAGGGAGGGATCCTGGTCCGTTTGCACCCTGAGGTGGGAGATCCAGCAGCCACCAGCAGCCGGTGTAAGTCCCTGCTCCTGCTCCCTGTGACGGGGGCCACTTCATGTCCTGCTGGGGCCTCTCCCGGTGGCACAGGGCCAGCCCTTGAGCAAGGAGGGGGCTGAAATACTGGTTCCATTCTCTTGGAGCTGACTCACTCCAGAGAGCACACCAGGTGAGTAACAGCTGCTACGGCTGCTGAGAGAGCCTTGCCTGAAATAAAGATCCCCACCCTGCACATCCCAGGGTTTCATCCCCACCCACAAACCTCGTGTTTGTCACTTGGGCTTTTCTGTGCAGCTCTAACCTGAAACTCCTCCCGATCACAGCCTGCCTTGGCAAAACTCACCTCCAACACACCCCTGGCAGTTCTTTACAGCTGGAAGTGCCTGTGTTGTGACAGGAGCTGCTCACTAGTGAGGGCTGGCTCTGCTCCTGGATGCTCCACAAGCAGCTGGATCCAAACTCCACTCCACGCCTCCTGCCACCTCCAGCAGTGCTTGCGAAGGGAGACAGCGCTGTGAGGCAGAGCTGATAAATCACAGTGTCCATCACGTGGCAGAGGCACAGTTTGACCATCTACATCTCTGAGAGTGGTGGGAAGTCCTCATGATCTCCAAAGGAAGGCACACACAGGACAGGGAGGTGCTGGCCAGGTGGGCTTAACCCTGGTCACTATGACTGCTCAGTGCATCCCTCCAACCAGGAAGAAATTAATGCAAAATAATGATTTTTAGGGACTAGGTCGCATGAAGCTGGAGCACTTGAGGTAAAACCTGGGCAGAATGGTGTGGAGCAAGAGGAGGACTCTGTTTCTTCCTTTGTCTCGAAGCAACCCCGAGCAAGCACACACAGGATGGGGCAATCCTTCCAGGGTAAGGATCCCTAATCCCTACGGATGGCATAATCCTTCCAAGGTAAAGACCTTCCCCAGCCCCCAGGGACAGCACCAAGATCTCAGGGCTGACAGTAGGAAATCTGTCAGTAGCACCCGTGGTTCCTGCAGCAACACTTCTTTGCACAAGATCTCAAAGCACTTTGGAAATACCCAGTTACCCCACACTCCCCAGCCACGTTTCCCAGCACCAGGGGCAGGGAGAGACTTCTCAAGTGAAGAGCCCAGGTCACATTAAAGAGACAGAACTGGAGGTGGAGGTGGAAAAGACTGCCTCTGCCGAAGGATCCAACACTAATTGCTCCCTGTGCCTCCTCTTTTCCTTCAGCAGTGTTAACACCATCCAAATATTGGAATTTAATGGTACCAATCTGGCTGTCACATGGCAGCCTCCTGCTGCACAGCCAGTTAATCATTGAGGCAGGGACCAGACCTGGAGACGTGTTAACGCACAGCATTTCCTCCTGCCCTACTCCCACCCCGCTTCCAGAGTAGCACAGACTTCAAATTGCACTTCCCTGCTTTAATATTTAACACCTTCAGCGTGGGCAGCAGGACTGGTGACCCTTCCAGTCTCCCTGAGCCCTTTCCCAAGCAATGAACAGCTTTCAGTTTCCGTCAGGGAGATGCCAGGGAGTGTTGAGTACCAAAGCCAAATTTGGAGGTTTGGGCAGGGATTCTCAGCAGCACCCAACAATCTGGATTTCCGAATTGTGCTGCACCACTCAGCCCAACACCTGTCTGACCTTGCTGCCTGTGTGACTCGCCCAGCCTCTCGGCCCCACAGCTCCACCATTCCCAAAACGCGCTTCACTTCCCATGAGCTCGCTCCAAACACATCGAGACCACGCCCAATCTCTCTTTTTGGCTTGCTCCTCCTCCCCTCTCCACAGACCATGCCCAGCTCCAGCCTGGGGGAACGGGAACATTCGACCTCAAACCACTGTGGAAAACCCGCGGCTCCGACTCCAGATTTAGCCCTGTGACACCCGTGCTCGGGAGTCTTTCATTTATTCCAGCCTGACTCATCCTTTGAATGTATTTCCCTTTTGCCAGACAGAAACCTCATGGTGTCTCCGCAGGTCTTGCCACTTCTCCACTCTAAGGGAAGTGACTCAGCTCGAACCACGGAGCCAAGTTCCCATGGGAGCCGGTATCTAAATATTTCTCTCTCAAGCACACTTAGGTGAGGAAAGGTTTTTAAAAAAACTCATGGATTTGTTCTGATTGTTGGCCTAAGAGCTGCACAGGGAGTGGGGCTGGGCAAGAGATCTGGAAAGTTTGTGCAACCTGTGGTTTCTAGGGTTCTGTCTCAGAGTAGAGGGTAACTGGGAATGGGCCAGAACAGAACGGTTTCAGCACCATCTTACAGATGGACAGATGCGATTGAGGAAACCTTGATTTGAAGTAATTTAATTCACAAATCAGGATTTATTCAGCTCCTATTGGACTCTCAAATTTTATCTCAATGCTTTCCTCCTTCACCCACCTCTTCTACAGAAAACAAACCCAAGTGCCTCAGCCAGCCTTAAAAATGCAGTAAAACAGCCATGTGGGAGGATGTGAGAGGCAAAAGGGATGTAAAAATGAGCAGAATCTGGAAGCTGTTCCTGCTGGCTGGTCAGGGAACTCAAGAGAATGAAGGCAGCCACAGCAGCTGCTGGGAAGAGGAATGAAACCATGAAGTGAGGTTTGGAGGAGACCTGGAGAGCAGCTTCTGGGTAACTCCTGTTTGACAGGTGTCAGTGGGAGCCCGGGGGACTGACCAGGACCTGATCCCACGTGGAACATCCCTCTCCTGCCCTGCCAGGTGAGACTGACACAGCTGGTTCAGCTCAGAGGGAGGAACAGCTCCGGCCTCTGGAGCACAGCTCCCAGATTTTCCAGGGAGAGGAGCACAGGTGGAGCCCACCTGAGAGAGCTCCGACCTCACCGGGCACAACCACCCAGGCACCTCAGCACACTTACAGGAAAAAAAAAGGATAAAATTGTGGATTGCTTCTCATTAGAGACTTATTTTAGAGGCATTAATTATGCTGCGCAGCTCAGCTACTTCTTGCAAAGTAAAACAGTAAACAGGTTGCAACTTTTTTGAGGACAACTGGTCTGGAGAAACAACCTGAGTGACACATCCGGGTAAAGAGTAAAGCAGCTACTGCACCAACCTCCAACAGGAACTGTGAAATGCGAGTTTGCTGAAACATTTTAACATCTTATTTTCATT
This sequence comes from Oriolus oriolus, assembly GCA_013400235.1. Taxonomy (NCBI): domain Eukaryota; kingdom Metazoa; phylum Chordata; class Aves; order Passeriformes; family Corvidae; genus Oriolus; species Oriolus oriolus. The sequence continues at coordinate 850,517 of VXBT01001865.1, forward strand.
CACAAAGTCACCCAAGAGAAATCAAGCAACTGATGTCACCAGTGAAGAGCCACAAACAAAATCCAAGTGATTTTGCTTCTAATTCTTCCTCTCCCCATCCAAAGCCACCAACTCACCAGAAGTTTGCCCACTCACACAGAGACAAACAACCCAAGTTTTGAGCTGATTTCTCTTTACTTCACAGTCTTGGCAAAACAAATCTGCATTCAAAAGTCATTTCACATTAATATATTAATCAAACGCTTTCAAAATAAATATATTTTTTTAAAATAACCATTTCTTTACATCACCGCAGTAGCAAGTCTAGAAAAGTCAGTGCACAAACAGAAGCAATTTCATTAATCAGCTAAACTCAAACAAAAAGAAAACAAGAGGTGGACCTTTTTTCTCTCCGAGCAGGCTGCATGCAGCAAGTCTCAGCAGTTCCCTAGCACAGGATCTTCTGCCACACTTGGCTGGGAAGGATTTTCTCTCTCAGCTGTCAGAAGTCAGTGAAGTGTGACTTGTGCAAAGCTTTGTACGACGCAGAAGTTTCATAGCCCAGATTCTGATCAGTCCTGCAGAGGTTCTGCACTGGAGTTGTTGCTAATGAGACCAAGGAATCAATGCTATGAGGAGTCTGCGTTCAGGTGACTGGGAATTCACAGCTGGACCAGGAACACAAACAGGAATAAACAACACTCTGTACCTCACAGCTTATTCCAATGTTTTGCATATTCTCTCAAGTGCTTCCAAGGCAGAAGTAAAGCAACTGCTTTCTGCCCATTAGCTGTTAATTCACCAGGCAAATCACAGCAGGAAGATGCTTCACTGGCCAAAAAGTGTAACTCATGTTACAACAAAGGAAAAAAAAAAGTGCATTACAGACTATGAGGAGAATATTCTGTGAACTCACATATCTAACTAGAAAATAGAGACAACAGAAATATTAGTGTTCCCATGGGATCTAAACTGGTCAGATGCTACTGGAGAATCCTGTGAAGAGCAGCGTGTCCGAGGAAGGTAAGTTGGTCAGCATTGTCATACAAGGTGTGCAGCAGGGAAATCTGAAGGGCTACCAGATTACTTGCTATGATTGTCAGGAATGACTAAAAAAAAAAAGGAAACCCAAGAAAGTTGAATATATATCTGAAAAATGTCACAGGTGTGTATTTCCCTTGAGATCCCAAAGGTTGCCTTTGAAGCCCTTTCTCAAGAGCAAAGAGTTGGACGTGACACTCTGGATTAAAAGGAATAACCAGAGGCATCCCTGTGTCCAGAGGTGCTCTTGGATGCACACTAAGGTAAATTCAAGCCACCCCCCCCCACCCCCAAGAGCCTTGTCTCCATGGCATGATCATGTTAATTAGCAGTTTAGAGCAGATGCTGACTCTAAAGAGATATAATTTAAGTATCAAAAGGAACAGAGCTAAGGGAAGCGATCGCAGATGAAGAGAACCCCCAGGTGCAGCGATGGAGGGAATGCTGCAGGACAGCAAACCCTCAGAGCTCCAGAGGTGACCCAGGCTGCCAAAATCCCTCCCCTTGCTCTGCACAGACCTACTACTAGAGCCCCTGAAAGCAGTGTGCCTTGGGGGAAGGCTCTACTCCTCAGTGCTATGGACCGTGCCCCAGAATTCTGCCAAAATGGAAAAAAAAAGAAAGCAATGAGTCGTGGAGAAGTTCTCTCTCAGCTTATTGGTTTTTCTTGTCCTCTGGTGGGAAGTATGGAGGAGGGGGTGGCTGGTCCTGCAATAAAGATGATAAAAAGACATCAGTGCACAGCTAAAAAAATTAAACTCAACGTGCCCAAAAAACCCAAGACACCAACATCAATTCAGACCAACTTTGCTGTGCCACTGAGAGAAGATCTGCCAGACACACACTCGGGCTCCCCTGCAAACGCAGAGCAGCAGGGACTCACCGTGGGCATGTAGACGTTGTGGGGGTTGCCTGGGCTGTAGTAAGCACTGGCAGCAGCTTCAGCAGCCTTGGCTTCAGCTGTGACAGGGAGAGAAGTGACGGGTTAGGGACGCACAGAGAACTCTTACAATAAAACAACAATTCCTGGCCATCAAGAGTTACTAACAGAGCACCATATGACCAGTGCTCAAGTTGCAAAATAGCTACAATAAACACAATTGAGCATTATCTCTTCCAGTTACCACAGAATTGTCAATTCCCAGTGAAACAGACGAAGATTGAGTTTGGAAATGTCACCTGAGACTTGCATGTCAGCCATAAATAAATGCTTGCTGCTGCCTTGCCTAAATACAGACAATGCCCTTTATAAACAGGCAGTGAACAAGTCATCCTTCCCCGGAGTGAAAACACCAAGCAAAACAAAAATCAGCACAAGTTTATAGCAGCTCGGGGGATTCGTGCATTAAAGATGGTAATTTATGAGGATAATCCAGATCCTGTATTTCTGCAGAACACAAAAAAATCTTGTACAACCCTCTGGAGCAGTGCCACTTTCCACATAATAGTTGTAAGATGAATGGTTATTTATTCAAACCAAAGAGAAAAGTTAAATCCTTAACCAAACAAATATTCTTATCTGCAAGAGATCTATGGCTGTGTCCAACCACAATAGCTCTTTTCTCATTTTAATAAATCCCAAATGAGTGCAAAATGAGGCTGATATTTCCCCAGCTCCCTTCCATCGTCTCTTCCCCTGTTCCATATTGTTTCAGCAAAAATAATCAGATTAAGAGTGGAACAGGAAGGGGAAGCAAATATCACCAAAGCCACAGTTGTGAACTAAAATGGACCACAGACACATTTCACCATCAGTTTCCTTGTATTCATCCATTAGGGCAAGATTACCACCACAGGAGAATCACAAACTGTATTTTTCTGTCAAAAGAATAATAAATCCATCTGTAAAATGCCCACTAATGGTGTCCACCCTGGAGAGAATCAGGCTGGACTCCAGACTGAGCTGGATATACAAAGCTGGAGATTAGGGGAGCTCCCTAATCCCTTTTCTAAACAAATTTCAACTTCTAAGTGGAGCTTCAAAGTTCCCCAAAAGACAAGAAGCAAAGTCTGTTTAATTCCTAACAAAACTGTTGTGAGTTCATTCACCTGCACACACTCCTTACCTGCAGGAGTGGAAGGCAGGTCTGGGCCACTGACAGGGGGTTCCATGGGCCCTGGGTATGGTGGGGGTGGAAGCTGCATGTAGCCCATGCCTCCATCTGCCACAGGAGGACCAGGATAAAAGTCTGTCAGGAAAGGAGATCACACAGCAAGAGACTTAACTCCTCTGGGTGGAGTTATCAACCAAAAGAAGCCAAGGCAAACATAATTAAGCTCAGGAACAAAAGCTACACAAGTCATCACTAAAACACTGTGTAATATCTGTGTTTTCTTGCCCTTTTTACCTATTTTAACTCTTACTAATTAGAATAATCCCCAGCCTCAGTTCCCAGGCTTACCTGGAGGAGGAGGTGGGTATGGATAGCCTCCGTTAGCTGCAGGTGGTGCAAAAGCATAGGATCCATTTGGCATGTAGGAATAGCCATAAGCTCCACTGGGTATTTCACCTCTGGAGACTGGGAAAGCAAACACAAGACCGCATCGGAACATCAAGCCTGCCTCAAATGCAGGCCGAGAACTCCAACAAACTTAGACAGTCCTTATCAGAAAAACAACTAAGTGTCATCCCAATAAATCTGCTGCTCATTGGATGTGAAAAAAAAACTTTTTAAAGCAAGCTTCAGACACAGGCAAGGGTCCTAAACCCACAAAACTCTGGCAGACACCCCTAGACTTCCGTACCTTGTGATGCCACCTGCAACATCCTTTGCCCAAATTCAATTGCACCTCCAGCTGAAAAGGTCATCTTGAACGTGGCAGATCCTTCCCAGCCACCTGAGGGAGGAAAGACAGCACTAAGGAGCAAGGAGAAGCCACTTCCATCCTATTTAGGTTACATGCTGTATCTACAGTTGCTCTGTTTATAATTCTCTAAAGAGCTTATCCCAAAAATCCAAGTTAAAAGAAAAAAAAAAAAAAAAGCAGAGGAAGTGGCAGAATTATGGTATCATCAGAAAAACTCACACTGCGGTATTGTCAGGTCAAGAGGCACCTGAAGCAGAAACACCCATGAGGGAGACCTTCAAAAGCTTTCTGGAGTTGTGGCTGTTGCCACAGCAGCTGCCACAGGCCAAGCTACCAGGAGTGCTGGATTTGCTCTTGCTTTGGATAAGATTAGTGCAGAAGACAGGGATTTTGTTAATCTCGTTTGCTAAAAAGCCTTTGCAACTACACCTAACTGTCAGCTCCAAATTAGTCTGGGAGTCTGAGTGCCCAGTGAAGCAAAGAGCTTAATGAAAAACACGGTCCACATAAATCCATTAGAGCCCATGGAAGATATTTCAAGTCAGGCTAAATAATAATTAAAAAACAAATAAATTAGTGACATCTCACATTACAGTATAAAAAAGAAAAACATGCACAGTCCAGAGTCCTAAGAAAGCATCAAAGCAGAAGCGGTGCTGAAACAGAAACAAGTAGATTAAAGAGCCTTTTAAGCTAAACCAGACTCTCATGGCTGTTAAGACAACATCATCATTAAAAGAGATGGCCTGTGGGGAAAATTCACAAAGATTTAGCTAAAGCCTTTTGCCTTTCACGCAGTTTACTTTGTCATTACTGCTCAGGCTCCCTCTCATGCTGGATGGTCCCACTCAGCTCCCATGCAGAAGCTACAATGCTGATTTCAGGATCCCAGCTGAAGGTTCCTACACCCTGTGCTGTTATTTCTGCGCCGCAGCTACCGGACTGAATCTAGCTGAGGATGAAAGTTTGCTGAACTCTGTTTCTTTGGTAAAAAAAAAACCCAATGAAAACCAAATTATTCCTGAAAATGCCTGCCACAGCCTGCTCACTGAGTTTAATGTGAAACAGCTCCTTAAATTCCCTGATTTGAAGACAGTCCATTCCCTTCCAAGTGCCATTTTCACTGTCAGGATGCACTACAGCACGAGCACACCTGTCCTTGAACTGCACAAGAAACATGATAGAAAAAGTGCTCTGCGGATCTGCACCTGAACCCAAACAGAGCCAGAAAGGATCTGAGATTTTGGCACAGGAGAACCTGGATGCAGGTGGGATAGGCGACCCCAAGTGACCAAAGCAAAATTACATCCTCATTCTTGCTGACTCCACTCTGATGTTTATTTGCTGACATCACTTGTTTGATTGAACTTCGTATTCTGCAGAGGGCAGGAATGAGATGGGTTGCAGAGCAGAACTGCTCATTGTAACTGAACAGGGAGCTGATGAGGGGAATGTTTTTAGCTGCCAAAGAAAGAAACGCATTTTAGCAGGAGTGTGAAAACCCATTTGGACAGTGTCAAGTTTTGGTTAGCCAGGATTTTGCTATGAATTGAGCACTGAACTGAGACACAGAACACACACAGTGTGATACTTACCTCCTGCCTCTGCTTTCACTGTGCCCTTGATGTAATTTGCTCCAAACACTGGCTGCTTAATCTCACAATCCTTCAACAAATAAAAGGGCATCACAAATGACTGCATAGCATCCTTCCCCTTCGACACAAAGATAACCTGAAAAGAAAATAACATTACAAGAGCTATTCAAAACAAACAGGAAACACAGCCCTGATTTATTATCTGAACAGACTTCTCCATGGACTGAAACTCCCTCCCACATCACCACTTCTGCAAGCCAAAAGCTACAGAGAACAGCCACAGGGGTAAATCAAATCCTCAAGATAATAAAGCCTTCCAGGAAGTCCCTTTCTCAGCTAATACTCCTCTCAGCTCCCAGAGAACCTGCTGGTCCACACAGCTATGATTTAGTAGCTATGCTGTTGCATTCAGCATTTCTAGACCACTGCTAATTTCCAGTTCGAAGATGCCTGATGGACTAAACAGCTGCCTGTACAGGAACTAATCAGATTTATTACCTGTTGACAAATAGATGGGATATGCCATGAATTCATAACGCTTCCCAGAGGGAGAGGATGAGCTACACTTCAAGCAGGAGTAGATTATCCTGACTTTCAGGCATTGAGGACATTTAAATACAGACTCCAGGACTGTTATCTCCTTACACGAGATAAAGCCTTTCACCACTTACCCGGTACGGAGTCAGGAATACACTCCCTTTCTTGGTCCCCTTGAAGGCCTCTGGCATCGGCTCCAGATCACTGAAGGTAATTTCTACATGGTCATAGGTCATCAGAACACTGCAAACGGTGACAGAACAGACAAGAGTTACAGCTCAAGGCAGAAGTGCAGCATGCATAGAAGTTTACTGACCTCCCCAAACCACCTGTAACCTCAGGCCATGCTGAGAAGACAAAATCAGTTCTGGTTCGCCTTTTTTTTTGTTGTGGTTGGCAGCAGCAGCAGCAACTGAAGTAGCACTGGCTGCTTGTTCCCTTCTCAGTGTGCTGACACAGCTGCTGCTGCTGTCTGCATAACCAGGCACCAAACCCGGTCAATTGAGCCAATCGAAATCTCAAGACATTTATTTTTGTTTTAAATTGTTTTGCATCTCTGCTGGATCAGTCCCCTAATTCAGCTGTGCACAAGCAACACGACAGAGGAAGGGCTGCAGGAGAAGGAACTGCTCAGGCTGGCTTATGCAACACGGCTGCTGAAGGTCTCACCACAGCTCAAGCACCTCTGACACAAAAATGTGATCCAGAGGAACTCCCCTTCCTTGCCACAAGACTTCATTAAGTCATGTTGCCTGCACTGATTCCTTAATTCTCAATTACAAACTGACCTGATTAAAACCTTTGCACGGCCACAGCGGGTAACTTGTATTGACATTACAGCACCCACATTAGGGGCTCTAATCCCTAAAGCTGCAGAAACCGCCACCACCTCTATCTTTGGCAGCTGACGTGTTTCCATCCTCAGTCATTTGCCTGGCCCTTCTGCCAGGAAATACCTGTCCCTCCAGGAAAAGCTCGGGAAGGGCAGTGGGACCAGCTCTATTCAGGCTGCAGCATTTCAGCTGGACCGACCCAGGGACAGGCAGGCCCTGATCCAAGGCAGGCTGACAGCAACATCCTCAGCTGCTGCAGTTCTCTCAGAGAATGCAAATGTAAATACCTGAGCCGATCTTACTAAATCCTTCTAAGAAAGGCCACATCCCAAGTGGAAGTCAGGCACAGAATTCCTACACCAATGTTTAAGTAGCCCCGCGGAAAGAAGCGCTGAAGGATGAACCACTCCTTTGTCCCCGAAGCAGATGACTGCCACGTCAGAACCACGCTGGCAGACAGCGGGTGCGGACAGCCCTTTGCCATGCAGACAGAGGCAGCTCTGTGCAGGCTTGCCGTTTCCATGGTTATATCCCAGGACCTTTTTCCAACACTGTTGCTCCTTCCCGCACACACAGAAAAGGGGCTGTGCTCCAGGAACCCGGCAAACCACAGTGGGCGGCCTCTGAGCTGAGGCACGATGCAGGTGCAGCAGCCCCGAGGGGGGAGGCCCGGGTCCAGGCCGGCTCACCTGGGCGGGAGCTGAGCTCTGCCAGCCCTTCCTGAGCTCCCGGGGGAGAGGCTGGGCACAGCAGCGAGAGCCAGCAGCAGGCTGGGGCACAGGCAGGATGCTGAGGGGAGCGGTGTAGGGGGGGCAAGGCCCGCGGCTGAAGCCCAGCAGAGCTCCGCCCGCGCAGGCCCCGGGGCAGGGGGATACGTACAGCCCCTACGCCGTGGGGAAACGAGGGGAGAACGAACAACGCCGGCACCGAGAGGGTTAAACCACCCCCTTTACCCGCCTCACCCCCTCAGCACGCCCCCCCACGACCCACACAACCCCTCCCCCTGAGGGGGAAGGCAGGAGGAGGGCGGGGGGAGAAGGCAGCTCGCCGCTATCCCCCGGCTCCCGCGGCCGGAGGAAGGGAGAAGGGGATAGCACCTCACTTCTCGCTGTTGTTAACGATGACGCCGCCGCCCTCCGAGTGGTTCTTGTTGAGCGCCATCGCCGCCTCCTCCTCCTCCTCCTCTTCACAGCATCGACCCCGTTCTGCGCCTGCGCGGGAAAAAGGCGCGGCGTCATGGGGCCTAGGGGCATGCTGGGAGTTGTAGTCATCGCCACCAATGGAGTAGGTAACGTCTCGTTCTCCGCGCGGTGCATGCTGGGAGTTGTAGGCCGGCCGCCATGATACCCCCCCTTCCTCGCCTCAGGGCCTGGGACAATGTCTCTCTATAATTGTGCTGTTTGGTAGAGTGAAATAAATAATAATAAAATAATTTTTAAAAAATAAAATAACAATAATAATAAATAATCCCTCATATCTGGCGGTTCTGCACATGAAATGAGATTTATCCCCTTAAACAGCGAAGATTCTCCATTTCCAACTATAAATTCCCACTTGATGTGCATTTCCTGTTTCGCACACTTGCAAACAGATTTTTAATCCTGTTATTGGCTGCTTTCAGTGATGGCATCAAGCACATCCAAAAAAATCACCCCTTTATACTGGAGTGTGTTAAACTAGAAGGGCTAACCGGTAACCAGTTGCCCTATAAACAAGCCAGGACTGTGTCTGTGTGTCTGTCTGTCAGGAATCTGGGAGCAGGAATATACCTGTGGCATATGCAGATCTGCACGAAGGGTCTAAACTCCTGCCTCCAGGTGTGCAAGTAGGAATTTAAAAAAAATAATGATTGCATAACTTCATTAAAAACAGGAACCCTGCAAAACTAATCACTGTTTGAAGGGCTCCCTCAGATCAATAACTGACAGCTGTATATCAATAATACACAAATAAGAGCATATATTATCCTGTATTATATCTTTTTAGATGGATTTGAGCTATTCCCTGGGTTTGCTGTCCAGTCCTGTCTGAGTGCCTGAGAACCAGATGCAGGTGGGGGGGGGAAAAGCAGAAAAATGGCATAATGGAAACCAGATTTAAATAAATGCAGTGACATAATCTGTACGGTTTCTTGGCAAGAAAAGAACGAGTTTGTGCTTTTCATATCCGCTTTTTCAATAAGCAGTAAGTTTCCCTTTTAATAAACAGCCATAACAAACAGTCCTGATTCTTCTCCTATTAAAGTCAGGAGCAGAATCCACTCGGCTTCCACTGAAAAGCTCAGATGGAGCACTGGCACCTCGCACGAACTAAGACTCACCAAATAACATTTTTATCCTAACTCCAGTCAACATTTGGGATTAAGAAAAGAAGTTTTCACTTAAAAAAGACGCTGCTGTAATTGCCAGAGTGTGTGTGAAGCTCTAGACCTCCTCATCACATAGAAAACCTTGCAAATTTATACTCTCAAACTTGAAAACACTAAGGAAAAAATACCTAATCTGTTAATCTTTTTTATTTGTAGGATGAGGACAGACATAGAAGAGAGAACTGAGACAATTCATTGTTTTGAATTGCCCAGGGCTGACAATTGTTATTGGATTTTAAGGTTCTTCCGCTCCTTTTCCAATAAAAATGTGTATATGGCAGAATTCCCTTGGACACAGTTGGAAAATAAAATCTGTGTTATTCTATGCCAGACGTACAGGACACAGAAAAGTAAACATGAGATAATGGGAGAATTCAAATGGTTTGGTATTTGAAAGAAAGACAACCCAGGGCAATGACTGTATAATATTTAATGGTCAAATCATAGTCTCTAACACCATTATATTATTCTGTTACAGTTTTTTCACACACTGTAAAATACCCTACAGTTACTGTATTTAAAAAATCCTAATTAAAAAGAGGAACACTCTGTGACAGCAGAAATAACCCAAGGGAGCAAGGAAAGGCTGTTTAAATTGCCAAGTGCTACCGATCCATCTCAACTCATCTCACCCTGCATTTAACCCTTTGTTTACAGCAAAATCAGGGATCCGGAGCTGGCGCCGTGCACATTCCCTCATCGTTCCAGTTTACACCCCAAATTACTGGCAGCACAGAGCAAACTCTGACCCAGCTCCCGAGGGGATTGCTCCTGTTGGAAATCAGCCCTAAACCAGGAGGGTTTACAGGATAAAAGCAAGCAGCAGGAAAGAGAGGGTTGGGCAGCACCTCCCGGGTGAGGTGCATCCACAAGAACTCCATGGAGCTTTATCCATTGATGCCTTAGGTTTTAGCTTTTATATTTTACAAATTCTGTATTCTCTGTATCCCTGGTGTGTGACTCTGAGCTGCCTTGCAGCCTGGCAGCTGCTGCTCTCTCATGCTCACACAGACATAACAAAGCCTCTCCAGGCCTGCTCTCCAAGGACACCCAGCCCGTCCCAGGCCCAAAATGTGTAACCCAGCACCTTGAGAAGGGGGGCGAGCTGAGGGGCAGTTCCATCATTAGCTAAAGTTTAATTGGCCAATTTATGCTGATCTGCAAATGGACCAAACCTGTAACAGTGTGAAGAACTCGTGACTCGGGGTCCATCTCGGGTGCAGCCTTTGGCCTGCCCAGGGTGTGCCTCTGAAGGCCTTTCCAATAAATATCCACCTTTATTCCCTTACCCCTGTCTGGTCTCTGTTTCCAGGTTGGCCTTTTTAAGGCATCACCGTGACTTCAGCCAAAGCAGTGGCACAACCAGACACCAACCCCAGACACCCCAGCGGCCTCCTGAGCTGCTCCCACATGGTGACAGGGTGGAAAGAGAGGATCCCTCCGAGCCTCCCAAGCCCTGAAGGAGGTCAGAGGTTTGTGTCTGTGCACTGGGAAACGTGGAGAAGGGCGGGATGCGTGGCTCCAGTGCTCCCCTCGGAGCAATCAATCCGCCTACGGCGAAACCAAACAGGGCAAAGACCCAGATCTGCCGTGTTTACTCTGGCAAACTCGCTGCAAACGGTGGGAGTTTTGCCTGAATAAATGAGATTTAGGGCGCAGATGGGGGGCCCACATGGGAGACCTCTTCCTGCAGAGATAAGGTTCCTTCCCTTCCTCGTCCTCCCAGGATGTGACCATGCACGGGCTGTGGCACAGCTCTGTGTTTCTCACCCCATCAGGAATTCCTGACACCAAGTTCTCCCCGTGTGCGCAGAGCAGCAGCGACGCCTGCTCTGTGTCACCGCTGACGTCTCGTGCGAGCCCTGGGCTCTGCAGGGGCCGCTGGCGCCAGCCAAACAAAGAGGGCTTGGAGCTCAGGACGCAGGGAATGAATTCCCATCCGGACAGAAGTCTGGGCAGCATTCCCACTAGCCAGGAAAGGCCAAGATTTCAGCTGAAGATCTCACTCTGGAAGCCCCACTGTTCCTCTTCCCACTGCTCGCAGCAGTTTGGGAGTCACCTCATGTGGAGGAGGAGGAGGAGGAGGAGAAGGAGGAGAAGGAATTTGCAGACAGATCGCAGCAAGCCCCTTCCCAAACTGACTCACCAGCCTTGCCCCGGGGAAGGGGTGGCTGTGTTCAGACCCTTCATCCACTCAAATATCCCAATTTTCTGGGGACTGGCATCTCTTTCTGCACCAGCAGGAATTGGCAGTGCTGGCAAAGGAGTCACAGTAAAGGAGCTCTTTGAGCCTCAGCATGTAAATGTGGCTTTACATGTAAGCGTGCCTTTAACCTCAAACCTCCCAGCTTTGTGCCTGCCTTTTATTCACGTTCACATTTTTCCCTTGGCTCCACTTGAATACAGCACTATGATTTCCAGCTTATCCTTTGGGGAAAATATATATTTATATATATATATATATCATATATTTAGCTAAATGGGCTGTTTATTATCCCTGCTGACCCTTGTTGCATCATCCCTGATTCACTCATGCCAGTGAAGAACCTGGCCCTCTGTAGTTTCTCTCCAGGTGTACATTACACAGCACCACGGTTCTGTAAAGCAAGCTTTGGGAGGTAGGTAGCAAAATAACCCCAGAAAAAATGAACTTGTGGAAAGGCACGCTGTGCTCAGACAGGGGCTGCTCTGTGCCGCCCTCACAGGCAGTATTTCTGTGTTTTCCTCCTGAAAAAGCTCCCTTAGGACACGTGAACGGGCAGTTTGGTCTCTCAGCCTCAAGTTTCCACCTTTCCTGAAGGGAACAGTGTTCCCTCTCGCTTGAGAGTAGTTTTTGTTAATTGTTACTTATTCCCAGAGTCTAAAGGGTCATTTAGTAGCTCTCTGATGCTGCACCTTTATCGAGGCGCTCACAGCCGTCCCTACAACCAGACCATTTATCCCTGGGACATATTCACAGCACCTCTGTCACTTAAAAATCTCTAAGCTAAGGGGCAGATTTTCAGCTCAAGTGTGCCCAGAGTTCTTGAAGAGTTGGTAGTTTAACAGTACTAAAATCCCCCAAAACAGTAGTGTCATCAAAAACACGGGGGAAAATTTGGCTGTAAAGCTTTGCTAGGAGTTGCCAAAGAATGTGTTTACTTAAAGTACATCCTCAAAATTTGGTTTGTGCCGTTCCCTTCCCCATCCCCAGGTGGGAACAGTGGTGCTGCTTCTCGGCAGGAGGTTTCTCCCTTTCCCAGCTGGGCAGAGATCCTCGTTTCACGTCTGCAGCACTAATGGGAGGGCAGCCCTGCATGGAGAGGTGCTGCATCACCCCAGCATCACCCCAGCACCCAGCCAGGCTCCTCCACATCCCTCTCCCCGGAGCACCATCTCACCCATGCCAGGGCACAGCGGTGATGTGGCGCCAGGGAAGGGACCACGTCTGCCTTGGGGGTTCACCTGGTCCATGCAGGGCTTGCTCCATCAAAGGCACGTCTTGAGGAGCATGCAGAAGGTGTCGATGAGGCAGCACTTAAAAAAGCATCAGCAGCAGAGCCCGAGATAAGGCACAAAGCATCTGCACGAGTTGCCGGGGCAGCGCGAGCAGAGGTGAAGGAGAGGGACTGGGCAGGTGGCCAAGGCACAGCTCCAAATCCATGTGGCACTTGTGAGCAGCACACTTTACCAAGAAAGGCTGTCGCAGTCCCTGATGTCCAGAAAGGGAAGCTGAGACAGGGCAGGGAGCAGCACAGGGACTCGCCCAAGCTCGCTCAGTGGCAGAGCTGGCGCTCGGATCCAGCTCCATCCCGGCCCCCAGCCCTGCCCCTCAGGAGGCTTCACCCAGCCCCGGGTCCCCAACAGTGCAGAGAGGAGGGAGGGCTGTCACAGAGACACGCAGGGCTACCAAAGAGAGGTGGCAACAACCCACAGCAGAGGCTTGTGTGGGTCTGTCCGTGCCCCTCTCCCCGGGCAGTCACCGGCGCTTCAGCACCGACACGCAATCCTTCTTCAGCGGCCCGATCTGCAGGTGGGCATCCACACTCTCCAGGAAAAAGGCTGGCTTCAGCTTGCACGAGAAAAGAGAGGCAAACTGGCGGTTGATCTTGTTCTGGAACGGGTCAAACTTCCCCTTGGCAGAAGGGGAGACCTTGAGCTGCTGCAGGCAGGTCATCTTGGAGTCCTTGACTCCGTAGAAGGTTAAAGCCTTTTCCGAATACTCCAGGAAGACGCCGATGGTGTGGAAGAAGGGCTGCTGGACGGGGCGCTCGAAGCCACCAAACCAGGCCACGTAGTTCTGGCCGTTCCACTGCAGGCAGCAGGACCTGTCGTTCCTGCCCAGGCGCCCGTGGTTGTAAGCCTCCCGCGGGTCGAAGTCCTCGGCGATGACCCCGATGCTGACCCAGCCGTCGATCAGCTCCACCTCCCAGTAGTAGTTGCCCCTGTTCATGAGGTTCAAACCCAGCACCTGCTCGCAGTTGATGAAGCGGGTGGGGCTCTCTGGGTAGGGGATGGGGCACAGCACCCGTTTGGCCCCCTTGGTGCCGAACAGCTGGATGAACTTGTCGGCCGTGTCGCTGTCCAGGTCGATGATGAAGGCAACTGCGTGGGGCAAGAGGGAGAAGTGAGCATGAGGAGGGAAACGCGAGGAAATCCCCCCCAGCTCTCCCTGCTCTGATCCCCCTGCCCCAGCCTTTGATGGTGAGCATGATCCTTTCTGACCTGTCCCATCACTCTGTCTGTCCCCTTGCTTTTAAGTCCCATGGCAAATTTTAGTCAGTGAGGATGAGGGGCTGAAAGAGCTGATACTCCCATAAGCAGGATGAACACAGGTAACTGGGCAGAGGAGAGAGCAGAGGGGCTGCTTGATGAGCTCAGCCATGATACCAGACATGGGAGAATCCACCTGACAGAGTGGTGGTAAGAAAATCTCACGTAAAAGGATATTTCAGGTAACCACAGATACATGCAGTGGAGAGGGACCCCAAGAAGAGAGAGCAGCCAGGCATGTCACAGCTACAAACAAGCAGCCCCCAGACAAGTGGGGCCATGTGAGAACCACTGATGGATCCCAAACAGAGGGATGCCCAAGGAAGTTCTTCCAGGGAACAACCCTGGACATGGATCATGATCAACTAGACTGCAGTCTGAACCGTGGCATGTCCCAACCTGACAGCAGAAGAGCACACCCTCCCTGAGCCCAGGTTTTGCTGCTCTGTGCCACTGAGGCAGATCTTGTCCCCTATGGACACGTCAGTAGGTGACCCCACATCCCTGTAAGGCTGGGGACACGCAGGTGGGGTGTGGGAGCTCAAGCCCAGCCCTGCCCCCTCCAGCCTCGGCGTCTCCAGCCCCACTCTGCTCAGCCACTGCATGATCCCTGTCATTCTGCTGCTGCAGACGACCCTCACCAGCCCAGGATTCTGCAGCAAACAAGGCAGATGCACAAACTCCAATCTAATTTAAAGAGGATCCAATTTGCCAAGGGCTGGAAGGCAGCAGGAATTACACAGGATGCCTGCAGCCCCCCCAGGGGCAGCTGGGCCAGCAGAACCACAGACAAGGGAAAAAAGCCATCACCTAAGCAGGCTATGACTGTTGTCAGGAAAGCCAGGAGGCTCCCCTATAGCCAAGCAGTATTTCCTCTGCTGGTGGCAGCGCTCCCGCAGCCGCTGGATCGGTGCCGGCCGGGCAGGCGGGAAGGAGGGAGGAAAGGGAAGATGGGCCTTAGCAACGACCGCCAACGCAAAAGTCCCCCCTTACATTTCAGGAAATAATCCCGGCTCTCCAGGCAGGCAGGATCGTTTGACTTGTCTGGAAATCGGGATTCGGCCAGCGCTGCAGAGACAGGGACAGAAGCGTTTGCATCAGCCAGGGAACCAAACCACCAGCAAGGGGTTGCTGGAGCATCGTCCCCTGCCTCCGATGGCACCCAGATGTCACAGCCCCCGCCGGCATCCCCACTGCCCCTGCACATCCCCAGTGGCTCCCACACAGGAAAGGACAGACACCACTTTTGTCACCCCAGGGAGGTGGGGAGCGGGGCAAGGAACTGGCAGCAGTTCCCGTGGGCATCCAAGAAAATGAGAAAGGAGAGAGCTCAGGTTAAATGAGACAGCGTGGGAGGGAACTGC
The DNA here is from genome assembly GCA_013400235.1 of Oriolus oriolus. NCBI lineage: Eukaryota > Metazoa > Chordata > Aves > Passeriformes > Corvidae > Oriolus > Oriolus oriolus. The sequence goes on from VXBT01001865.1 coordinate 865,794, forward strand.
CACATCAGCTCTCTAACCCTGGCAGGTTTGGGAGCCCACAGCCTGCCCCATGAGGAGGATTGTCTGTCCTGGGAAGAAGAGTCCCCTTTCACAGGAGGCCACTTTGGCCACCTGCCCCCTCCCACAGGGCCCTGCCTAACTCCCAGGCTGTTTGTTGCCTCTCCAGTCTCCGGTCTCCGTGGAAAAATTCACACAACCTCAAAGAGGCGTAAGCCCAGACAGGGATTGTGCAACGTGCAGGGAACCCGTGCTGAGCAGCCTCCAGGGCTGGAAGGACAGGGGCCAGTGCTCATGGAGCCTCCAGCCACCTCCCACCCATGCAGGGAAGAGGGAAAGGGGCAGGGAATCATCCAGGCACAAGGGCCAGGTGAACACAAACCTTCCTCCATCTCCTCGCAGTTCAATCCATCGACTCCTTTCCCCTGCAAGTGGTTCCACTGGTTTTTGCAGGCAGCGGACAGCACATCCTTCACGGCGCCCACGGCTTGGGTGCACTTGGTGAAGTTCAGCTCGTTCTGGAAGCTCAGAGGTGGAGAGAGGTTTTCTTCCATGGCTACTTTCAAGGCCTGAAATTCCTGAGCCAGAAAAGACGGAGTTTCAGGAGGTTTCAAACAAGCCAAAGTTGTCTCTTGTTCCACAACCCCACCCGGCCCTGGAGGATTTGGGATCTGGCAGCTCTCAGGACTTGGCCCAAGGACAGCATAAGGGAGGAGAGCGCTTTCCCAGCCACGTGTTCCTGGCACCTTCTCTTCACTCCCTTTCAAACCCGTCCTCAAACCATGCCCACCTCGCATGGAGCAGCATCTCCTCCCTAAAATGTCTCCTCTTGCTGGGCTGTCAGGGAGGGGGGATGCTGGAGGAGGCAGTGGGGCACCCCAACCTCTCGCTCTCTGTCCCCCACACCCAGGTACCGCTCCGGGCAGCACATCAGCCTCTCCTGAGTCACAGACAGGACAGAGGTGGGGGCGATGGAGGGGACAATCTCGGCTGCCTGGTCCCCCTGGGAGAGGGGAGGGGAGAGGACTGTGCCAACAGGAGTGAGCAGCAGCAGCATATCCCAGGGTTCCTGGCCCCCAGCTCCATGGGAAATGGGACAAAACCCCAAAATACAACACTGTCAGCTCCTTCTTGCCCCATCCCACCTGGAGGAAGTAGATGGTGTCGGTGCTGGGGACGTTCTCCAGGTTTTGCTTGCACTGGGCCAGCTTGGCTCGTCTCTCCTCCTTCCAGCGGAGATCGGCCTCGGCCTCCCCCAGCATGGAGCGCTCCCCGTCCTCGATGAATCCCGTCACCTCCTTCTGGAAGGTCGCCAGCACCTCAGAGGCCTCTGCAAAGAGCTTCTCGACCCTTTCCCTCTCCTTCGTGGCAGCACCCTGAGTGCAGGGAGAGAGGGGTCAGGTCCTGCGGGTGAGGGTGCAGGAGGGCACCCTGGTGCCCTGCCCAGCACCCAGTTCTCAGCTCTGTGGGGTCCCCCTGACACCCCATCACCCCCTTCACCCAAGAACTCATATCACTTCACAGCCCAGCTGTCAAGGGACCTGGCTGGGCACTGCCACTGACTGCTGCACCACATTTGGTGTCCCCGAGCAGGAAAGTGATTTGTTTGCACAAGGGCCAAGGGGGACAACCCCCAGTGAGCCTGAGGAGAGAGAGGGCAAGAGCCAGAGGATGCCCTGGCATGGCCCTTGCCCTGTTCCTTCTTCCATGGTAAAAACCAGTAATGCCACAAGGGTTAGCAGAGATGAGGAGCGAGAATCCTCAGGGATCTTTGCCAGGATCACCATTGTTTTATGGTGCTCCTGTGAGCACCAGCTCTACACCCCAAAATCTCACAGCCCCTTCTCCTGCACCCCCCAGCCCAGCAGAGCTGCACTAACAGAGCAAAGCCATCACAGAGTCACCTTAATGAGCTCCACCATCTTCTTGGCCTGGGCGATGGTGACTGCCAGCTCCTCCAGCTCATTCTCCACATCGCTGAGGAATTTGGCTTGTTGGGCCTGCAGACATCAAGGACAAACACTGAGCTTCACCCCCAGTCCCAGTGGGAGCAGCAGGGCATCCAGCCTCCCCCTAAGCTCAACCCACAGACCCTCTCTGACCATGACCTCGCTACCAGGCTTCGGGTGAAGGATGCCAGGGAAGCCATGAGTTGGTTTCCTGTTTTCCTTCCCTGCAACATCCAACCTGCAAACATCCCTTCTCACTCAGCTGGAAAACGAAAGGAGCAGCCTGGGCTGCAAAGGGTCATGTCCAGCTCCACGTTCCCCACCCTGGTCCCAGCGGAAACCAAACAAAACAGGAATTTGAAAGCAAACCCCTCGGGCAGTGAGGGCAGTGATTGCAGCTAAGCGAGTGCTCTTAGCAAGTACCCACAGCTGGGAAAAATCCACCTGGGGTTGGTGCAGAAGCTGAAAGGCAGACCTGGAGCACTCAGAAACACAGCACAGAGTCCCCTGTGAGAGGTTTCTGTTCAGGAGCAAAGCAAACCAGCTCCGGAGCACGGGCTGCAAAGGAAGCACCTTCCGAACACGGCGTTTCCTGGCGTGCTATTGTTGGCTCGGCCATTGCCCATCACGAGGACGGGTCCCTCGGGAGCCAGGAGGGCTCTCCCCAGCCAGGGCAGCTCCCTGCTGATGCTCAGCCCCTGGCTCTGCTCCCTGCAGTGCTTGTGCCCGGGGAGCAGGTACAGGTGCTTTCCCCGTGCATCCATCCCAGCCCGCAGCGCGAGGGCGGTGGCCGAGGGCAGTCACAGAGGCCGTGCAGGCGACATTAAACAGCGCCCGCCGAGGTCTGACAGCTCCTCGGGGCTGGGATTAACACACACTTTCTATTTTAAGGCGCCTCATGACTAATAATGCCGATAAAAGGGTTTTCCTGCAATCCTAACAGCCCATCAGGAGGGGGAGCTGGCTTGGGGCTGTTGCTGTGCTCCCTGCCAGAGCCCGGGCTCCTCCTTGGAAAAGGCAAACTTTCCCAAGGTCTCCAAATGCCTCACGGCCATGCGAGGTGCCACCACACCGTGAGCCTCACAGGCTCCCACCGGCCCGCAGCCCCACAGAGCCCCCGCACTTTCAAGGCACCAGTGCCCAGGAAGGCAGCACCACGTCGGGCTTGGAGCCCTGGCTCCTGGGAAGGCTCGTGGGTGTGAGTTTAGGAGGTGACTCAGTCACATCTGGGAATGGGAGTGATGGAAAAACCCCCGCTGCCAAAGCGGCGGGATACAAAAGGCTGGGGGAGCGGGAGCGGCGGCCGGGCCGGCTGCCAGCGCGGCAGAGAAACCGCCTTGACGGAGCTGTGGGAACGAGACGGTGCCCTGCGACCGCGGGGGTGGCCACCGTGGGATGTCCCGGGCACCCTCGCCCCAGCCCTACACCCACGGGATTGCGAGTTCGGCTCCGCAGCGGGAGAACTCCCCACAGGATGCCTGGCAGCGGCTCTGCCCCGATACCCGTCCCCATCTGCCCATCCTGTCCCAATCCCAGGGGTTCCCTGGTGGCACAGCACCCTGTCCATGCTGGGGTGCGATCCCCCGAGGGGTGAGAGCACAGCACCCCCCCTGCACACACCCACGTGGGGATCGGGCTCCCCGTGCGTGCAGGATGAACCCTCCGAGGGATGCCGCACCTCACACCACCCAGGACACCCCCACACCAGGGTCCCACCCGCGCAGCACCCGCGCGGGGCCCTCCGCGCCCCTCCCCACGCCACGCACCTGCTTGTGCTCCCGCTCCTGCTCGAGGGGCACCACGTCGTGGGCGCGATGCTCGTGGGCGCGGCAGCGGGCGCAGACACAGCTCTGCTCGGTGCGGCAGAAGCCGTCGAGGGGCTGCAGGGGGCGGGGGCACAGCCCCTCCTCCAGCCGCCGCAGCGGGGCCACCAGCCGGTGTGCGCGGAACGCCGGGGCGCGCCGGTGCGGCTCCAGGTGCGCCCCGCAGAAGGACGCCAGGCACACCAGGCACGACCGCTCGGCCGCCACGCGGGACCCCGGCGGGCACACGTCGCACAGCACCGCCGCTCCTTCCTCCCCCGCGGCATCCTCCTCCTCGGCTCCCGGAGCCATCGGGGACGCGGCGGCCGGGGACGGCGGGGACG
>VXBT01001865.1:870350-971122 GCA_013400235.1 Oriolus oriolus
CTCGGTGCCCCGCCGTGCCTGGGGGGCTGCTGCGTCCTCGGAGCGCTGACCCACAGCATCAACCCCGGGACTTGGTCCCCAGGCACCCGCCCTCCTGGGGGTGTCTCGCCCCAGATGGGATCTGCTCCCATCTGGTCCCTCTCCCCGGCATCTGCTGCCTTCAGGGAGATCTGCCCCCCACCCCCGGGGGGATGTCACCCTGCTGAGGATGTCCCCACCCAGGGTCTGCCACCTCCTGAAGGATCTGGACCCTCCCCAGCTCCCAAGGGAAGCTGCTGACCCTCCCCAAATCTCCCATTTGGGGAGGCTGTTGCCAGCCCATTCCAATTCCCCTCCCAAGGGTCTGCTGCTCCCCTTGAGCATTCCTTTCCCCTCCAGGACCTGCTGCTACTCCATTGCTCCCCAGGAGCTGCTCCCCACCCTGGGGCCACATGGAAGGTCCTGAGCCCCCCCAGTCCATAGGTGCAGGTACTTTCCTGCCAGCCCTCGTGTCCATGGACCCACATCAGCCCTCCCCATGGCCAAAAAGGGCTGCAGTTCCCAGGTCTTGGCTCAGTCACTGTCCCTTTTTCCTCTGGGGTCTGGCAGGAGCTGGCAGGCACCAGAGAGTGATGGGAGACCCCACAGTGCTTTTAAAGTGAAGATCTGCCTCAGAAATATGAGTTCTCTGGACCCCTTCTGTGCAGGACACACAGACCATTTTGTGACTTGGATAAGTTCCCAGGTGCATGCTGGCCCAAGGCCTCACCCAAGGACAGGGCTGGCAGGAGCAGGGACGTGTGGAGTGAAGGAGGAAGCACAAGACAAATCACATCCGTTCTTGAAGAAGGGGATTGATCCTTCCAAGCTTTTTGTCCCCAAAGGAAAAAATGATGTGACTCATTCCCCAGGCATTCACGTCCCCAGCACCTTTGAACCCAGTGCCCAGTTTCACCCCATTAATCCTCAGCAGCATTCCCATGGGAGCAGGAGGAGATGTCGGACCTGCGGTCTCGCCCTTGGAAAAACATCAATGAAAACTTTAGATTTTCTTCTGTGCCAAATCAACCTTGGAGCAGAGCAGCAGGAAACCAGGTTTCCTTATCACAGTGCTACGGTAAATAAAGCACAGTCTGGCTCTGCTGCCAGCTGGTGCCATGATCCGGTTACTGAAGTTCTTAGAAATGCCTCTGCCTGAATTAAGGTGCAAACGAGACCATATGCCAGTGACAATAGTATGGGTTTTATTTGATAGTAAATATGAGAGAGAGAGAGAGAGAGAAAAGAAAGAAGAAAGAAAAAAGAAAGAAAGAAAGAAAGAAAGAAAGAAAGAAAGAAAGAAAGAAAGAAAGAAAGAAAGAAAGAAAGAAGAAAGAAAGAAAGAAAGAAAGAAAAGAAAGAAAAGAAAGAAAAGAAAGAAAGAAAAAGAATGAATAGGTGGGGGTGTCAGAGAGTGACAAAGACAGAAAAAGGAAAATATCACCATCTGTGGATCGCAATGATGTTCTGTTGATCCTCTCCAGCTGGTCTTTTTGGTGGTGATGATCCCCCGCAAAAAGCACAGAATCCAATGGGTTAATATAGCTCAGGCCAGGTAGGAAACCCCAGGAACCTCCCTGGTGGGGGGGAGTTTGCCATTGTCTCTTACAGCAGACTCCGGGTTTGTTGCATCGTGTGCAGTCCTGTGGTTCAAGGCTTCAGGAATGACTCTGGGNTGATCCCCCGCAAAAAGCACAGAATCCAATGGGTTAATATAGCTCAGGCCAGGTAGGAAACCCCAGGAACCTCCCTGGTGGGGGGGAGTTTGCCATTGTCTCTTACAGCAGACTCCGGGTTTGTTGCATCGTGTGCAGTCCTGTGGTTCAAGGCTTCAGGAATGACTCTGGGGGGCACTTTGGGGGGGTCTTTGATGGATTATGACACCCCCTCAGCTGCCTCTCATGTGAATGTCCCGTGGATGTGGCCTGTGGGGTTGGGGGTTCCACGGCCGGGGCAGTTTGTGTAAGGGAGGGTGGGTGTTCAGTGCCTCTGAGGAGAGGTTACACCTGAAACCTCCTCCCCCCACCCCTCGTTTTGGGGGGGAGTCTGTGTAAACCTGGCTTCTGCACGCTGTGGTCTCCCCCAGCCCAAATCCAGCCAGAGCTGACTCTCAGCACGGCTGCTGGGTTTGGCTTTCTTGTGGATGCATTCCTCTCCCTCAGCCTTGTTTGTTTTTCCCTAGGCCTGAGACGATTGAACATCTAGGCAGCTTAACTTACAATCCAAAGTCCCAGTCAGGTATCTTCAGGAAGGCTTCTTGGGTGGCAGCTTCTTTATACAGCTTTTGTTATAATGAGCAAAACTTTACATCAGTGTTTGAGGCATGAACTCTTTCAGTCTCTGCCAGCTGGGCACAGGCCCCACGGGGACATGGAGGGGCAGGACGGTGCCCTGCAGGGATGGCTGTGAGAGCAGGGGTACCCAGCTCCCCCTCACCCCCACTGCTGCTTGGTCCCACATTTCCCACCAGCACCAAGGTCAACCCAGTTGGAAAACAGAGCTTTACTGGGAAAAGCAGCATTGTACAAAGAGCTGCAGCACAGAACCCTGAGAAGTTGCTCTGCCGTGCATGAGAGTGGCAAGAGGGGACCAAGAGGGGCTGGGGGAGCAGGACCTGCCTGCGTGAAAGGCTGGGGGAGCACAGGGATCCCTCCAAATTTCTTCAGAGCACCCTCTGGCAGCAGCACCTCCCTCCGGGGTCCCCCTTATCCCAAACCTTCTCCAAGTTCGGGAGGTTCAGCAGGGATAGAAGAAAGAGGAAAACCTAATTTTTTCAGCCCCCTTATCCCCCCTTCCCTCGCTCTGTCTGCAGGCACAGGCACCCACACGTGCCTCCACGGTGAGCTCCAGCCCTGCCGTGCGTCACTAGTGTGATATCTGCATATGCAAATCAAACAGATTAATTTGCCTGTCTGTCCTCATCAGCTCTTGTCAAAACACTGCACTCCACGCCTGCCTCAGCACGGAGGTCCCACTGTACCACGGCAGCCTCAGCTGCAGCTCCGCTCTGGGCCCAGCCTGGGACTCGCCAGCCCGGCTCTGGATCAGCGCGGTGGCTCCGGCTCAGTCCCGCTGGCACAGCGTCACCACCCGCCCCTCGCACAGCCAAAACACGGGGTACAGCGGCTCCGTGAAGACCCCGTGGAAGCAGTGGATGAGCTGCGTCCTCTCCCCGAGGCCGTAGAAGGAGAGTAGCCCCTTGCCATAATCCAGGCTGACGCCCAGGTTCCTATAGAGCTGCTCCCGGATTTTCTCGGCCCGGCCCTTGTGCCAGGCCAGGTAACAATCCTCCCGCACCTGCAGCCCCCACGAGCCCCCGTCCAGGCCGATGTTGAACCTGCGGCCCTGCTGCTGCTCCCGGGGGAGCCCCCGGTAGGTGACCCCCAGGATGACGGAGTGGCTGGAGATCTTCACCTCCCAGTAGTGGTGGCCGGGGCCGTAGCTCTGGGTGCACAGCACCTGCCAGGGCTCGAAGCGGGGGCCCTGCTCCTGCCCAGGGACGGTGCCGGGGCCGTGCTTGGCTTTCCGGGCACCTTTCGACAGCTCCAGGTACTTGTTGGCTGTCTCGGGATCGAAGGTCAGGTTGCGGTGGTCTGGGAAGAGCAAGGGCATGGATGGGGCTGAAATGCTTCATCAAGACCTTTATGCCCCCCCTCAGCAGCGATGGGGTTTAAATTCTGTAGGGCTGGCTCCCGAAATAGAAGGGAACAGGTTGCTTGGAGGGGGAGTGGGGAGGATGCAACACCTGCCCTAGAGGGAAGGGAAAAGCCCAGAAATAGCTGTTGAGGCACTGAGAGATGGTGCTTTGCAGAGCCCTTGCACAACCCTGCTCACAACCAGCGAGTGGCCATTGTGATCCCAGTGGCTCTGTGGCCATTTTGGGAGGGATGTGCTTGGTATTAAGAGCAAAAAATACCAGTGTGGGTTGGCAGAAGGAGAGAAAAACAGGTGTTAAGTGAGCAAATATGGTATTGCAGGGAGTTTCTGTGCTCTGCGTGGGCTGTGATAGCTCCTGCCATGGGCATTCACTGGCCACCAGCACCCCACCTTCCCCCCAACACCCTGGCCTGGCAGCTGGCTGGGCTCCTGCCTGCTGCCCATAAATAACAGGGGGTTCCTACTAATAACCCTAAGAATGTTCTGTGGGGCCTGATGGAAGGAATTCCTAGGAATTCTATCTATGGAAGGTCCCACAGGCAGCGACTGCCTCCTTGGCAGGAGTGACATGACCAACACAGCTGGAACATTACCCAGCCCTCTTCCCAGCAGCGAGGAGATGGGAAGAGGAGCACAGAGGAAATTCCTAAGAACTGGAGAGGGATGGGCCTAGGGAGGAAAGGGGACATGAAGGACTGTAGCTAGGAATGCTGAGGCCATATCCTCGTACAGAGAGCAATGACTGCAGGCAGGGCTCTGGACTGGGGCTATGCCATGCAGGGCAGTGACTGATCCAATACCAGACAGCCTCAGTTCCATGGGAAAGCACTTCCTGGTGCTGCTAATTCCCCTAATGAGTCCTTTCCCATCCCAGCCCATCCACCCTGTCCCTACACCACCCTTCTCTGCATTTAGGGAGACCCATTGGAAGAACCAGGGAGGGAGCCCCTGTCCCTGTGACCACCCTCCTCCCAGGAAGGAGCCCGGTTTGGTGACATCTCTTCCTGCTGGGGACCCCAGTGAGGTGCTGTCCCTCCAGGCCCCCCTGTGCTCCTTACCCTTCAGAAGCTCAGCTCGGAGCTGGCACTTGGGGAGAGGGGCCACAACCTTCACCACCAGCTCCTGGGGGTGCACTGGGCCTGTGCAGGATGGGAACAGGCATTTTGAGTAATGCCACCCAAAAACTTTTTTCTTCCTGGCTTCGTGGGAAGAAGATGAGAAGGAGGAGGAGGAGGAAGAGGAGGAGAAGGAGGAGGAGGAACTCCATTGTATCCAAACCTGGGAGCAGGCACGTGCCACCATGGTTCAGCATTCCCAGCAAGGAGGGACCACAGGGAAGCCACCCAGCTCATCCCACTCCATCTGCTGAACAGTAAATGTGCATCCCCATTCCAACCCCTTATCCCCAGCAGTGACACAAGCCAGGCTCTGCCTCAGGCTGACTCAGAGCCCTTTAAAGTACCCCTGAGAGCAGGAGGGTTACCTTGGCCAGCGGGGTCGGGGGCTTTGGGGGCCACAGAGCCAGGCAGGTCCTCTAGCAGGAGCCTGGAGAGGCCAGTGAGGATCTCAGAGATGGGCTTGATCACAGCAGCCACATCAAACTCCACGGGCACCAGCGCCTCGGGGCTTTCCAGAGGTGGGAGCAGGGGGAACTCCTGCGGACAGACACACAGACACCAGTCTGGGCAGGACTGTGCAAACCCATTTGCACTCACCACGTCTCCCCAGTGGGCAACAGGGGCATCCCAGCATCGCCCACACGACTTCTCAGGGACCCCCAAAAAACAGCTCCTCCCCACAGCCCCATCACATCCCTGAGCCAAACTGAGGACGCATTCCCAGTGGGAAAGGGGTCAAACATGATTCTGCTGACATCAAATGGGTGCAGACCCAAGCAAAGGGAAGGACACAGTGCCAGAGTGGTACCTGGAGGAAGGTCCTGTGGTCGGGGCAGGCCAGCAGGCTCTGAGCCCTCTCCCTGTGCTGCACAAGGACATCCAGGTGGTCCTTCAGGAGGTTCCAGTTCTTCTCCACACGGCCCAGTGCCTCCACCTGCTCCTGCTCAATCCTGGCCACCATCTGACACTGGAAATCCTCCAGAGCTTTCCTCAGGTGGATGAATTTGTTCTGGATCCCAGCTTTGAGTTCCTCGGAGGAGTCCTGGGCAGGAAGAGCCATGAGAACCAGTGTGCTCCCACCCACAGGCCAGCACAGGGAGGCTGCAGCGTTACCTTGATGCTCTGTGTTCGCACCTCCAGCTCCTTCATTGCCAGTTCAATCCTCTCTGATTCCTCCTGGGCTTTTTCCAGGGATTCTTTCAAAAGGGTCTGTGAAGGGAGGCACCAGCATAGAATCATTACAGTTGGAAAAGACCTCCAAGACCATCGAGTTCAACCTTTGACTGAACACCCTCAACTAGACCAGAGCACTGAGTGTCACATGCAGTCATTTCTCCCAGTTGTGCCCAGTTGTACATCCTGTGGAACAGCCCACTGCTGCCCACTCGGCCCCCAGGACCCTCTCAGGGCTGCAGGACAAGGCTAATGGGGAAGGAGGGGGCTTGGGAAGGGGACTCTGCGTCAGGATAACAGAGGTGATTTTTTGTGCAGCCTTTCACCCCTTTTTTAGCTGTTTCCTTTAGATCAGAGGGTCACAAACACTAACGGCACTGTCCATCTCGTGCTGCTGGATTTACCCAGCTCGCTGCTGCTCCCGACAGCACCTGGTTTCTCAAGGAGCAGCTGGGCACCGGTGGCATCTCGCTGGCCAGCCCCACGTCCAGCTGAGGCCAGGCAGCCTGGCACACAGAGAGACATCACATCCCTGCAGCAGGACACGGGGCGGTGGAGGTGCATGTCGTGCTGCGCCTGAGTTGTCACAACACTCCCTGTCCTCCCATCGCCCCAGCCCTGTCACCCACCTGTTTTTTGGCTCGTTCCTCCTCGAAGAGCACCCGCCGGTGCCGCTGGCAGTCCCGGACGGTGCAGACGCAGCAGATGCAGCGCCGCTCGTCCTCGCAGTACAGCTCCAGCGGGCGCCCGTGCTGCGGGCACAGCTCGGCCGCCGCCACCTCGCACCGGGCCGTGGCCGAGCCCCGCGGGTCACCGTCCCTTGCCAGCTCCACCACGCTGTACAGGGTGACATTCTTCTCGAGCTGCGGGCACCGCTCGAAGCGCCTGCGGCACTCGGGGCAGGTGCAGCCCGCCGGCTGCTGCTTGTCCCAGTGGTCGCTGATGCAGCGCTTGCAGAAGTTGTGGCCGCAGGGCAAGGTCACGGGCACCCTGAACAGCTCCAGGCAGATGGAGCACACCAGCTTCTCCTCCAGCTTCTGCGGGATGGGTGATGCCATCGTGGCCGTGCCGGGGATCGGGGCGAGAAGCCGGGGAAACAGAAACTCAGGCGTGCGGGGGAAGGAGAGGCGGTGGCGCCGTGCCCAGAGGCGGGGCAGGGCTCCCCAGCAGACGCACTCTTAAAGTGACACCCGGTGGCTGCCGCCTCGTCACCCTGGCTGTGCCACACGCTGGGGAGACGAGACGACCGGGAGGGTTGGAGCTGTTCTCTCGTGGAGAGGGAGGGCTGTGAAGCACAGTGGGAGACTCCGGAGGGGATGGAACGCTGCGGTGACAGCACGGGGAGACACGCAGGGGGCTGGCAGGGATCAGTGTGTGTTTCCATGAACGCGTTTGCCCGGGTACACATCGATGTGCAACTGGATTTTCATTCCTTTATTGACTGCCTTTTGAGGGAGCTTCCAGGCATCCTCAGCTCTGCCAGGGCTGGGTCCCTGAGCAGAACGTGGCAGTCCCCCCTGGCACAGAGACCTCGGTACAGAGCTCCTGCCTGGGAACCAGCAGAGGCACCCACTGCTGCTGTGGCCATTGTCACCTCCCTGAGCAGCGGCAAGGCTGTGACACACGCCAGCACCAGCCAGGGCCATGTTGTTCCCTTGCATCTTTTAAACCACAGCTCCTGCTGTTTGCCATGTCCCCGTGCACACCCACACCTTTTCCTACGAACTTCCTTACAACACCTGTGCACATCAGCACCCTGAAACGCAACAAAGATGCCATCTGGGCCACCTGTCCCCGCTCAGGTGGCAGGTGGAGTCTCCTGCCTGGAGGCCAGTGTGTTGCCTGTGCACTGCAAACCTTCACCTCGTTGTCACACAGCTCAGACTCAGTTTTCCCAGCCCAAACCTTATCTCTGTACCAGGCCTGTGTGCTATCTCTAGCACACGTTCCCAGGCTGCTGACGCTGCTGGGATGGCCTCGTTTTGCAGCAGCCCTGCAGCCTCCCCTCACGAGCAGCTTCCCTTTCACCTGCACAGGGGAGGGCAAGCAGGGAGCAGGTCTCTGTTGCATCATCCACACCACAGGCAGGCTCAGAGCCACCCCGCTGACCACAGGAGAGGACTTGGGATATGTCACAGCTCCTTGCATGTCCCAGCAGAGATTCAGCCCCAGAACAGTCCCTTGGGCTGAATCTGTCGATTCTGACCAAATATTTAAAGCTCAGAGAGGCGTAACATGACCTGTGTGTCTGCCTGGAACCTGTGTCCCCACTGTGGGCACATCCCCAGTGCACTCACTCCGGCTTAAACCAGATCCCAGAACCCTTCAGGGTGGGAGGGGAGTTCAGGGAGCTCTGGGCTAAGTCCTAACAGCCCCAAGCACAGGCAGAAGGGGGGAACTTCAACCCAATCTCAGCTGTTTGCTGAAGGCTCCAATTTCCTGACAGAAAGAACCTCAGAAAAAGTCACTGGGAACCAGAGCTGGGCAGAGGCAGCTGTACCAGCAGGAACGTGTTGGTGTTTGGGGGTTCCTGTGAACAGGGGATGCACAGTGGAGCACAGCCGAGGGCAGAGGCTCTCCAAGGCCTGAGAACAGGACCAGCAGCAGTTCTGCTTCTGCTCCACCTGCCCACGCTGGGGTACGTCCTGTCCAGAGAGAGAGGGGAAGGAGACTGAGGTCTGTGTGCTTGGGTAGCTGAAGCCACCTCCACAAACACCGACCTTGTGCAGGTTTACCACATGTGTAGCCACACTCTTCCCAAACTACAACATCCCAGAAGGGAAGTGAGTCCGGCCAGGGGAAGGGCTGCCCACCTCCCCTGCATCCTGCTGAGCTCCCCAGCTCTGTGCCAGCTGGCCAGGGCAACAGGCTCTTCCCAATAAAGACAGCTGTGCCAGCACTGCTCAGAGAGTGTTTAATCAGACTCATCTCTCCAGGAGGACTGCACAAATAAAATCTGACACAGTCCTGAACCTCAGCGCTGTAAGAGGAGGAAATCCAGGCTGGCTTGGCTCTGTTTGCTCCATAAACAGGCAAAAGGAGATCCCTGCAGGGAAGGAAGGCAGGGCATCTCTGGGGAGACGCAACCTGTCAGCCACTGCTCAGCTCTGCTGCAGAATCACGAGCAAGGTTTCAGCCTGGCCATGGATTCATTCTGAACATTATTGTTCAGCAGCCTCTTGACCACGCAGCTGCCAGCCCTGTGAGCACCCAAAGCCGGCTCCCAGCACAGGGGAACTGGGAGCTGAGGGGCTGAGACGTCGTCATTTCCCTCCTGAGGCACTGAGAGGAGCGCAGGAAATCCAGGAGCCAGCGTCCCACGGACACAGAGGGGGCCAGCTCCTAGTAAATGCCGTAGGTGGGCTCCTCGGTGTCTCGGTACCTGTCCAGGTACCTCAGGGGCTGGTGGCGAGGGAACTTCACCTGGGGAGGGTGGTACGGGGGCGGCCGCACGAACTCGAACACGGGCTCCCTCATGTCTGCAAAGGGGTGACAGGGTCAGCAGCAGGCCTCACATCTGAGCCCCACATCCCCCTTCACCCACCAGGGCTGCTCAAACGTGTCCTTGGGGTTATTTTAAAATCCTCATCCAGCCTTTTAGGGGTTGTTCCTTCAGGCTGCTGTTAGTTTGGAGGAGGATGGCTCTGGAAGGACTCAGTCTGTGCTGATCCCGGGCAAGTGCCAAGACCAAGTGAGAGCCTGCAGCCACAGGGCCATGTCCCACCCACAGACCCCCTCCAGCATCCCCATTCCTTACTGAGCAGCTGATGGAAGGTGGAAGTGACAGAGCTGTCCCACTGACACTGGAAAAATGCCAGCCCTGCCGGGGTCATGGCGTCCTCATGCTTTCTGTAGAAGTCAAATGTGCTAAAGGTTCTCATCCTCAGGCTGTAGCTGGAAACAAGACACGAGCACCAGGTGAACCTCTCCTTGCAGCAGCACCCTGCTCCACATCACCCCAGAGCACATGAACGAGGTAGAAAAGGAAGCCACTAAAAGGAAATCTCCCAGTGTCTCCAGCTCTGTGCACATTTCTGGGCAGGACAAACCACTCTCTAACAGCCTGTTCTGTAGCACCAGGGCTCTGCAGTGCTGGGATTGTGGCTGCAGGGGACACACAAACCTAAAGCAACCCTGGAGAACCCTAGAGAATGACAGGAGCTGCTCCCCTACTGCAGAGACAGGCACATGAACCCCACGAGCAGCAGCAGCCAAGCCCAGCACGTGAGCAGAGGAATTACCAGGGCGTTGGCCGAGCGTCCTGGCTGAAGTCGATGGGACCACGTTGCTTGAAGAGCAGGAAGATGAAGCGGTGGTAGCCCGTCCCCATGGCAGGGAAGGGGGGCAGGTAATGGCACATCTCCTTACCAGACTCGATGTCACTGCCTGGGATGTTGGTCCTGAACACAAACACATTTACACTCATTTCCCTCCAGCAGATTCATCCAGGACTGCAAATCCCCCTGCCGTGCTGTGATGTGATTTCTGCCCCATTTGATAAGGGAACAGACAGCAGAGATTGCTTTCACCAGAGGAAAAATCCCACCCAGTGACTGGAATGCCAAACAGCAGCAACATCTGGAACTCCTGCATCTTTAGCAGGACCCAGAACGCGGGGCTAAAGGAGCTGATGGCAGGAGCACCAGGGAAAGCCATGGATTCCGAGCTGTTGGAGGAGTTTCTGCCCACTCCACGAGCACAGAGCACGTGGCTCTGATGTACTCACACCAGCCAGTGGAGGTACTCCGAGTCTGCATCCCTCAAATGTCCATCTGCCAACACACAACAGAGAAAGGTGACTTAGGGACACCCTGGTGCCACCGTCGACCCCAAAGTGAGAATGCCCAGACCTGCTTTGACCAGAGACAGCAGCTCAAGACCTCCCAGCATTCCTTCCCAAGCAGAAAAGGAACTCATTCCTATAGGACTGAGTTTAAAATGAGGAGCGAAGAACTCTGCAGATGGAATTCCAAGATTCTTGAAATCTTCTTGGGCAGCTGCATCCCTTCACTGTGCCTTGGTTTCTCAGGGTGAACAGTGTCAGACTGCCCAGGGAGAGGAGTTTGGAGGTGAACAAAAGATGGGAGTCGGAATTGCTTCCTCTCTAGTGTGACACAGGTCCTGTTGTGTCACTCTCCCCTCTCTCAACTGCTACAGATTTAGGGGGGCTACAAACTTTCCTCCATATGTACCTAGCAGGTATCACATCACAGAATCACAGAATGGTTTGGGTTGGAAGGGACCTTAAAACTCATCTCATCCCACCCCCTGTAGGGCAGGGACACCTTCCACTAAGACCAGGTTGCTCCAACCTGACCTTGAACCCTTCCAGCGTTCATCATCTCTGACTGTGCAGCCAAGAGAATCAGGAGTTAACCAAAAGCTGACTGAAACAACCCAGTTTAAACATGTTCCTTGAAAGAACTCGCTGCTGACCTGGATTTGTGAGCAGCAAGGTCCAGAGGGAGCCTTTTTCTGCCTCGTATGACACTGCAGGGGGCCTGGAAGCCTAAAAGAGCAACACAAAGAGAATGCAAATCACTCAAACAACAGCTTCCATGAACCGTGTCCGGGCAAGGCTCGGACACAACACAGACTGACCACTGAGGAATCCACCTGGAGAGCCCCAGGGCATAAATAACCATCAGCCTCCTGACAGACAATCTCAGTCCCTATCACATCCATAAAACAGTTTCCTTCAGCACAGAGGAAATGCCCCTGTAAAAGGCACCCCCTGGAATGCACCACGCCCGTGGGAAGCACCTGGCAGAAACAGGCTTCCCAGGGCCTCCAGGCTGTCCCCAGCTCCCCTCACGCACCTCTGACGGAGTCACCATGTTCCCATAGTAGACTGGCACGAGGTGCTCGTCCTCCTGGCTGTAGTGCACCCTCAGGGCGACCCAGGGGGTGAAGGTGGCCCCCTTGAACAGGTCCCGGAACACCCCGCAGTGCTTGGCCACGCGCTGCTTGTGGAACGGGCCACTGGTCCTCTCCCACTCAGCCCTGACGTCATCGAGGGGAATGAGCACTGCAAGGACAGAGGGAGGATGCAGGGGCAGCAGCTGGACAGCCAGGGCAGCTGGAGCAGGAGGGGAGGTGCTGGGGCACTGACCAGTCCGGAGCCGCGCCGCTCGCTCCATCTCGGCATTCCGGCGGTTCTCCCTCAGGATCCTCTTTCTTTCCTTGATCTCCTTTGCCCTCTGTGACAGCCTCTCACGTGGCAGGCCGATGTCTGTCTGGGGCTCTTCAGGGAGGGGTGAAAAGAGAGGGGGTGAAACATGTGAGCACCCAAACCACCCGAACACAAACCCCTGTGAAACGTCTGAGAGCGCGTGAGAGACACAGACTTCCAGAGATCAGGATCACAGAAGGGTTTGGGTTGGGAAGGACCTTAAAGACCATCCACTTCCAACCCCTGCCATGGACAGGGACACCTCCAACTAGAAAAGACTTGAAAGGACAATCAGGACTTGATTCTGTCCCCTCTGCACCTCCATGCTCCTGCTCCTCCTTCCCCAGCTCACGGCCCTCCCATTCCAGGCTCGGCCAGCTGCTGCAGGTCTGAAGCTCTGGCTCTGCTCTCTGTGGCACCACTGGGGCTCTAAGGAATCATTTCTTTGCTCTGTGTCTTTTGGCAGCTCCTGGCCAGCCTCCCTCCCTCTGGAAAACTGCCACCCCTTTTCCCTGGAGACATTTGCACGCTGCAAACTTGTACATGGGACCTTGTGCCTGAGTGTGGGAAACAGAGGAGTAGAAACTTCCACAGGCATTAATGAGTTTAATTTACAGCCCTGGGAAGAGCTTGGGTTGATGTAATGATAAAGGTATACAGATCTTAAGCAGAAGAATTATAAACCCATGTTTCTATAGTTATAAGTAAGAATATGTATTGGGTGATATGGTGAAGGGTTTTTAAGTATAGAAATGTGATTTTACAGTTTAAGTTAAGAATTTAGATGTTATAATAGAAGTGTATGTGAGCTAGCAAGTTATTGGTTGAAAAACAGACGCAACGCAGTAAAAAACACCAAAGGTGACAGGTTATAAAATCAAAACAAAGCTTTGTGTTAACTGCTTATTGGACCAAAAAGTTATAAATCACCACGTAACATTGAAACTCGTGCCTGTCTTCAGTTATGGCACCTTTGTTACTAAATCTACGTTCTCTGAGACCGATGCCTCGTTTGATTTTTCAAGTGCTAAACCGTGAACAGCCGCGACGGTCCCGTCTCTTTGGATCGGGCTCTGACACCAGAGCACCTCACCAGCTCCTCCCTCGGGGGTTTGGGGACAAACCCGTGTCCTGCCCCTGCCGGGGGTACCTGCGGGGGGGTTGGTGTGTCCGTGGTAGGTGCTCCACCAGCGCGGTTTCCTGCTCTCCCGCTCCGCCAGCCGCAAGTACCGCCCGAAGCTCCGGTACTTCTCCAGCGCCTCCAAGTTCCCGACGTCCACATCCTCGTTGGGCATCGGCCCCAGCGGGGCTGCCCTCTTCCAGAGCACGGCTGGAGGGGAGCACAGATCCCGGGGGGTTCAGAGGGAGAGAAATGAGGCTGGGATGGGCAGAGCATGGGCAGGGCGGGAGCCGTCCCCACCTCCCACAGCCACGTCCGTGGAGTCACAGGATGGGTGAGGCTGGAAGGGACCGCAGTGATCTGGTCCCACCTCCCTGCTCCAGCAGGGTCATCCCAGAGCACAGGGCACAGGATTGTGTCCAGATGGCTCTGGAGTATCTCCAGTGAGGGAGACTCCACACCCTCTCTGGACAATCTGTTCAGGGCTTGGTCACTGCACAGGGAAGAAGTTCTGCCTCATGTCCAGGTGGAATTTCCTGGGCATCAATTTGTGTCCGTGGCCTCTTGTGGCATTGCTGGGCCCCACGGAGCAGAGCCTGGTCCCTGCTCTGCCCCCTCCCTGCAGACAGGGACAGACGGGGCTGAGGGCCCCTCCCAGCCCCAGCACCCTCAGCCTTTCCCCAGGACAGAGATGCTCCAGTCCCCAAATCATCTCTGTAGCCCTCCATGGGACCCTCTCCAAGAGCTCCGTGTCTCTCTCACCCCGAGGAGCCCAGAGCTGGACACTGCTCCAGGGGAGGCCTCGCCAGGGCTGAGCAGAGGGGCAGGATCCCCCCTGACCTGCTGGAAATGCTCTTCCTAACGCACCCCGGGACACCCGTGCCCTTCTCGTCCCCTCGGGCACAGTGCTGGTCATGGACAGCTCATTGTCCACCAGGACCCCCAGCTCCTTCCCCACAGAGCTGCTTTTCCAGCCGGTCAGTCCCGGCCTGTGCTGGTGCCTGGGGTTGTTCCTCTGCAGCTGCAGGACCCTGCACTTGCCTTTGCTGAACTTCAGACAGTTCCTCTGCCCTTCTTCCCAGCCTGTCCAGGTCCCTCTGGGGGGCTCACAGCCCTCTGGGGTATCAGCCACCCCTCCCAGCTTTGTGCCATCAGTGAACTTGCTGAGGAGGCATCGACCCCCTATCAAAGTCATTGATGAATAAATCAAACAACACTGGGCCCAGTATTGAACCCTGGAGCACACCACTACTGACAGGGCCTGGCGTTCGGGCCACAGCCGTCCAAGAGCACCCTCCCCTTCGCCCTCCCTTCCCCGGCGGGTTTCGGGGCTCCCCGGGCTCTCCCGTCTCTCACCGGCCGTGCCGAAGCTCCGCCCGCCGCGGGCCTGGCGAAGCGCCGCACTCAGCAAGGGCGCCGCCATGCTGTGCGCCGCACCCAGAGAAGGGCCCCGTTGCCATAGCGACGGGTGCTGCGCTGCGCCGCGCCTGCCTGGCTTGAAGGCCCGCCCGCCACGAGGCTGCCCCTCGCGGCGCCTGACTCCCGCGGCGGAGCTGGCCCTGGTGGTGCCTGATTAGAAACATCCCCACAGCCGCAGCTCTTCCCTCGCCCCGGGCTCCCCATCCCCGCCCTTGCCCCGCTCAGGGAAGCATCCCAAACCTCCTTCATGCCGTGGAATTGCTCCTACGCCAGGAGAAGAGGCTCAACTCTTGCGGAACTGGCACCATCCTGTTGCCAGAAGCGGGATGAGGCTGCAGGGCCGTCGGGCAGAGTTTAAACACCGTTTGCTGCCCCTGAAGACAGCAAATCACGCCAGCTTGTGGCACTCGGGTATTGCCAACCACCAGCAGCAAGACGACAAAAGAAGTGCACAAAATCCTCCCCAACAGCAAGGAAGGACAGTGCTCGCCACTACATCTACTCTCAAAACCAATGGAAAACAACTTCTATGGATTAAAGCTGCTGCTGCCCAGCACCGCGGTGAGACCCCTGCTGTGGGCACTGATCAGCTTTTGCTGGTGAGTTGAGCTGTGGTGACACGGAGCAAATGGCACAGCCAGCTCTGCCCTGTGCCAGCTGTGCCTCCCCTGTGGCCGTGAGCAGCAGGAGAGGCTGGAGCGCCGTGGGATGGGACAGGGATCGCCATGGGATGGGGGTGGCTGCCCTACAACACTGCAGAGCAAAGCCAGGGAGGCCAGGCTACATAAAACACCAAAATCCCACTAATTTAAAGTCTTCTGAATACTTCATTCTACTTCTCCCGTTACTTTAACATGAGGTCCACTGAGGGCAGTGTGTGAAAAGAACGACATTTTGTCTGAAAACACATTTTTGTAATTTATTAGACCTGTACACAGCTAGTGCTGTTCTCGTTAAGAGTATTTTTAACCTTCTCCTCCATCCCCCCTCCCCAGGCCAGCAGCCTGTTCCACTGGACACAGGGAAGGCAGAGCCCTCAGCCTCCTTTGGCATCCTGAACTTCCACGGGACCTGAAACACTCAGCAGCCAAAAGGCAAGTTTGATTAGTTTATTTTAAAATTAAACATTTCTTTCTGTTCAGCTACTCATATATGCACGTGGAGCCAAACCTTGTGTCTGATCATTGTTAGTGCCAGAAAACTGATTTAAAATTAGAGACTAACAGAGACCAAAGCTGCAGAGAAGCAGCTTCTCAAGTGTTGCCTCAGAACTGCAGGATTTGGGTTTATGCTGAAGCTTTTTTCCCATTTTAAGCTCAGAGTTGCCCTTCTCTGGTGTGGAAAGGTTTTATGGTTACTGGACAGAGTTCCTGGTGTGGAAAAGCAGCAATGATTTTTGCTTGGTTGTAGTTGTTGCACTGGTTTCCCTGGGCAGCAGGACGTTCTCTTCCAAGCCAAACCCTTCCTGTTCACTCAGACAGCACGGTGCAAGGCCCAAGTCAGTATCAAAACAAAATTAAGCAAATCAGAGAAAGCTCCTTGGAAATGCATGGGTAGGGAAAAAAAAAAAAAAAATCTGGGCACTTCACTTGGGATTGTCGTTTTCTTGACAAATGCCTTTAAAATCAGGACAACATCCCAGAAAAATCAGAAGACCTGAGGATGTTGGCCAACTGATTTCTGCCCTCCAATACTGGCTTCATCATTCCAGGCCAAAATTGCAGTTTTTACCACTACATGTGGTATTTTTCCCCACCAAATCAACATAAGTAACATTTGTAAAGTGCTTTGAGATAGTGCTAGAAAACACTAAGAGTGAAAAGCGGGGCAGAACATCTGTTACCAGCACCCAGCTGATCGCTACGCGTTGGTTTTTACCCTCAGAGCAGCATCACTATGTTCTCCTTTGACCTCCTATTAACCAAGTGCTGGAGATGGCACGCAGGGAAAAGGAGTTTGTGCAGGGCAGTGAAAGAAGGAAAACACAGGAAACATGAGGATTTCTTCTGGAGAGATGCCTGAGGCACAGCTCCAGGGAAGGATGGGTATTTACTTCCCAGATCCATCAGGAAAACAGTGCCACACGAAGACTTCAATGCACAGAGCTCTGCACAAACATTTGCCAAATGAGGAGAGAGAGGTGGGGCTAATCTTAAAAAAAAAAATGGAAAAATCAAGACATTGATGCTTTTTTTGAGGGGAGGACATAACTGCTCACCAGAAGCTGCTGCCTGAGGGCTGACAACTACGTCGTAGTAAAGTCCTGCCACCTTTTCCAGCTGACAGGAACTTCTCTCTAGTTAGCAGCTTCACAAAAGCAATCCTTGTATAAATCCATAAAGCTTTCCCAGATTTTTAAAAGGTTAATTTTACCATTATAATTGCACTTTAAAAAAAACAGGCATCAATCCCTACGCACTCTCCCCCAAACACCTCCTCCGTTTATAAAAGAGGAAAGAAAGGCTACAATTATTCACTGTCCTACAGCTACAGGATTCAAAGGTTTGATTTAGGTGCCTGAAGGAAGGATGCAAACACCCAGTTTTCAGGGCAGGACAAGAGCACATTTTTAAAAACCTGCAGGCTTCACAGCTTGGCTTGCATTGGCTTCAGGTGTTTGTGGAAAGATTCATGAACCTGCAAGACAACAAGACAGTGGTTACAAGGCCAGGTTTGATCTTTGAAACAATTTTACCTCCTCACATCTTGCACTGTGTTTGTATACCAAGGAAATTTGAACCAGAGGCACCTTGGAGATTTAAGAACAACCAGGTAACTTCTGTGTGTCAGAGTCTACATGATACAAAGCATGAGAATATGAAAAACAGCCTGCCCACTATCTTTCTTCTAAGAAAAGAATGCAAGATTTATATCCATACAATTATTTGGCATTTTAGTTACAAGAAAACCGGTACAGGTTTCCTAAGGGGGCTGTAATGAAGCTCCTAAGCCCCCCTGACTTCAGAAGTACAGGGGGCTGTAATGAAGCTCCTAAGCCCCCCTGACTTCAGAAGTACAGACCACTGAGCAAGCTGTGGTGGGATTTAACTCCAGCTGCAGTCTCTGGCAGCCCATTGTAGGAGATACAGTCTGCCCTCATCAAATAAAGGCACCAGGAGACAGGATTTACCATTCTGGCTGATGGAGCTGGGACACTTCAGTTTATTTTTGCTTAGCTGCAGCTCCAATCCTGGGCGAGATATACAACATCTGACACCTAAGTACTACAGGGGAGCAATTTCTTTTCTCCTCCACTCACTGCTGCTGCCAGAAGACTGGAAGATTTGCCAGAAAATGGGCAAGGCTTCCACAGCTACTGTCACTAAGCGGAATCAACAGCAAGTGATAATTGCTTTTAAATTCACTGAGATAATTCAGTTGTTTCTCTGTGGAGTGCACCATTTCCTCTCTCATCTTAGAAGCTCAAGAGATCCCACAGGGATGAGTGCAAGGTACACCTGGGAGAGCAACCACAGAGAGCCAGCTGAAAGTGGGCTGTCAGTTTTGGTCCATTACTACTTGTGGCTTTTCTCCCCCCTTCCTCAATGACCTGCTGAGATCACTGGAGCATAATTAATAACCCTAAACTGAGTCACTTCTCTGGTCACGTGAGAAAGAGGAAAAGAGAAGAAGTTTCTTTACCTGTGTTTTGTTCAGTGGGGATTTCTTTGCCCACTCAAACATGTTCTCGTAGACGTTGCCGTCGTAGCGGCCAAGCACAGACCCCAGATGGACATCGTGGAAGTCAAAGGCGTCCACCAGTGCCACTGCATTGGGACGAATGACAGCCAGGAGCTCCTTCACATGTTGGTTCACTTGGGTAATTTGGGCACTGGTCAAGATACCCGCCTTTAGAGGGACAAAAAAGATTACACAAGCTGCAAAAACCTTCCCTTCCCCATGGTCTCACTCAGGTCAGCTTTCCCACACCGAAATGCAGCAGCTCATAAAAAAAAAAACCCAGAGTTTTTTTCCTTCACTAAATAATTAAATTGTCAGTTTGCCACAGTGCACAAGCAAAAGGAGATGCCAGCACAGCCCACCATACTGCCCAGCTATTTAATCTTGGATGGCAGACTCTGTGAGTGCCTGTAAAGTAACTGCAGGAGCACGTTTTCTTGGAGAACATGCCTATACAGATATTAAATTGTGCCTGGCTTCAGGGAAATTTTTAGTAAGCAGCAAAGGGAAAAATGGGAAGACAAAACATACCATATGTCTGCCTGAAGAGCAAACAAAACACTGCTACACAAATGCATTCTCCAGCTGACAGAATGAAGAGAAGAAAAGCAACGCCTGACAATTCAAAGCCATTCACTGAAGGATAGGGTTAAGATTTGGAGCAGAAGATCCTCTTTGAGGGATATAGGTTGGGGAGCACTTCTAACTGCATCTCCTTTATTAATTCCTTGGTTTTTAACACACAGCAGCTGATCACCAACTGGAAACCATTTCAGCTGAACCTTGGCACATGCCTGGTTTCCATTTATCACAAGGGAAACCTGACAAGAGCCTTCCAACAGACCTGCACTGCTAACAACCTTCTGGCAGCCAAAAGCCAAGAACTTACACCTAAAACACCCATACAGCTTGGCATTTAAAGCACATTTGCAAACAGTGAACCTGGCTTTGGAGATCTGGAGTGCTGGAGAAAGACACCAACCTGCAGGAAGTCGCCCGTGTTCCTGCTGATGCCGAACAGGGCGTACAGGAGGCACAGGTCGGTCAGGACAGCGCGGACGGCGGTGTCAGCGACCTCGGCCACCTTGGCTGTGAACAGCTTCACTATCACATAGTGACAGTGGGCCTGCAGAAACCAAAGGAAGTCAGTCAGGGGCGCAGAAGGATGAGGAGCTCTCACAGCACGTGTCTTTAGCAGGCGCATCACTGACCTCTGATGCCCGCACAAGATCGACAGAAGTCCTGTTCCAGGCATCCTCCTTGCTCCTTCTGTGGTTCAGCTCAGCTTGCAAATTCTTCGCTGCCGATTCTACAAGCCTGGTTCATATGAGGAAGAAAACCAGTTTACATAATAACGCCACATTAACAGGATGACATGGACTGGATTCATACACATGTCAGTCATGGCACACGAGCTCAGAATTCTTCTCATGTGCCATGAGTGAAGACATTGACTGGAGTGACAAGTTGTGCCTCTAAAACACCAATAATCACTGCTGCAGCTACAACACAGCTACAGAGGGGTAAGAGGACTTCTGACAGCACACACGTGGTGCTTCAATACCTACTCACAAGCAGGTGTCTTCTACTCTCCTACTTTTCTCACAATGACTTTGAATAGCAGGATTGTTTCTCTTCAGAGAGATCTCTGAGCAGTTTGGTTTTTGTATGTTTGAATATACTTTACACATAAATAAGAAAAAGATACATCCCAAAGGAATGGGGAGCAGAGTAACCAGGCTATGAGCAGGCTGTGAGCAGCCTCCTGCAACCTCAAAGCACTTAACCCTGACCCCAACCCAGTAAAGTGTGTCACTTCCTGAAAGCAGCACACGGATCAAAGCTTCACCAGCCACACCTTGAAAATCCAGCATTAACAGGGCAGTGCATCACCAGCACCTCCCCAAACACCCAGTTTTTCTTGGTTCAGCCCAGTCAGTGTGAGCTCACCAGGCAGCACGTGACTTGTAGGCCTCTACCAAGCTGGTGGGGTCGTTGATCCTCACGGTGACAGTCCTGGCAGCCACGTGCTGGGGCTGGATGCGCTGCCTGGAGAGGTCGTTCAGGTAGGACACCATGCCAGTGACCTGCTGGCCGGAGGTCACCTGGGTGTAGCTTTTCATAAGGAACCTGAAAATAGAGACAGCAGATGGCAACTCTTACTCGTGAGTTGTTTGAATGGACAAAAGCCATCTCACTGAGGCTCAGGACAGAAAGAACAGTTGTAGGCACAATTATCTGTCAAAAATGGGGCAGGGGAGAGAAACATGATACCAGTTTCGTGGTAATACAGACACTTCTGCCCATCACTTTGTCACCAAATTCACTGCAAACTGGTCAAACAAGACTGCTTAACACTAATTTAGTGTTAAGAAGGGCATCATTTATTACAGGTGCCTGGTTGCATGGGGGATAACTCCTCCTTGTGTGCACGTGATTTTTTACAAGTGTGTTGCTTACATACAGTCACTACATGCATATTATAATTTGCTCATGACCATCAAACCCTCTCCAAAATTCCCAGATTCAGCCCTTGTTTTGGCTGTAGCTGCATTCCTAAGCCAGATGTCTCCCCCTTATCTTCCAGCTGTCCTTGCTGGGCTAGCAGATTCTGCACGCCTCCTTTCTCCGCTCAAAGTTCCACACACACAGCAGAAATGGAATGAACCCTTTCGGTATCACCTTCAGCCACAAGGACCGCGAGGAGAGGCAGAGCTCGCGCCGTACCTGGCTGTCTGCAGCATCATGACCGTGTTCTCCCCCTCGTAGGTGCAGGACGGGGAGAAGGTGACGTAGATGTCAGGAATGCCGCTGCAGCGGGAGTAGCCGTGCCCGCCGCAGGCCATCCGACACTCCTCGATGCCGGCGTTGGCGGTCCAGGAGGTGAACGCCTTCAGCCCCGCTGTCAGGGCGTGGAGCTGAGGGGCGACAGCAAAGCCAAGTTTATTTTCCAGTCTTAGCTCGCACACATACGTGTTAAGGACTGCAAATGCCAGGAAAAAAAAAAGCAGAGTCGACACCATTCTTGCGCTGTCCCACAGGGTCTCGTTTTTCTTGCAGGAACGCTTTCCCGAGCCAAATATTTATATGAAAACCCTTGTACATGGAAAGACTTAAACTTTTAAGTACACCACTCCTTCTGCCCCTACACATTTTATGTACACAACTCTTTTCAACTGCCCATTGTCAGAAACTAACAGAAAATTAACATTTTACAACCCTAACCCCTCAGTATAGAACTGATACTTTGATCAACACACCTCCTCTACCCTAGGCACTTGGAAGAACAATTAAGAAGCGACAGCACAAGCACAAGACCAGTCTTAACTCCCAAACAATACTCCATCATTCCTGGAAATGCACCTCTTTAAATAAAAATATATTCCCAGTAGCTTTCTCACTGTGCATTACTCCCTGTTTTGTATGAAGTGCTAAATGAATAGAGCAAATAAATGTCACCAGCACATAGTGGACCTGGGGGCTTCTGAAACTACAGATTTAGAAGGCATCTCATGAGTGAAAGCCAAAAAGGCTCAATGCCTTTTTTTCCATGCTGTAAAGAAGCTTCACACAAATTCAACCATCACTCTGGGTTCCAGAGGACACAGTACCTCTGGCAGCTCACTGAGGTCCCCCTTGCTGATGTCCCCACTGATACGATGGTAGGTGTCCTTTATGTAGGCTCCCACAAAATGGAAGGCGTACGCTGTTGCCAGGAGAGGAAAGAGTTTGTATTGTTGGGTCTGATAATCCAGGATCTGGGGTTCTGGTTCCCTAGAGCAAAACACAGATGAGTTAGCATGTCAGTGGTAGCAAAATGCGGCAGAAATCCCGTCTATCCCTACTCTAAGGATGTTCCCCATCCATATCAAGCCAGACTCTCTAAGACCATCCAGCAAAAGCCTCTGGCAGGGGAGGACATTCCAAGAATGAAAGATTGTGCACTTCCCAGGACAAACAGTGTTTTGAAACCATACCAAGTGCCACAGCAAACATCAACCACAGCCCCTCTTCCTCCCAGTACTTGAGAATTTTCCCTCAGCACTTTGGGCTGCTCTGAGTCTCCCTGCACTCACCCTGGCTTCAGCTCAGACTGGTGTCTGACGGCGCTGTAGCGGATAGCAATGGTGCAGGCCCGGGACAGCGAGCGAGCAGAGTCACCCACGATGAAGGAACGGATGAACACCATGGTGCCATAGGTCAGCTTGTCACTGACTGGTTTCACATAGGTGCCATCTGGTTCAACCTACCAAAAAATAAAAGATTAAAAAAACTCAGCCTGCTGATTTGTGAAATTTCTTCTCTTTTACATATTCACACTCTAAACTCATCAAGCAGCATTTACAAGCCACCCACAACCCTTTTGGTGTGCTGTTCAACCTCACAAGAGGCTCCTGTGTGGCCATTTCTAACAGCAGATGCTGAAACTCGCTGCTTTACCTGGGCATATTTCATCAGCATGTTTTCCCGAGGAATTCGGAAGTTGTCCATCTTCAGGTAGCCATTATCGATTTCATCATAGCCAAATTTGGGGCCAATGTCACCCACTGTAATACCTGCCACAGACAAAGCCACTTGCATTAAGAAACAGGAACTAAACACCACACAAGAGGTTCAAGCCTTATGCAATAAGGAGATTGTTTAGTTTGCTAGCAAGTCCTGGCAGTGTTATGAGATAAGAGCTAACAGGGACCTTAATCTCTTTGATGGAGAAGTGGTGTCCTGGTTTTGGCTGGGATAGAGTGAATTACCTTCCCAGTGGCTGGTACAGTGCTGTGTTTTGGATTTAGCACGGGAACGATGTTGGTAACACACTGATGGTTCAGTTGTTGCTGAGCAGCACTTGCACCACGTCAAGGACTTTTCAATTTCCACACTGCCCCAACAGTGAGGAGGCTGGGGGGACACAAGAAGCTGGGAGGGGACAGAGCCAGGACAGCTGATCCCAGCTGGACAAAGGGATATTCCCCACCATGTGGCATCATGCTGAACAATAAAACTGGGTGAAATCAGCTGCAGGGATGACAGCCCACTGCTCAGGAACATCAGTCAGCAGGTACTGAGCAATCACATAGTGATCACTTGCTTTGCATATTCTCTTACTGTTAATCATTTCCCTTCCTTTTCTGTCCTATTAAATTGTCTTCATCTCAGCCTACAAGTTTCACCTTTTTCACAATTCTTTCCCCCATCCCTCTGTGCGGAGGGAATGGCAGTGTGTGTTTAGCTGCCTGATGGGTTAAACCACAACAACTGGACATCAAAACATGGGAATCTCCATAATTCCTGTGCAGCCCTACTATCCACTCATGGTGAGAGCTGTCTCTAAAGTTCATGCAGCTCCCTTCCACCTAAAGAGTGATGAAAGCTCTTCTTCCCCTTTTAGAAAGCAGAATGTGCTGCTCATGGAATGCACTACTGGGAGACACTAGGGCAGAACCAAATCCCAAACTAAACTTCACTGGGGCAGCATCAAATCCCAAACTAAACTTCACAATGGAGGCACAGTAGGAAAGATGATTTAGTGGTAGTTCAGTCATTAGAAAGACTCATTTAAGCCCTGTGATCTACCAGCCGAAATCAGCTAATGAAATAAGCCACGGACTTTAACAAGACACAGCAGCTGTATATAGTCAGAGAGAAACAGATTTCATCTATTCCCCAAGTGTGAATTTGTACCTGGCAGAGGTTCATGTGTGCCCAGATGCCGGATGGGGACAATGAAGGCGTGCAGGCCTTTGCACTGGCCCTGGGTGTAGAGCTGAGCCAGAACAATGGCGTGGTTCGACGTCTTCCCAACTGCAACAGGAGCGGGAGTCAGCACAAAAACACAGTCAGACACACTCACACACACAGAGGCTTTCCTCTGAGGTAACCTCATCACATCATGCACTGGAAAACCAGATTGACCTCACTGGTCGTCACCCCAATCGTACAGCCCTATGGCAAAGTGTTGCTCGAGTCAATGGAAGTTGCACAACACAATTTTCTTGACTATAAAACACCAGGTCCTTGGCACACCTGCCAGTGAAGCTGAAGGAACTATAAATAATTTGATACAAGCACTAACAAATTACACCAAATCCACAGTGTGAATGATGCTGAGCAGCAGTCCAGAGCACACAGAGAATGTTCAGCAGGCTCTGATCTGTCTGTTGCTTGTTGTGCAAGAGTGACTGGCTTTCAGCCCACTCTTTGGATCAACTTTCAATCATCACTCTGATGAAAAACCCTGAGTTTTTCCATACATCTTCCAGATTTAGACACACTTACGTCCACCTGGCCACCACTTGATGGAGGTGACAGTGGGGCTGTTGAGGATGAACTCCTGCGTAGAGGGGTCGTAAGTGGCTGTGGTTTCCAGACCCCGAAGATGAGTCCCTGGAAACAAGCAAACACATCGTTTTGGCATGAAGTCAGTCACAAAACAGAGACAAGGACAGAACTGGACAATGGAAAGTGGAACTCCAGTAGTAATGTTTAAATTTCAACTTTGCTTTTAGGCTATATATATATATGTATAAAGAGCTAAATACCAACCAATTAAGGAAGAACAAGTGAGAGCCAGACCACATTCTGGGACCTGAAGCCAATTCTCAGAAAACATTGATTTTTTTTTTCCCCCAGTGGTCTAAGACTAGTTTTCCAAGCACCTCCAATCTGACACCTTTTTTCTATCACACACCAGAAGCCCTTCCTCAGTTAAAATGTTCCACAGGAACACGCTCACCTGAATTTCACTAAAACGCAATCTGATTAAATTGCAAAACAAAACCATCCACTTCTCAGCCACAAGACGAAATAAACAGTGCCCACCACCTCTTCATGCCCTCATCAAGCCTACATTCTCCTCACTTGATGGAGCTGATCTCCCAAACGAGACCATCCACAGCTCCAAGACAGCAAGTAATGGCATGTGTGTGCCAGGTACTGATGCAGGTAAATGAAGGGACTGCAAAAAGATGGAGGCAATTCCAGGAACAGTCTTTGTCTTCTGCCCCAAACTCTTTACTTCACACACCTGTCTCAGAGCAGTGGCACTGCCCCTGAATGCTTTAAAAGCTCCCAAAATCACCAGGCCTACTTGCTTAAACTAGACAAGCTGTGAACACTCCTGAGAGTCTGGACTGAGAGCAGGACAAGAGCTCCAGCGGGAAAAAGGAGATCACCTTGCAGCAACCACGTCCCCAAAGCATGGAGGTAATGGCAGACTTCCACAGGCAGCTCAACACAGGCTCACTTTGCTGGCAAAGGATCTTCAAACCTCACTAGTTCCAAGAGATTCTCCTCAGACTTGCAGTTACTTTATGCTTCTCACAGTCTCTACATTTCACTTCAGCACAAAGGTGAACCCTGCTCATTTTTAGAAAATAATTCTCATCTGCAACTCTCAGATGACCAAAATTAATGTTTCCCAAGGCATAATATCCTCCCTTTGAAACCTGAATTTAAAATGTTGCAATCACAATACTGCTGGAGTTATCAAAATCCATTTCAAAGCTTGGAAGCAAAGGAACAGCAACGAAAAACAAAGTCAACCCGAGACAGAGAACTGAAAAAACCCAACACATTTCATGGTCAGTTAGAAAGAACACATGGGAGTGAACTAAGGGGAATAAAGCTCCCCACAGACCATGAGCACTGGAACCAAGTCATCCACATGTTCTCTGACCCAAGGTCAGCCCCAAGGTGAACAAGCAACTCCTAATTTTTTGGCATCTCTTTCAGTACCTCAAAGCTCTGTCCTTTTGTCTTCACACTGAACATTAATTAGAGCAAAGCAGAACTCAAACTGGAAAGAACAGCAAGTGCAAAATGATCAGATGCCACCAAACTGACAGCACCAGTGATGGGCAGTAATGATACTGGTTTGAATGGCACGAGGAGCACCCAGGTGCTCATTTACAGAGCTACAAACATCAAACCCTCCCTTAGGAGGAAGAGAGGGAAGCAGCACATGGCAGAATGTTCTAATAACCCTTCCAGAGGCTGTCCACTTTTCCCTACAACCACAGCTGCACGTGTCAAACTGTGGGATACACACACACTGTTCTTCCCAGGCACGGGAATCCTCTGTACACAAAGCCATTCTTAGAAAGAGCATTTATTGAATGTACTGTACCATGGCCCATTTCAGTCTGGGCATAAGTGCCAATGATCTGCAGGTTCCAGGCAGGCATGAAGAAGCGATCCTGCTGCTCTGGGGTGGCCTGGGTGAGAAGGGTGGGGAGGAACATGCCCAGATGAAGGTCCAGAGGTTCAGGCCGTCCGCGGTGAACAAAGCTGTGAAGAATTGTCATGGGATGGGAGTGTGAAGGGAGTGTTATGGGAGGGAAGCAAGCATGAGGATTCATGGTGGAGATTTAGGAAGAGACAAAAAGAAAAAAAAAAAAAAAACAAACGATTCATGTGTCAATCAGAATTCAGCAAGTGTATTTTAGAGAGCCAGAGCACTGTCCTTTTTTTCTTAGGCCTGAGTAATAAGAAGTTGCACTCACTTTGAAATAAACATGCTGCAATGAATTCCTTTGTAATCATACGTGAAGTGCATCTGCAACATTCCCCTAATTTCGATGCACTATGATTGATCAAAAAAAAGGATGAATCCAAACCAAAAGATGAACCAGACCTTCACTCTGGTTTGCACATCAGAGCATCCCTAAGTTCCACGGGCCGAGGCAGTCAGCTGAGAATGTCAGTTTGTTGGAGATGTGCTGTGGCTGAACACAGTGTGCTTTCACTCAAATATAGGAAGTCCATCTTTCTTTTTGTTTTTATTTTTTTTGCCAGGTTTTGAAGGTAGAACCTGGTGGAAGTCCCAGTTTATCCAGCTAAACGAGCTAGGTTTACAATGAACTTTCTTTTATTAAAAAAAAAGGCAAATCCTAACTGGCTGCACTATTTCTCTAATTTTTTAAAATTAAAGATCAGACACAATTAGTGTATATGGCATTTCAAATGAACTCCCTTCAACTTCTGCTATTTTAAAGAACTTTCTTAAAAGGACAGTGCTCTGTATGTGTAAGTCAAAGTTGTGAACATGAACAACTTGGCAAGAAAGCCAACATCTTTCAATATGTAAATCACCAGCACAAATTATCTCCAATTAAACATCTTTCATTAAAATTACTTTTTCTTCACATTCTGTCAAACACCACTGTGAAGTAATTACGTGGTCTATTAAGATTTTCAATATAAAGAATTAATTAATTAATCATTAACTCTTAAAATATTGACAGCTTTGAGTATTAAAATAGTGGGGATAGACTGAGGACCAGTACCTCCATCTGGCTCATTTATGTATGAAATAAATTTAACTGGACTTTAACAGGAATATATATATTTTTTTTAATTATATGCATTATGGAAAGAGCACTGGTCTGAGAATGGCTCTAACTCATCTGACATTCTCAGCAAAGTGGGAACAATGCATCCCTCTGTTCTCTAAACACACATTAATATGAACTAGTTCTGTCCCTAGGGCTTCTCAAGGTTTTTTGATATTCTCAGACTCCTACAAATAAATTCAACCAGCTAATAAACCCAGCAGCAAGGTTTTCTAAGCTTTTTGACTGCACAGTGACCAAGCCCAACAGGACTAACAGGTTACCAGGAATACCAGATTTTAAGTGAGTTCAGTACTGGTGAGAAGTACACAGCTGACAGTCAAAGAGTGAAAAGAAAATATCCTTATTTACCAGCAGTAGTTATAAACCAGACAGAAAAAGCACAGTATTTTCACTGCTCCTTGTTTCTTTTTCAGCCCTGTGCTCTTTGTGTTTTTTCATTCTTTGATTTTTTTTTTTTTTTTTTTTGAGAGAGAGACTTCTTCACTGTGGAACAGGTTAAAATCAACACAGGCTATCACACACATAGTCACCAAGACAAAACTGAGTAACTACCCATCCAGGCCAGGGGTCAATTCAGTAATCCAGAGGTTTGTTTCCCCATCGCCAGATTTTAAACATCACAATTAAATTGAGCAAAGCTCAGTGACAATTACTGAAGCAGCTTCACTGATGAAGTATCAGATACTCAACGTTCACAGCAGGAATGCCAAATGTTTGCATTTTAATTATTCAGCATAGAAAGTATATCTGCTTTACTGTATTAGCTCTATTTAGTGTCAAAATACCAATTTAACCATGAAACAACATGAAAACCATAAGGAAAATCAACCATCACCAGGCAAGAAAGTGCAATGATTTAATGCGAAATCAGAAGTAAAACCAATCACTGCAGTGTGGATGTGACTGATGTAAAGCAGCTGGTGTGAGAAAGCAAACAAGGCCAGCAGGCACTGATTGTTGCCACCCAGTTATCTCTCAGCTTCTGGTGTTGAGCAAGACAGAGGACAGGATTTCTTCCATTGAATCTTCTACAAATGTTTCAGCAGCTGTAAATGAACAACCAGGCAGCTGGCATTGCCATCCAGCAGTGTCCAGACTTGTACACCTCAGGCTCTCCCAGTTCAAATGCCAGCACAAGCACTGGAGTCCTTGTTTGTTAACTATTCTTGCTGGTATTTAACAGCCATAATTCCAGGTTCTGGGCTAAAAGACTGTTTTCTGATCCATTAAATGTTTTTCCATTTGAAGCAGTGAAAGTTGCTTTCAACAGCAGCAGGAATAAGATGTTTTTCTTCTTTGTAACCAAGACCTTTCCATGAAGTTGTACAGCTGCAGTGGAGCAGCATCTGGAAGAAAAGTGCCTGGGGCAAAGCATACCTGACTTTCAACCCAAAACTCACAATCTGACCGTGCTCCACTGCTCCTAAAGGAATGCTCCTGACCTGTTTCTGCAGGCCAGCCATGCACTGAGGGCTCTGGCATACACATGTCCCAAAATCAGGCAAAAATAAAAGCCATAGTACTGTTCACTGACACGTTCCAACTGGTTCAAGTGAAATTCAGACTCTCAGGGCTTAGAACAACCTCCTCATTTTAAAACAAAGGTAACAACTGTCAATGCAGAGATCAGCTAAGAGGTGCATTCTGGAAAAGACCAAAAAGAATCCTGGGATTGTCAGGATGTGAAATGAGGCGGCTGTCTGGCTACCGACATCACCCATTAACTGAGGAGTTTTACCTTTCCCCCTTCAGACTGACCCAGGGAACATTATCAATTTACCCACTGGAGTTAGAGAAAAGAGGTTACCCATTGATCCCTGAAGGGAACTAACCATGTCCCATTTCGGTTTGGGCGTAGGTGCCAATTATCTCGACTCCTCGGACCAGGGGCAGCCACTTCTCCTTCTGAGCAGCAGTCGTTTGGGTCTCTATGGTTTTGTGAAACATGCTGAAGTGGAGACCCAAAGGTTCAGGAAAATTGCCCAAGCATGTTCTACAGGAGAGAAATAGAGGGATCTCGATCTCAGTCTTACTGTTACTGTGAACCTGAAAGGCTTTCTCCAACTGGAGCATAAGATAAATAATCTCTTTGCCTCATTCAACCTTTTTTTTTCTTTTTGTTCCACAAGCAACCTCCAAATGTGGAGGCATCAGAAGCAATGCTAATGGGGAAATAGATGTTTCTTCCAGGCATCTTCTTCACCCCATGAATCTTGCTGTTGCTATGTAACTGGAAAAAATGTTATTCTACAAAGGTTCATGAGGAACTCAAAACTAAGGACATGAAAACCAAATTATTTTCTCCCCCATCTCTCAAGCTTTGTGGGAATAAATCTCACTGCTGCTGGTAGCCTACAACTAAGGCATTATTAGGTAGAACCAGTATGTATTGAGAAGGAAAAGGTTTCTTTGGTGACCGAGTTCTTTTCAGAACAGCTCTGTATTACCTGCAGCTGCTTCTATCAGTTGTGAGATCTGGAACGCACCTTCAATTAAAATTACCATTACAGTCTAGTGCTGGAGGGAATGGAAAGAAAAATCAGACATTTTAGGTGTGCTTCACCAAAACAGAAGTTATTTCATGAAAGAAAACTCTAATCACCTAGTAGCCACAATGGCAGGCAAAGTACATTCTCAATTGAAACATCTTCCCTTCTGCAGCGTGAACAGTTTCTTCATCTTCAATCTACTGTACACAAATGCTTATTCCATCTAAACTCTAAGACAGAGGAGGAAAAAATGAGCCCTCTCCATAAATACCACAGGGGATGCTCTGCATATGGTTTGTCAATTACAGCAGCATTTGTGACTGGCATTTTGCACCATGCAGAGAGTAAATAATTGATAATTCAACAGCAGGTCCTATACAGACAGTGAAAACCACCCTCAGATCGAGAGACAAAGCACCAGTGAATGCGTGTTGCCTGTTTAAAATGAACAAGACTAAATGAACCATGGATTTTTCCAGGACCAAAACTATTGTAATCAAGTAATCTAATGCTGGTGATGAATGTATTAACTGTGCTTTAAGCTGGTGTGAGTGCAGGTACAGCATCTCAAGTTCCTGGAATTGAGGCACACAGTTCTTTAACCAAAAAATATTCTATTGCCTACAGCAACACATGTTAACAAAGCTGACGCTTTTAGGGTGACCAAGGGCTTAAAAATGCTGCAAGGACAGCAAGACAGAATACTTTTCAACATTCTTGTGGTTTCCTAAGTGGGTTATTCTTTTAGCCCAAGACCTATACAGCATCAGCAGCACCCTTTAGTTCCTCACTGCCTGCAGCACAGTTATTGTGCACCTACTCCTCAGGCCCCAAAAGGACAAATCTACAGGGAGAAAATGAGTGCTGACTTTGGAACACAAAGTTTCAGGGCAGCTTGAGAAGAGCTTGAATGGCTCTTTGCGTATTTTCAGCAGTCATTGGAAGAACTTGATAAAAAGGTGCAGCCCATGCTTTGCTGAAAAATCAGGTCAGACACTGCTTCTTTGAAGGTAATGCTCCAAGAAAAAAATCCCAGAAATCTTCTGAAAGGTCAGGCCAACAACTTTCAATGCCTGTGAGTAAGTTTAATAACAAGTGCCAGATATCTCACGCTCAACTACCACCTTCTCTGACAGGGGTAAGACAACAGACATTTTGGAGGTGGATGATTTAACACCCCTGTGTCAGAAGATGATGATGTTTCAGTAACTAATCGTGCAGCATTTTAACAGCTTCTTGCATTAGCTAAGCTGAAAGTTAAATTACAGCAGAAACTGTTCATCTCTGCGTACTCCACACTGAAGATTTAGCATTTCATTAACGTGCCTTTTAACAACTTGAATGACAATGAGAGAGAATCCTGTTTTCCTCAAGACACAGGGTAAACAGAAAAGGTACCAGCTGTGAAGGGAGGAACAACAGGTTTTCTTCCCTTCTTTTTCTTCCTCTGAACTCCTACTGCTTCCCATCACAATTTCAACATTCCCAGCTCCTGGACTGGCTGTTCTTCAAAGGCTGCCGTGTGCAACAGTTCAAATACTCTGCTCCATCAAGACTGGTGGTGGTGGCAGAGACCATCTGATCAATAACCAGCTGCTCTGAGGTCAGCCTTGCTACAACAACCAGCATCACAATGAGGCTGCAGCTCCAAATCCACTGATGGGAGAAGGCTGTGTAGTAATATGTGCTTTGGCAATATAGATCTTCCCAGATTTCACAGCAGCCAATGCCACCCACACAGCAGAAGGCACTTATGTGACAGGTGAGTCACTGTCTCTCAGTGCACAGAGGACAACAGAAACAAAGTCTGCGTGTTCAGAGGCTCCAAAGCTATGGCAACAACTGCAAAGCCATTCTCAGGCTGCAGAACTGGGTCACAGAACAGGGGCATTTCCTTTAAATCAGCCTGTATGCAAGTTTTCCTGCTTTGTGCAGTTCTTGAAGCAATGCTCTCAAGGACAAGCACGAAGGGTCATCCCAGTGGAGAAGGAGCAGGAGCTGTGTCTGAGCTGTGCTAACTGGGCTTCAGAGCTAACAACTGCTATGGCAATAAACTCCTATTCCAGCTCTATCAAAGTAAGACCAAGCCAGGCTCATCCACTCTACATGAATTTAGCAGTGGCAAGTAGGGCCCATAGTAGAGTTTTTCTGCTTCAATTTGCTCAAAGCTGCTCCAGGTCCTAATCTAAAGACGTTAAGAACAAATTCCAACAGGGAAAGTGCACGTTCATGCAGTGCTCATGAACACAGGAATCATCTGGTGACCAGCAGCTCTCAGATCTTCTCTTCTTCTATGACCCAACTGTTTTTCTCTTCTTCATTTAATCCCATTTTCCTCAATGAAGGTTAATTAAACTTGAAGGTGAATTAAAACTGAGCTCTCTTCCAAGAGCTTTGGAGCATTACACCAGAAATGTTTCCCATTTTTCATGCTGACTTACATTTTGCTGCAGTTAGACTGCAAAATAAATCTGAAATATTGGCACTTTTAGGCTGATGGCCTTCAAAGCTATAGTCACAGCAGCAACTGAAGTGTGGACATAGAGGGAATTACTATATGAGAAGCAATTAAAGTATATTTAATAGATTCTCTTATGGTTTGGAGTCCAACAAAGCCCTTTGGAAACAGGAAGGAGAAGCATTCACTTGGACATGTCACAGCAGCAGCAGCTGTTTAAGTATATCTTCAGGGCAGTGAACCTCCTCACCTACTCATAAATCAAGCTATAAAGTTGGTGAGTCATGTGCAAAGCTACCCAGTGATGTTCTGGAAGTTTAAGAAAGCTACAGAAAAAGAACTCAAAATTCTTCAAAACTGCATATGTAAATCTGTCCTTGCCTTTTGGGGATAACTGACAAAATTTCTTAAGCTTCCATAAGCAGAAATGTCAATCACAATAAATACAATTGACATCTGAATCAAGGACTTCAATCTATTTCATAACCTTCAACTGAGGCATGTTGCAACACCATATCCATTCAGTTTCCAGTTTGGAACAATGAATAAGCTCAAATACAATTTCTCCAGGTCAGTTTTTACATTAATGAAGTCCCTTCCAGTTAGCACCAATTAGCATGTTTGGATATGGGATACATAATTTTGTCAGTTGGGTGCAGTTCACCAAATTTAAAAAATATCCGACACTCAGCAGGTGGGAAAGTGGGGACAGATGTTAAAATGCAAATGAAATCAAAGGATGAAAAAATAATCCTTTAATTTCTTCCATTTTTTAAGCAGCAGCAAGACCACATCCTCCCTTGCCAACACCAGACATTAAAGAAATCAAATCAGAATATTAACAGTGTACAGCTCTTACAGCAAACACATTTCACCTGTAGGCAAGAAGTTTATGCACTGCACTTCATTCTGTTACATGGTATTACAGAATAAATACAGTATATAAAGTAAATTAAAAACGGCAAACAGTCAGTCTACAGTAACTGCAATTGTATTTGGAAATCCTGAATGGCTGCAATTAGATTTTACTTTGAAAAAAAGTAAGCCTTTTTCATTGTTTCAGTTGGTTTTGGACTGTGAATTCTGACTAGTCACACCTGACCATTCATATCACACAGGTACTATTTGGTATCTGTATGAAATCCACTTAAGAATTGCTGACTCCAAAGTAAAGACAAAACTAGAATCTCTCATTTGACTACTTCAGAGAAGTCTATTTTCATATAATATTGTTACTAATGCTACAAAAGGACAGGAAATTTATTAAAATTTTCCATCAGATAGACTGGATAGACTTTGCTGAATTTTCTCTGTAGAAATAAATAAATAAATGAAGAAACTTCCCTGTCACTTTCAATAAACCTTGTGTAGGAAAAAAATTAATTATTAACTTCGGCTGTGCAGCACCTGAATAATCCAATACTGTCACTGAACTTGTTCCCTGTTATCACTGTCCACCAATGACAATTTTCAAATTATTTACATTACTTCCATGAGAACTTTCATGACACAGGTCAGTGCAGACCAGTTTCTCTGAAAGTAAAACCACACTGGACAAGATGATTTCAATTTCCTAGTGCCAATGGTCGTGCCCTGAGGCCCATGACAGCTTTTCTACAAAACCAGTCAGAGAGGGCTTGTGGTTCATTATTTAATGTGCCAGAGGATATACCCATGCCATTATGACAGATTTCTAGGTCTGTGTAATCTCTCTGTTATCAGTTTCTGTTTGATTAAATCAGAATAAATTTAACAGAAATAGGGGGAGAAATATATCAAAACCAGGAACTAAGTTCTAATTCATTCTGGAAGGAATGAGAGCTCAGATGTAAAGACAGTCTTATTTTCATTAACTTGATCCAAGAGTGGTACTACCAGATAAATCAAAGGTCAGATGCAACAAAAAGCCTCTGGGTCAAAGAGAACCTCTGTAGCACCAAGAGCTTAGAGGAGGGACACAGAACAGACAGTGATAAACAAGAACTTATAAGCCATCTTGGAACATTTTCAAGTATTTCTGCAATGTGACTTTATTGGGTCTAAGTGCAAAGTGAAGTAATCAGCTTTAGGAGATTTCATTAGAAGCTGCAAACTCATCAGATCTATTCAGATTTAAGGTAATTCAGTATAATTTTTTTATTCCTTTCGGAAAAAAAATACCTGACTTCAAGTTCTGTTTTTTAACTTCTGCACCACATACGGCAAACAGGGCGTAACTGTTAACGTTGAATTTCTGTTAAAAAAACCCCTAAGAAAACACAACAATCTGAAATTCACTGAAGCCAAACTTGAGTGGGCTTTTATACAGGTCTCGAGCTTCCTTTAGACAACAAACACAGGGAAAAGCACAAGCCTGACATCCTTGGTGATGACTGAAGCATGTACAACGAGCAAACTCTGGATCTTTTAGGTACCTTTTAAACCAGTAGATCTCCTCGGGATCCGCAATTCCATATTCCCTTAGTTTCACCACCATCAAGGAGCTCTTCCTGATGGCTTGCTCATAGCGCTGGCTACGGGACAGGAAGTTCAAATCCTCGTGCTGGAAGTCAGGGTCATTAAGAACTAAGGCTTCTGGGGACAGAACGGAAGAGGAAAACAAGCTCAGTTTCCACGAATCTCAGCGGGGGGTGAGCAACAACCCAGCGTTTTCCCCACTGTACCTCAAGGCAGAGGTGTAAGAAAATTGAAAATAAAATTGGAAGTTAATGTAATGAGAAAGAAGTCAAAGCTCTTTGAGAGCTCAACTCCTGGCACTCTCATTCCTCACACAAACCCCGTTTTCAGTTCAAAGCACTCTGGATTTGGCAGGAGGGCAGTTCACTGATGTAAGACCTGCGAGCCCCTCAGCAACAGCCTCAGAGGCTCAGGCAGCCTCGGGAACTCTGATACCCACACAACTCCTGCAGAAGGGCACAGTTATTCCCACTGTGCCAACTGGAAACGAACGTGCCCAGAGACCACAGACTTTCTGTGTGCCCCCTTCGGCACCGAAGTTACACAACAGCAGCCTCTGACAGTGCCAGCCCAGGGAAGAGGCTGGAAGTAGTTCATTAATCTCTCATAATCACGGTCGTGCCGGGTGACAAACAGGTGACATTTGTACTGTTGGGCAAGAGCGGGCTGGGAAGGAAAAAGGAGGGGACAGAGCCCATGAGAAATGTCCGCGGGAAGCTGCCTCTGACCCTCAGGAGGAAGGGGAAACGGAGAAGTAAAAGGACACTGCTCTATCAGGGCCACCCTAAATCCTTTCTGGGAAGGGGAGAAGAGGGGGACCACGGACGTAACGCAGCTCCTGTTCCTCTCTAATCCATGAGGCAAGACCTCCGCTTCCTTTACGCCGCCCCTCCACCTGCAAACCCTCTCCTCACAGCTTCCTCCTCTCCTTGGGGTCTCCCCTCTCCACAAAAGCTCCTCCACATCCTGTCCCGCCCCACGACCCCCTCATAACCTGGTGGTTCCTCACCTGCCCCGGGGCTCCCCACCCTGTTCCCCGCTCCCTCTATCCCGCTCTCCCTCTCCCCAGAGGTCCCCTCTTGGGTCTCCCCCACCACGCAGCCTCTCCCCTTCCCACCCCCGCATATCCTTGCCCTCCGAGCCCTGACGGGGGCTGTCTCTCCCCGTCCCCACGGCCCAGGCCCTCCCTCACCGATCTCCTTGCGGCGGCGGGTGCGCTCCGGGCCGCCGTCCAGGATGTGTGTGAGCAGCTCGGGCTGGAAGGTGGCGGCGGCGCGCTCCCTCCGCAGGTCCGCGTTCACCGCCATCGCAGCGCCGGCTCTGCTCGATCTCGATCCCGATCCCGATCCCGATCCCGATCCCGATCCCGATCCCGTCCCCGTCCCCGTCCCCGCTGCGCCGGCACCGCCCCCGCGTGACGTCACACCCGCGACGCCACGTGGGTCCCGACCACGTGGGTCCCGCCCCCGCGCCCGCCTTTCCCGCGGGAGGCGATGGCGGAGCGGTGAGCGGCGCGTTCAGTCGTGCTGGGAGCGGTGTCTTAAATCGCGCTGTCATGTGCATAGAGCAGCGCTGGGAGAGCGCCCGGCACATGTGGCATCGGCATGGAGTAGTTAATTAAATAAACAGCTGATTAAATGCCGTTAGCGGGCTGCGTTTGTGCACGCGTTAAATACGGCGTTGGATAGTGCTCTGGATGTGCGCTTGGGGCTGGGCCTGCTATAAATCTCTCTGCGAGATCCTGCAGCGGAGGTGGCGTACGCATTATATAGCACATTGGGTAGGCACAGGGTGTGTGGCGATTGGGGTATGGCTTCTGCAACCTAAATGATTCTATACGTTAAAAAGTGCATTAAATGCACACTGAGCGTCTTGCATCCTTGCCTGATCCGCTTTGCTGCACAGAGTGATTCAGGAGCAAAACCCGAGCGATACAGCCTTTGCTCTTCTGGAGGTTCAGAACTGACCCTCCTCTTTAAATGTTAGTTGCGGCGGGGATGCACGGAGCTGCAGAGGGAAGGGAGGTGGGTCTCCACCTCCGGGGCCCAGGTTGGGACCTGCCACACGGGTTTTTCAGCCTGCTGTGGCTGTCCACAGCCCGGCACGGGACTGTGGGGCAGCAGGCACAGAGAGAGGCATGTGCAGGGACGGGGTAAGCCAGCATCGCCCTGGTTTCGGCAGCCTCCCACGGACTCCTCCGTGGGGCATTTTGCAAGGTTGCAACCCCGTGAGCAATGCGTGGGGTGGGCAAGGGATGCCAAGCATTAAAACCACAGCGTGTGTCAGCTCAGTGTTCCCACTGCTGTGTAGTCAGTACTGGGGGTCCTTGAACGCCCTGCGATGGACCCACTTGTCTGAGTGGCAGGAGTCCTTGCACAGGCTGTTGTGCAACCTTTGGGGTCCCCCACAGTGAGGCAAAAAAAAAATGTAAATGGAGCATAGAAACACTCCAACACAGGCAGCCTGCAAGGGAGATCAGAGGGAAAATAAGGCTGAAAGAAACCACTTCAGGGCACAGCCGGGAGCCTGGCTATGACATTGACTGCGCAGGATTAGAACCTTGCTGAAGCAGCTTTGCATTCCTGTCTGTGTGCTCTGTGCTGTGGCTGACTTGCCTGTGCCAGCCCTGCTCCACCACAGGAGCTCCCAGGAGGTCCCACCTGAGCCTTTTCTTGGAATTAATCCTTCTCACTCATCACTGTCTGCTAAACCCTACCAGACTTCTGATGAAACCAGGCTGGCTTGGATCCAATTTATTCTCCAGCTGCAGGATCACCCACTGCCAGAATTTCTTATGCTGCAGTAAGAGAACAGGCTCGGGATCATTCCTTAAACCTTGCTGCATAGTAATTCCCTGTCACCCCAGCAGCTGAGGCTATCCCTACATCTCAGTCCCTCACACTGTCTGAACTTCTTAGTCACCACTTCCTCCACTTTCTTAACCTTTCCCGACTCATCCATAGCCTGGGGGAGACCCAGAGGACCTGGTGGGCTGCCTGTAGTTCATGCTGGGTTGTGTGGGACTAGGCAGCTCCTCTGTGTGCCAGGATGCCCTGGGCTTGGCACGTGCACTGAGCTGCAAACAGGACTCAGCAGGGAAGCTGTGAAGCTCTTGCAGCCCCCTGGATGGTGGAACCTGGGCCAGGAAGGAGTTGAAGGGCAGTGTCACTTATAATTTGGATCAGGTACTGGAGAAGCATAGAGTCAGACCTTTTGCTTTACTGCAGGCCAGCCGTTGTGTGAGATGCTGCCAGGCGCTGGTGTCTATTACTTCCCGTGGGAGATCAACAGCTCAGTCCTGGAGGGGACAACACTGAGGACATTTGGCAGGTGAGAGGGGTACCCTGCTCTCCTTGCAGGCCAGGCCTTTCCTTCACTGGCTGAGCACCCCCCCTTTGGTTTGTAATTGGGTTTCTGCACAGCTGAGCTTCCCAAACTGATCATTCCCAGGTTATGCTGCTACGACCTGGCCCGATCGGAAGCCGTTCTCACCACTCAGCACAACTCAGCTCAGTACCAAGTCTGTGTTGACACCAAGTTTGTGGAGCCATTCCAAGCCCAAGTGGGATCTTTCTACATGGTCCTGGGAGAGGCTGAACACAGGGAAGGTAAATGCTCCAGGAACTGGTGCCCTTTGCTGCTCTTCACGGTACATCAGC
The DNA here is from genome assembly GCA_013400235.1 of Oriolus oriolus. Taxonomy (NCBI): domain Eukaryota; kingdom Metazoa; phylum Chordata; class Aves; order Passeriformes; family Corvidae; genus Oriolus; species Oriolus oriolus. The sequence goes on from VXBT01001865.1 coordinate 909,122, forward strand.
TCTTTTGGGGCTCCCTGAGTCACTGAGGGCAGCCTGGGCCAAGGCAGCTCATCTCGTGCAGATCCTCCAGTCACACGAGCGTGTGATGCAAGGTAGGAGCAGCCTGGCTGTCCCCGCTGACCATGAGAAGAACCACCCTTGGGGAAAATTTGGTCCTCTGGCACAGATTTTTTTTTAGAAACAAGAAGCACTTCAGCAGCATCTCTGGGCTTGCGAAACCTGTGCTAAAAAGCCTTCTGGCATCACTGCCAGCCACCACACCGACCATCTTCACCCCAAACGTGGCAGATTGCAGCAATACCTCATTGCAAGTGCCTGGGTTGGTCTTTGCCTTCCTTGAAAGGCTCTAATTATTATCCCTGCCCTCAGACACGTGAGGAATGCAGGCAGGCTCTGTCATGCAGGGCAGCCTGTTGTCTTTTCCTGGGATGCCCTGTATTCCAGCTGCTTGGTGCTTTGCGTGGGGAGTTGATCTGAGCTGGGCCATGGGATGGTGAAGCAAATTCTTTGTTATCTTGGCCACACCTGATAAAAAGCATCCGTATTCATGCCATGGAAATCTTCAGTGGCATGTGGAAAGCCACACTGCACATGGCCTCTAGAGAGTCACCTGCTAGGCCACTGCTGCAAAATTCCTTTAGAAAATTGTTATTTTGGTCATCCCAGCCTAAGAGTGAGTTTGCCCCATTTTGCAGGAGTGGAAGAGGAGCAGACTGAGATGGTGGCTGTGTCACCAAGTCTATCTCACCAAGATTTGGCCCCTTCTGTGCAGCTCCATGTTGCCACTTGAATGCCACTGATGACCTGTTGGTTGTAGCCAGCTTTGAGCCTCTTCTAAGTCCTCTTGTCTGCACAGGGGTGTTCAGAAACAAGCTCAGACCCATCACTGCTGCTTTTTAGACAGGGAAAACCAAACTGCATCCAGCCATGAAGGAGACAGATGCTGCATGGCAGGCACTGGCACTGTTCCCCAGTGCAAGGAGAGTGCAGTGTCAGTCAACAGCATTTTGTAGCCATCAGGGCAGAGGGAAAGCACATCACTGAATTAAGCTGCTCCTGCTGCTCACATCAGTGGCAGCATGCTGCCAGTCCAGCCTCCTGGAAGTTCTCAGGCTGTGGTTATTTGCCCAGCTGGAGTCATATGTTGCCTGAGGGAACTCTCTGTCTCCAAGCTGCTCTGTCTGTTTTCCTTTCTCCAGGAACTTCCAGTCCTGTGGTGAAAGCACGAATACTGACCTGCGTGGAAGGGATGAATGTGCCCCTGCTGGAACAAGCCATACAGGAGCAGAGGAAATACTTCAACGAGAGGCAGGAGCAGAGGGGAAACAGCACATCCTGACAGCAGCTCCGAGACCAGCCACACGCTGGTCCTTGGACTGCTATTTGCAACAAATATGTTCAAAGTAAATTAGGAAGTGGGTTTGCTGTGGCAAACAGCAAAGTCACTGAGCAGGGAAACACTTGAAGACTGTGAGTCAGTGTGTGTTACTGTGGGCTGTCCATTCCTGCCCCAGGTGTCATCACTGAAAATAGCTCTGGGAAGCAGGTTTGTTGTTTGTTTGAAAGGGTGGTTAAGGAAAGGGAACACTTGGTTTATGCCGGTCCTTTTGTAATGCACGACCTGAAGAAGTCAGAAGAAGTCTTTGAATCTGGAGCTAAGCAGCTCACCTTTGGCAGATGGGGGGAAAGGGCATTAGCACAATGTTCATTAGCCCTGCCTGGCTGCAGGCCCATGAGTGCATGTGCTGGGATACCCTGAGTCAGCTGCCACACAGGAACATTCCTGGCAAAACACTCACATATTTGGACTGACCAAAGAAACAAGAAGAACAAAGAGTCTCTATTTTCAGTAGCACCTGCCTCTTCTGGTAGGAAGAACTGGTATCCAAAGGGAGGATTAATTCTAACTCTAAAATAAATATTTGCAGTACCCTGAGAACCACCACTTGACTTTCTTCCTTGACATAACTAAGTTTAAGAGACCTTAAATCACTATTTTTGAAGTATCTAAAGGTTTTGATTGAAATTTTCCTAAATAAAGATAAAAAAAGAAGGCAGCCTGTCTTTTATTGATTACATCCCTCTTTCTTGCCAAGTCAAATGTGTTAAGCCCTGCACAAACCTGATAGATGATATAAGAAAATTCAGTTTTCCTCCTTCTCCTAAGTACCGGGCATGTAAGGAGGGGGCTGGCTTTTAAAAAGTTGCGAGAAAAGGAGATGAAGTTACATCAGAGCCACTCTGGTTGAAGAACATGGTGCCGGGCCCACTCAGCTGAATTAAATCACTGATGAAAGGACAGAACATTGCTAATGTCAGATGAGAATCAAATGTTTGTGCAGAGGAGAGAAGACTCTCCTGTACTGTAGAAATCCCCAGATCTGGACTGAGCTGTGCCTGTGGTTTGCAGGGGAATGCAGCCATCTCCAGCCTTTTCTGCTTGCACTCAAAGATTTTAAGCTGCTGGCTCAGCAATGGGTTAAATCAGCCCTTTTTTAGGTCACCTAAAAGTTTGGATCTTCCCTGTGGACCCACGCAGCTGCAATGTCTGTGCCCACCCAGAGACATGGAGCCCCCAAGTCCTCCAGATGAAATTCCCTTTGCCTCTGCCTTTCCTGGTGCCACAACACGTAAGATTATTTGAATCTTGTCTTCCGTCAGCTATCAAGTCAATGATTAATTCCCCTTCAAGGCCATCTCCCAAAAGGCTGACTGAGTGGCACAGCCCACGCTGGGGAGGTTCAAGGGACAATTGTGCAAGACAAAATAAAAGGAAAAAAAAAAGAGAAAAAAAGGACAAAATAAAACCCAATAAAAAAGACATTTCTGCTGGGTGTTTGCCCTCAGCGTGTTCCAGGGAGCCATAATTATGAACCCTGTTACTCCACTGATGCCCAGCACTGTGCAGATGGAGCAGGAGAGCTTCCCCTGGCCCTGTGCATTTCTTGTTGCCCTTCCCCAGGCCCCAAAGTGCCTCTTTACATCCGTTTTCCTCGATTTTTGGCTGTAGCCAGCACACCGCACAACCTGGGCAACAGAACAACCAACGCTGGGTGGCTCCTGCGTGGCTCTGTCCACCTGAAGCCCCCCCGGACACTCCAGACCCCACCAGGTAGCTCTGTCCACTCACAGCTGCCCCAGGCAGGTCCCTGAAGGGTCCCTCAAGGCCGAAGGAGCAGCAAGGTGGGACTCAGAGCCTGGCAGCGCCTCAGAGAACGCCTGGGGGGCTCAAACCCTTTTCCCCACATTCATCTTTTTGTTTCCCGCTTTTTTTTCCTCCCCTCAGAGCGCGGTGCCGGCCAGCCCCGCTGCCATCACCAGGCGGAGGCAGCGCCATGGAGGCCATCCAGGAGTCGTTCCAGAAGGTGGAGAAGATTGGGGAGGGCACCTATGGCGTGGTGTACAAGGCTCGCAACAAGCGCACGGGGCAGCTGGTGGCCCTCAAGAAGATCCGCCTGGACGCGTGAGTGGGACAAAGCCCTGGGCCCACCATGGCGCCAGGCCGGTGCCCAGTATGGTGGGAGAGGCACAAAAAAGCTTGGCATGAGGTGGGGGGGAAAGGTGTCTGTAGGGTTAAAATAATCTTGTGTATTGTGGCACCAGGAAAGGCAGAGCCGAAGGGGATGTTGTCTGGAGGGCTTGGGGGCTCCATGTCTCATGGGCACGGCAGCTGTGTGGGTCCACGGGGAGGACCCCAACTTTCAGGTGACCTAAAAAAGGGCTGATTTAACCCATTGCTGAGCCAGCAGCTCAAAATCTTTGAGTGCAAGCGTTTAGGGCCTGACCTGGCACTGCTTGGCCCCGGGTCCATGGCAGGGGGCAGGGGGGAAGCAGCTGCCATGTCGTGAGGGTAGTGTCTCCCTCAGGGCTGTGCTGTGAGGGTCGGGCAGGTTCAGCCTCGGCCCTCCAGGGTGGGACTGAGCGGGTAAATGCTTATTGCTGCTCCCCTGGGTCGGCCCTGAGCTGTCTGCACAGTGAGGGTGTCTGTGTGGTCTGGGAGCCAGTGTGCTGGGGCTGCACCCCATGGTGGCCCCTCAGGGTGGGGGAGGTGGCTTAGGGGCAAAGAGTTTTCATTTCCTCCCACCTCCAAAAAGAAAGACCTGAGTATTTAATACATTATTGCTTCTCCAAATGCACCCTCAGGTGCTTCCAAACAAAGCTCTGCCCCAAGGCTTGCGTGTCTAGGTCATCCCCTCCCTCTCCTTGCCCACAGCTCCATTTCCCGTGCCTCACCCCAGCCTGCCCCAGCCACTGCTCCACCCCAAACTCAAATGCTCCCTTGGGGTGCAGTGGAAGAAGGAAGGAGCACAGAGCCCCAGTGGGCTGTGGGATCCCCCTGGGTTATGGGGTGCTGTACGACCTGTCTCTGCCACAGGGAGTCGGAGGGCGTCCCTAGCACTGCGATCCGAGAAATCTCACTGCTGAAGGAGCTGAAGCACCCCAACATAGTCAGGTAAGACCTGGATGAACCCTCCCCACCAGCTCATCCATGAGCTCCTGCTCCAGGAGCAGACAGCGAGGGGGTTTTTCTGTCCTTCCCCAACTGCACAGGCAGGAGCAAAATACACAGGAAAATGCAGGAATCAGTTGCACTTCCCTGCCTTTCAGCAATACCTCATGGCTCTGCCACTTCAGCAGCACACTGCTGCTGCCTCATACTTGATGCTGCCCTTAAACTGCCCCTCTCTGCTCCAAAGGACTAACAGAGCAGAGGCATATGTGGGAGGAGGGACGTTTGGGTATTTGCAGAAGTCTGGAGCAGATACTGAAGGAAGAGACTGTACTTCTTTTACAGGCTCCTGGATGTCATACACAGCCAGAAGAAGCTCTATATAGTATTTGAGTATCTGAATCAAGACCTGAAGAAGTACATGGACTCATGCCAAGCTGGAGAGCTTCCTTTAAGCTTGGTCAAGGTACAGTGAGAAAGGAGTGCCAACAGGCAGGGCAGACAGCATGTCCCTGCTGCCTTCTGCTGGGCAGAGCCATCTCAGAGCTGCTCAGACTAGGTCTGGAAATGATCTCTCCGTCTCCCAGATCTCAAACATTTCAGCTGGGAAACCCTCATGGCACTATTGCTCAGTAACGCTTATTTCCCGGCTGTTTCCAGGCTCTCCAGCCCATCTCGCTGCAGAACAAAGGCGGGATGTGTTGCTAATTGCCTTTTTAGAGAGTAATGGGTGGGTGGAAGGGACTGACAGTGCCTGGATTAGAGTCTCTGTCCCCACGTGGGGTGGGAGCAGTTTCCCTGTGTCCCTGAGTAGTGGCCCATAAGACTGATGCTGCACTGTAGCAAGGGCTTTCTTCCCGTTCAGATCTGTAAGTGATCCAAAGTGTGTTGGTTCACATGATCCAGAGTTCAAAGTGTTTTCATCGTGGCCTTATCTAAAAATCTCTTCTCTCCTTAGAACTACCTCTTCCAGCTGCTGCAGGGTGTGAGCTTCTGCCACTCGCACAGGGTCATCCACAGGGACTTGAAGCCGCAGAACTTGCTCATTAACGAAGCAGGAGCAATCAAGTTGGCTGATTTTGGACTGGCGAGAGCTTTCGGGGTCCCGCTACGCACATACACTCATGAGGTAGTGTCGAGGCTCCCTCAGTGGGGTACACAATCCAGAGCGGGTGAACAGCAGCAGCAGCAGCAGCAGAAGTTGCTCATCCATAACAGAAGCACAGCCATGCCCAGGAATGTGCTCTTAACTTCACCTGCAGCCTAAGGGGTTACCTCATGTCCCCACAAGGTGTGCTGGCTGTCTCTACCCAAGCCTGGCTGCCAGCTGGGCTCCTGCCTTCTCTGCACAGGGTACATTTATTTGTTCCACAGTGTGTTGCTGAAGAATGTTCTGTTAATGCCAATCTTGCTGGCACTAAAGTGTCTGTAAATTCAGCAAGGCCTTGGCATGCTCTGATTTGTACAGTCACTGCATTACAGCTGAGAAGGGAGGGTCCCACGCCTCTGGTTCCATCCAGGGAAACCAGACACAGCCTGTTTGTTGGTTCCTTTCCAGGTGGTGACTCTGTGGTACCGAGCCCCTGAGATACTGCTGGGATGCAGATACTACTCGACCCCTGTGGATATCTGGAGCATTGGCTGCATCTTTGCAGAAATGGTAGGATGGGTTTAAATCATCTCTTTCATGAGCTGGAGGAGGCAGCTGCAGTGGGGAGGAGGGGTGAGATACAGAACATTTGGGATACTGTATTCCCACCTGGTGGTGTGCTTTGTGGAAAGTCCACCTTAAGGGTTAGCTGGTTCTTACCTCGGAAGGAAATCTACCACCCTTGGGGGCCTGACAGAAGGCTGCAGTTCCAAGTACATGGGAACACAATGCCTCTCCTTGCAGAAGGGGTCACTTCAGCCTTATTGCTGCAGCATTTTGATCCTGGGAGGAGATGACTCTCTTCCAGATGCCCCCATGGTGGGCTGCAGAGGGGCATCTTGTGGCATGACAGAGTGGATGCCCTAGGGCTGCATACTCGCCTTGGAAAAGCTCTGGTTAGCCCTGCAGTATAGTAACACTTCCTCATTCCCAAAGTCCCTGAGCTGCAGAGCAGGCAGGAGGGAGCTAGCCAAGAGTGGGTGTTAGGAAACTGGAGACAAAGAGAAATCAGGGATTGGCAGAAAGAGGGCAGCCCCAGGGTGGCATGGATCCATGGAGAGCAGCTGGAGACAAGCAGTCAGACACCTGTGATCCTCCCAACCACTGCCTGGCAGAATCGCTGCATTGTGACTGCCCTGGTCTGTGCAGTTGTTTGCACCTGATGGGACAGAGAGGTGCTTGCAGCAGGAAATAGGGCACATAGCTGATGGAAAGGTGGGAACTGGCTTTTTCTTTTCTTCCCCCAGATGACCAGGAAGGCCCTGTTTCCAGGGGACTCTGAGATCGATCAGCTCTTCCAGATCTTTCGCACCCTGGGCACTCCCACCGAGGTGACCTGGCCTGGTGTGACCCAGCTCCCTGACTACAAGGGCAGCTTTCCCCGGTGGCCAAGGAAGGAGATGAAGGACATTGTTCCCAACTTAGATCGAGATGGGAGAGACTTACTGACGGTGAGTGAGGGCTTGGAACAAGGCCTGGGGATAGACAGGATGTTTTCAAACTGGGCATGGAATAGAGATATTTGAGATTGAAATACCTGGAAGTGTGTTAGCTGATTTGGGTCAAATGCTCACCTCTGCCAGTGCAGAAGCACTGAATCATGGAATAGGGCTCAGTCCTACTCTGAAGGACTGTCATTGCAGGTTCCATTGGGAGTCAAGGAACTCTTCTAATATAATTCCCAGAGTAACTTCAGTTGTGGGTGACTCCTGAAGCCGAGAAGGAAAAAGGCAGGACCAACATGTGCAGCTGGGCCCAGCTGCATGCAGGTGCAATCAATCACCCATTTTTTAAGATTCTAAACTTGCAGGGTTTTTCTCTTGGCAGCAATTGCTCCTGTATGATCCCAGCAAACGCATCTCAGCCAAAGCAGCCCTCAACCACCAGTACTTCCTCTGCAGAAACTCTGGGAGCCCTGAACAGCGACCTGTGCTGCGGAGAGACTGCAGATGAGAGGACTCAGCTCTCCCCAAGCTCTTGCACCTCCAGGTAGCACTGCAGATCTGGTCTGGGGCACTTAGCAGGGGCCTGGCTGGAACCCAGGGTCTTGCTTCTCCTGGGGAGCCTGGAAGGGGACATTCTTGGCATTTAGAGACTTTCAGCCTGTTGTTGGGGGAAAGTTTGGGTTACAGACAGGAGAGCTGTTTTGAAGAGGTCATGTGCAAAAGGTGGGGGTAATTTATCAGCATAAACCACTGAAATGTAGAGAAGAGAGCATCTCTCAGAGGTTTGTCCTTGCACTAGTGAGCTAAGGTGACACACAATGATTTCTGTCTCCAGCACTGGAGCATCTCCAGGTCTGTTGGTGGCAGTTGCTGGCACCAGGGAAAGGGGAGCACTTCTCTGCTCAGCCCTTTGCTGCTGTTATCAGCCAGGCTTCTCAGCACTAGACAAGCTGTTTAGTCTGAGCTGTTTAACAGAGCTGACATCCTGCTCTTTCACAAGCTGAAGAGCACTATCAGGTGCCTTAGTTTGTGCCTTAGCTGGGACCAAGAAGCCAAAAGATCCAGTTTCATAAAGCAGATCCAGTTAGGATAAAGCACTTGCTGCATATGACTGGAAACAGGGAGCAGCTAAACCACTGGCTTTCCATCATCATTCCAGATGTTTCCTTTGCTTTATCGTCTTGGAAATGTTTTTGCTGTTCAAATGTTTGGGGGATTGTCTCTGACTCTTGGTGTGGTTTTGACATCTTAATTTCTTTTTCTTCACTATAAAATAAATACTTGTTATTTGTTCAGAAACATTGGTGTTCATTGTTTGGCAGAGCCCATCAGGCTAGTAACGCAGGACAGCCTGTCTGGTCCTTTTTTCCGCAGAGCCTTTCTCCCTTCCTCATCTCCTGCACTCTTTCTTTTATCCTTTCCGGCCCAAATCCTTAGCAGGTGCAGAGATGTGCTCTCAGTCCTGTTGTGAAACTGATACTGAAAGGGTTAATCCAATTTCTACTGTGTCTGTGTACTTTTAGCAAAGAAACAGGGTATGCAGGAGCTGCTTTCTCATCAAGGACAGAAGGAAGGGAAGATAAGGGGAAGACATCTGCCTTAGGAATGCAGCTACAGCCAAAACAAGATTATAGAAAAAACTGAACGTGGGAACAGGGGGAAGGTTTTATGGTAATGAACAATTATAATATACACACAGTGACTGTATATAAGCAACACACTTGTAGAGAATCGTGTGCACGGCAGGTGGAGCTTATCTCCCGTGCACCAGGCCTGTGATAACTTCTTCTTAACCCTACACTGGTGTTAAGGGGTTTTATTTTACCCACTTTTCGGTGAATTTCGGTGACAGTTATTGGCCACCCAGGTGGGAGCTCACCTCTGAGCCTCGACGGATCTGCAGTCGCCAGATCTCCAGCCAGCACCGAGGGGTTCTCGGGGAGAGCCTCGGCCTCAGACTGTCAGGGGCTCGAGGCAAGATCCCTGGGGTGAGTAAAGGCATAATTTAAATTGTTTATCTTGGGGTTATTGACGAGGGATACAAATCCCCTCACAGTTACTGGTGAGGGGTTTGAGTCACCCAACAGAGTTCGAGTCCCTGGGTAAGCTCACTGTCCGGGGCTTCGAGTCCCCCAGGACTACTGGCGGTTCCAATCTCCCAGGATTACGGGGTTCGAGTTCCCTCCGAGGGGTTCCCCTGGATCAGGAAACTTAAAGCAGTGCTGCAGCTGGCCGAGGAGAATAAAAACAGGCTCATAACACCGGAACCAAAGCATTGCTGTACCTGCTTTTGTGGTGGAGTTTCCCTAGATACTCTGAATCATTCTTTTTGGTCTCTGGGAGTGTGCATGTGAGTGGGTTGTGTGTTGATTTGAGTTTGCCGGCCTGTAAAATCAACACTGGGACGCCTGTGATATAAAGCTCGTTTGCTGAAAGAGTGTGGAAACTTAGCGGTCTGTTGGGGTTTCGAAACAATCGGGGGGTGCGTGCTATCGATTATTGATTTGTTTTCTGTGTGCGCGGCTGAAATCGCATTTGTGGACGCGAAGCGCCCTCTCGTGTCAGTGCGCGCCGGATTCCCGGCGCGAGTGGGAGCGGGCGGGCAGGCAGGGGCACCCCCGGTTGCAGCTCAGCCGTTCCCCCGCCGTCATCTTGGCTCGGAGGAGAGGAAGAGAAGAGAAGAAACCCAACAGACTTGCCGCACAGCAGCCCAGCCCCGGCCCGGCGGGTTCTCGCCTGCTCCAGCGCCAGCAGCCTGGGCAGCGTTACCCCCCCGCTGCAGCCCAGAAACAGCCGCGGGGACTCCCCGCGCCCAGGTAATCGTTGTGTTCGCTTTCCAGCCGTTGTTATATACTTGTGTTATTGAGTATGGGGGCGGTCTGTTCTAAAACTAGAGTGGGAGATGACATCCCGAATTCTCTGCTGAAATGTATCTTGAACCACTGGCAAAAGATAGGAGGAGACTCGCTGCTTAAATCCAAACTAATCCAATATTGTAACTGCTGGTGGCCAGTGTATAAACTGGACAATCAGGGGAAATGGCCGGAGAACAGCACCTTAGATTATCACACCATGTTACAGCTGAGGTTGTTTTGTAGAAGAGAGGAGAAGTGGAATGAGATGCCTTACGTAGATCTGTTCTTTAAGAAACCATCTGGAATTGCAAAGGGGGTGCCTACCCACCCTGTCAAACCCTCTCATGTTAGCTTTTGGAAAGGAAGGGGAAAAGAATAGGAGACTGAAGAGATGTTGTTCCTCTTGCAGTATTGGGCGCCACTGTTTGAAATGCCATAGCCAATGGGAGGAGGATGATGTAGAAATGATAGAGGCGCCAGATGCAGGAGATACGGGGATAGAGAATCTGGGTGTGCCTGATAAGGGGGAAACACAAGGAGGAGGTGAGCAGTCCGGGGGAGGCAAGAGTTAATTTCAAGTCCAGGGGTGGGGAGAACCCAGGGTGAGCAGGAGGTGAGAAAGCAGGAGGTAGGGAAGCAGGAGATGAGAAAGCAGGAGGTAGGGAAGCAGGAGATGAGAAAACAGGAGGTAGGTGAGCAGGAGGTGAGAAAGCAGGAGGTAGGTGAGCAGGAGGTGAGAAAGCTGGAGGGGGATAAGCAGGAGGCCGTAGCTGAGCTCTGGCCAGGGGTGGGATCTCACAGCCTGATAGTGGTGAAGGTCCCTTTCTCCCCACTCGATCTGGAGGCATGGATGAGACTGGCAGGGCCCTACAGAGAAGATCTAGAGAGAGTATCTAGAGTGTTTGAAACCATTCTCAAGACCCAGAACCCAGACTGGGGGATTATACAAGTTCTGTTAGATACTCTATTAGACTCTGCAGAAAGAGAGATAGTACTCAGGACTGCTGGGAAGGAGGTAGACAGGATAGGTACAGCAGGCACATTACCAGGAACTGTGGAAGAGCATTTTCCCTCCCAGGACCCCCACTGGGACCCTAACACAAAGGAGGGGAGGGTTTTTCTGGGGGCCAGTGTCAAACCACGACACAAGGCTATAAAAAAACCTGAACCTGGGAGCATGGGGATGGTTTTATGGTAATGGGCACTTATAATATGCATATGGTGACTGTATATTAGCAATGCACTTGTAGTGAATTGTGCACACGTTAGGTGGAGCTTACCCTGTGGTAAATGATGCCTCTTCTTAACACTACATTGATGTTAAGGAGTTTTATTTTACTCGGTTTTTGGTGAATTGCAGTAACAGAACAAGGGTTCTGTAGGCCAGTGGGCTTGCTTTCCATTAGAAGTTGCCACACACTATTTCCGAGTTACGTTCTACTTACTTAAATACTCAAAAGACAGATTTCATTTACAGAAGCCAAACTTCCGCACTCCTGTTTTTCATGCATGTGCACACATGTGCTCTTCTAGTAACTGCAATCCCAAAAAAACAATTTCAGCACAACCTGACAGCTGTGCTCCTGCATCTCATGGCCTCTGCGTGGTTACAGCCAGCTTGGAGGCACATATTTGTGGATGAATCCACGGAAACATGGATGAATTCTGCTGTGGGAGTCGTTTCCCTGCCTTTGCATACATGTTGTAAAGTCAGTGCTCCACTGTTTGCTCTATGCAAACAATGCTTATGTTGTACCAGACAAACTGTTTGCAGAAGAGTTTCACTTTTGGTTTGTTTTTAAAAGATCTGCAGTAAAAAATAAATACCAAGGACATTCATCCAGTCCAGAAACATAAATAAAACACTAGAGCAAACCTAGCCCAAAAACTGAAGCAACTGACTTTAAACATTTGTAACCAATTCCAGCAAAGGCAATCAACAGCAGCTGTGTTGAAATAACTGCTCTGGGAAAGCCACAGTGCAGCACCATCACCCTGTGCCTGGAAAGGGAGGAAAAGTCCTGCCTGGCTCCTCCTGAGCAACTCACAACCCTGCCAGACAGCCGGGCTCTGGGGACAGCCCCATGGCTGAGTGGTGCTTCCTATGGACACGTCAGGACGTGACACGAGCTGCTTTCTGCAGATGAGAGGCACTTGGTAGCAAACAAAAGGATTTTTAGTGAGTGTTTTTCAGACTAGACTAAACTGCTCAGCCACCTCGTCATCTCTCAAAAACTTCACCCAGCCCCAGGTAAATCCCTCCTGCTACAGTTAGGGAGCACTTTGTCCAAACTGCCTGCCTAATCACCAGGACTCCAAGTCTCGTAGTTACAGAGCATTCCCCCAAACCATTAATCACCCCACAGAGCCGGGTGAGGAAAGCTGGCAGCAAACTCACCTGGTGGGTTGAGCTGAGCTGCAGGAAAGGCAACAGCTCCATTGCTGATGGATCCTCCTGCTTTCAGCCAGCCAAGGGGAGCAAAGCCAAGGCACAGCAAGGCTGCTCCCAGCAGCTTTGAAGAGGGACCTGAGGATTCCTGGGAACTGTGCTCCTCCAGGGCTCCTGGGTTGTGCTGGGACAGGAACCTCACCTGGCCATGCTCCTGTGCTTCAGGGGCTGTTGGGCAGAGTTTCTCTCCTGGTCCGTGACAGCCCAGCTCCAGCCCTTGCTGCTGGTCCAGACCAGCAGTGCCAGCAGTGTTCTGCCGAAGGAAGCAGGCTGGGAATGGATGCTCCAGGCTGTGTGCAATGGTTTTCCCTACTGTAAACCAAAAAATTTCCCAGCATTGGTCCCAGCAGCTGAGATGGCCACGAACAGCAGCCATAGGCCTGACAATAACCAGAGACCCTGCAGAGCCTGGGACAGGTCTCACACTGGAAACCTGGTGTTATAGATTATTAATGCTGGGCACTACCTACCAGCAGGAAGGTAATGGGAGCTGAGTGTGCTGAGCCTGCCAGAGTGGGAACAGTTTCTTCCTGGAGCCCAGACTTCAAATTCCAGCTAGGCTGTATGGAAATAGAGGCTGTGCTGCTCCTCTGGTGGTGAAGGAGGGGGAGAAACCCAAAATACTCCATGAGAGTAGAGGTTATGTTGGAGTTCCTGAATAGCATCAGCTAAAAGAGCCCTTGGGAGAGGGGAAGGAGCAGCTGATACAAATAGAAAGTAGTTTTCTCATCCCATAAACCCAGGGGATGCTCCACAATAGGGTAGATACTAGGGAAGAACATTTGCGATATGAGACATGCTTGTTTCAGAAAGGACTGAGTGGCGGAAGTTACACAGAGGAGTAATTTCCTTTCAGTTCACCTAAAGAAATAGCAGGTGCAGGTTTTCCAGTACTCTTGCGTGGGACTGCACCCCTTTGGTGTTCAAGTCCCTCTTTTAGAGGTTTCCAAATGACCAGGGAGCAAAGTCCCATTGGTTTTCAGTTTTAAAGATAAATATAACAAAATCTTTAAAAATACGGACTCACAGGCAGAAGGACACTTTAGCGGGTTCAGTGGTGGGAGATGAGGGAGAGCAGGAGTCTACAAACCCTCTGTGGATTGGGCTGCAGGGCATGGGATTGCATGGGGGAGGAGTAGCTGTACCTTCAGCCACATGGCAGCCACAGCCTGCAGAGACAACACAGCCACAGACACTCACTTGCTAAGTTTATTGCATGCAGAACGACCCAACTGGAAAACACTCTGGCTCTCCACCTTTCTGGGCATAGCCACGTTTAACCTACTGCCCGTGGAGTTCTCACAATCAACCCCTCTCTGGGCTGATTAGGGAACAGCACCTGGGGACTGTGGGGACCCCTCTGGGGCAGGCCCACAACCACGTCTTCTTCCTCGCACGGCTGAGCTGTGTTGGGAAGCAGGTAGCTAAGAGAAAAGAGTAGGCAGCCCTAAATGCTAGATGCTCCATTCTGTGAGCCTGCTGCCTCCATGGGGAGAGGTGTTCTGAAGGGATGAACTCCTGAAGGAACCAGCCCCAGTACGTGCCTGAATCCATTCAATGCCTGAACCGCGAGAGCCTGGGGGAACGGCTCGCCTGGTGGTACCGCTGATACCCCTCGGACGCGGCCGGGAGCAGCAGGAGGTGGCTCAGAGAATCCTTCTGGCAGAGGGCCATGGCCTCCTTGTAATTTATCTTCTCTTTACTGACAGGGTCAACGAGATCCTTTTCATAGTTGGACTCATCCTGGAGCCTGTTGGCCAGGTTGCTCGTTATCATCCCTGTCTGGACAGCTTCCAGCACAGGGATGCGACCAGTTTTCTTGGGATCGATGAGCCCTCCAGTTAGATGCTGGACTTGCAGGTAGGGGAAAGCACTGTCCTTGGTCATCCAGCCCTTCTGAACTGCTTCCCCCACAGACAGCCTTCGCTTGGTCACCGGGTCCTCAATGCCTGTGAAAGCTTTCTGGGCATTGAGCAGTCTCTGCATGTAGGTCCTGTCAATCAGCCCCCTCTCGATCGCCTTATGGACCGAGAACCGGTCCCTGGAAATGAGGTCTATGATGCCCCCCGTGGCAGCCTGGGCTTCCAGGAGCTTCTGAGCTGTCATGGGATCGAGCAGCTTCTTCGCAACGGCAGTTTTGATGTTGTACTTGGTGTCGGTGGTGGTGTCATACACCCCGGCGATGGGGGATGTGTCATCACATATGCTCTTCTGTGAGGCTGGGGGGAAGAAGGTTTGTGTTTGGTGGGTGGTGGGTGATGTGAGTGGGGATTTGGAGATGATGGAGCCAATTGAGAGGGACGAGGGAGGCTTGGTTTCCCCAGCCACCAGCAGGGCAAATTCAGAGATGGGAATCTTGCCATCCCGGTACAGCTGGTACTCCTCCTTTGTGATCCTCCTCAGCCTTAGAGCATCGTCGATGGAATACTGCTTCCCACTCTTCTTGTCAAGGAGAAGTGAGACTTCCCCATTTGGGCCTAGGGTGGTGACTTCTTCCCAGTCACACTCCAGCTCTTGAAGCTGGATGTACTGGCCTCTGTCTATGATACCTCGCTTGTAGGCTTCATAAGGGGACATGTCCTTCCCTGTGTCGGGGTCCAAGATAGAGATCTTGGTGGACAGGTTCGTCTCTCTCATTTGGGTCTCGTGATTGATTTCTTCACGGTTGACCTTTGACTGGAGATCCCGAATGAACCTCTCCTTGTTGTAGATCTGGTCCTTCTCCCTAAGGATGTCTGCCTCCAGCAGAGAAACCTCATGTTCCAGCTGCTTCTTCTTCTGCCTGTCATTCTCAGTCCGCTGGCTGAGCAGTTTGGATTCCTCCCGAAGGAAGAGGACTTTCTGCTGCTTCTGCCTCTCCAGCTCCCGCAGTTCACTCTCCAAGTTGGCTCTCTCCTGGATGGCCAGGTTCCTGGCTTTCTGCAGCTCCGTCTCTTCACGAGCCCATGTCCTCTTCATGCCTTCAGCTCTCTCGATCTTCTCCCGGAGCCTCCGTACCTCTTCTTCTGCCTTTTGCTTGGCTCCTCTCTCCCTGCTCAGCAGCTCCCAGATGCGTGCACGTTCACTCTCCAGCGCTCTGTCCTTTTCCACTCGAATCACCTCCTTGTAGATGGTCTTCTCCTGGGATTTGGTTTTCTGCAGGACATCAACTTGCACCTGCAGGTTCTTGCATTCTCTCTGCAAGCTCAGCACCTCCATCTTCTCCCGGTCCAGCTCCAAGCGCAGGTTGCTGGCAGACTGTTCCAGGACTGGATCTTTCTCCAGCTTGACCACTTCTTCCATAATGATCTTTTCTTGCACTGGGGCTGGGCTCTCCTCCAGCTCCTTTATTCTCAGTGTAATTTGTCTCATCTCCTTCTCCAGTGCAAGCCTCTTGCTTCGATCCTCCTGAAAGTTGAGCAACTTCTCTTGCTCTTCCACCAGCACACGAACCTGCTGCACGTCACGTTCCAGGCGACGCCTGTTGCTCACCTCCTCATCCAGACTCCGTCTCAGCCTGCTGTGCTCATCTCGCAGCTTTGGATCCTTTTGGGTCAGTATCACCTCTTGAACAACCACCTTCTCCTCTGGCTTCCGCCTCTCCAGCAGCATGTATTTATTCTGCAGGTCATAGATGGCATCCTCTGCAGCTCTCCTCTTCTGGGACATGTTACGCACCTCCTGACGCAGGCGATCGGCTTCTTTTTCCAAGAGCGGATCATTCTCATATCGGATGACTTCCTTGTTGACCAGCTTGGTTTCCACCTTGGATCTCTCCCTCCTCCATTCATCCCTTTCCCCCTGCAGCCTAATGAGCTGCTCCTGGGTCCTGCCATTGGTGTTCACAAGTTCGTTGAGCTGCTCTTTCAGCCTGTCAATTTCTCTGAGAATCTCTGGACTCTTTTCATGTTTCACCACCTCCTCTATGACCTCCTTAAACTCCACCTCTGGTTTCTGTGACCTGAGGACTTTGAGCTCTGCTAAGGCCTCTTCCACTTCGCTGTCAATCTTTGTCCTTTTCAGAGTGACTTCCTGCAGCTCTCTTTTCAGGTGTGCAATCTGCCGCTCCGTTTCAGGGTCCACCAGGAAGATCTCATTGACCCTCTCTTTCACCTCTATCCTGGGTTTTTGCTTCTCTGCGATGCTGTACTGGCTCTGCAGCTCTCCCAGCTCACCTGTAAGCATCAAGTTTTTGCTCCTCTCTTCTTCAATCAGAGTTTTAAGCTTGGAAGTCTCTTTCAATAACTCTGGGTCCTGCTCTACCTGCTTCACCTCCTTAACAATAATTTTGGGTTCCGCCGTTTCAATCAGTCTTTCCACCTCCTCAATCTTGTTCTTCACTTTCATTATCGCTTCTTCTGCAGACTTTCTTTTGAAGGATTCCTCATCAATTTGTAACTGCAGGGTCCTAACAGACTTCAGCATTTCTGGGTTTTTCTCCAGTTTGATGAGCTCCTTCACCACCACTTTCTCTCGGATGTTGGGCTGCTTTCTCTCCAGCATGTGCAGCTCCCTCTTATGCTGCTCAAGTTCAGCAGCAGCAGCCAAGCTTTCCTCCTGGAGACGCTTGATCTCCTGACGAAGACTGGCTGCTTGGCCATCCAGGCTTGGATCCTTCTCAATTTTTGTGATCTCTTTGGTGAGGAGCTGGGCAGGAGCAACCTTCTTCTCGCTCTCCATCTGGGCAAGCTTACGGCTCATCATATCAATATTTTCTTGCAGGCTCTGCCTCTTTTTGCCTTCCTCTTCAATCTGCTGTACCATCCTAGACAGGTTGCTCTCCACCTGTGGGTCTCTGTAGTATTCAATCACCTCCTTTTCTTCCACTCTTTCAATGGGCTTCTGAGTTTTCAACATCAGCAGCTTGTTTCTGTGTTCCTCCAGGTCCTCTTCAATCCTGGCCACTTTCCTCCTTTCCTCTTCCAGCTGCGATTTCAACCCCTCAGACTCCCTGCTTGTTGTGGCTTTGTTTTCAGATTTCTGGGTTTGCTCATGTACGGCTTCAATGTCCTCATGCACTTCCTTCTGCAAGGGAAAAAAAACCAAAAAAGAATTTTTAAAAAGGCAGGGAAATCAAGTCACTCTTTTAAGGTGACTCAGATCTTTTAAATGACATGGCATGGTGGGAGGCAAAACTGGCACAGAATCCCCAGGCAGTCTTCAAATAAGGCTGTTTGTAAATGGAAAATGAGGACACAATCCTGTGATCTCAAGCAACTGGCTTGGTGTGTCTTCCCCTTGAGATGGAGGTGCTGCAGCAGCCCACAAAGGCGCTTTGTGCTGCTGCCTTCTTGTAGCTATAGCCGAGGGAGAACATCACAGCCAGTCCCCAGCTCAATCTCTTGTGCTTCCTGAACTTACTAAAAGTCACCCAGTCCCGAGACCTTTCCTTCAGGTTGTTCCAACCTTCGAAAGGTATAAAAATCCTATTGCTTTGAAGTGTTTCCAGAAGGTTGTGAGCACTAAGTTCCAGCCACTCCCACAAACAAATCTGAAATTCTCAGTCTGTAAATGGTGAGTAGCTATGGCTAAGAGAACTGGACTTAAAAGGCCTAATCTTTTTTCCAAGCATAAACTACAACTTTAGCTACAAGCTGAGGGCCCCCACAGGTGATGAGAGTCACAGCCCGAGACCAGTGTCAGTGAAACTGTGGTTTCTTGTGGTCATTTTCTCAGAGGGGTTTCCATTCCTGTCCTTCCTCACACCTGGATGTGTGAGACTTGGGGAGGGGTGGGGGACCCCCAGGCTGAGCAGATTTGAACCCAAATCTAGAGTACCCCAATCTTGCAGTGAGCCGTACGCTGGTACCTTCTCAACGATCTTCTTGGCGAACTCCAGCCGGCTGAGCTGCTGTTTATTTTCTGCTGCCAGCTCCATGTAGAGCTTGGTGACATCATTTTCCTGCAAAAGAAAGAGCAGTGAGAGCCTTGTCCCGTCACCCTGATGCAGCTCTGTTGCATGGCAGACTCTGTCACACCTCCTTTCACCTGGATGTGTTTTGTGTATGGCACAGTTCTGGGGATTAGTGCCTTTCCATCTGACTCTTTAGAGAGACACGGAGTCTAAGGACTCATGCAGGACATCCTGTCCCTGTTATTTGAATGCCTGCTAGATGCCTGCAGCCCTACACAGGGTCCAGTTTTCCAAATTCCCACATGGATGGCAGCTGGCAAAAGCCTCAAGGTGATGCAGGAGAACTGGGGGGGCAACTGGGAGGAGCACAGAGGAGCTCTGGCTCCTTCCTCTCCCCACACACCTGCCCTGTAAGTTTTATCTTCTTACACAATGGGGTAAGGATGCAGCATCAGCAATCTCAGCCAAGGTTCCAGGCACAACCCCAGTTCAGGATGTCACATGCTGCTTTGCCCCGTGGACGAAGGGATCCCCAAGGACTTTGACTCTGGGATTAGGACCATAATCAGTGGTGGCTTTAAGAGGGGATTAAGGCCTTGCAGAAGACACTGGGGCATGGGTAACAAGCTGGACAATGGTTTCCACGCCTTCATCTTAACATTTTACCTGGGCCTGGATGCTTTCCTGCAGGGGGGTCACACGCAGCCTCTTTGCAGCAGAGTCGGTCAGGGAAGGGTCCAGAGAAGAGCTGTATTTGCCTGCTTCAAGCTCATAGTCCTGTTCAGAGCAGAAACACGAGAATCAGGTGGGATCTCTTGGGTGAAATCCTAAGGGAGTGATAAATGGGAAAACCCATCCTTACATTGAGTGTGGACTGCACGTTCTGGGACAGCCTGACCAGGGCGTTCTTCTCTGGCTCCTTACTCTGGATCTCCTCCACCAGCCTCTGCGGGAGACACATGTGGTGTTAAGGACACACTGAAATCCAGCTGCCCAGTAATGCTCTTGCAGCCTAGATAATCAGCTCAGCTGAGGGAATGGTGGGAACAGGAAGACATTTAGGAAGAGTCTCCAGGGTTTTAGGATATCTCAGCAGTGCTATCACTTGCCCAGGACCTCCCACACTGATTTATCACAAATAAGATAAATAGCAGCCAACACAGAGACCTCCACAACTCCTCGTCTGAGCTAGTGAGTTTAGAGTCTGCTCAAGGAGAGAAAAATGAAGGACCCGGATGCAGCATCTCAGTCCAAGGTGCAGTGTTTCAGGATCTGAAAGTGTCCTCTCCATGGAGAGGATTTCAACCTGCAGGTGACTGGCACAGAGGAGGACACCAGCACTGCAAATAAACCCAGCAAGGTGAGATACGCCAGGTAACACCACCTGTGGGCTGCAATCCTTCTCCAGTTCATTCAGTGATGGGGGAGCACACAACTAGGAGCTGGCTGGTATTATTTTGCATGTGCTGTTCACAAGCAAATTGCCCCATCCCTGTAAAGTTACAGGCTATTCTTGCCCTGTAACACACCTTCTGTGCCTGCAGCTTGTAATTGATCTGGCTTGGCCCATCAGTGGTCTTCACTTGGTGCTTGGGTAGGTTGTTCATCCAGAACATCAGGTTCTCATTGGAGTTTTGGAACTGCTGGTAGGCGAGGCTGATGTTTCTGAGGGTCTTCTCTCTGCACAGCACAGAAGTGGACAGGAACATTAAAGGGAAGGGCAAAGATTCATGTGCAAGTTCCTAGGAAGACACTAAAGTGAAAATATCACCACAACAAACACCAAGATAACAAAAACGGGGGTGAAAACTGATCCCTGAGTGGGGAGCACAACTCTGGAAGCTCAAAGCCTGTGCTGTGTGTAGGAAAATGGCAACTACACAGCAGGACACAGCTGGTCCTCAGTGTTACAGGACTGTGGTCAGGATCAGGGTCCTGCAATGAAGAACATACTCAGGGCTCTGACCCCTGCCAGTCCAGCTTAGCTAAGAGGAGCAGAGATCATCCCAGTTCCTCACCGCTGATCCAGCTGATCGGCCACGGCGTGGTAGCGATCGTTGAGGAGCTGCACCTCCCGCTTCTGGCGGGGCAGGTCAGGGCAGTACTCCTGGAAGTTGTTCTGCACAGCACTGCAGCTGTGCTCAGCATCCTTGAGCCCCCGGTTCAGCTTCAGCACACAGTCCTCCTGGGCCACCAGGTCCCGCCTCATCTTCTGCAGGGGGTAAAAAAGGCACCTCCAGGTTTGCATCAGTCAGGGCAACACCCAAACACCCTCCTTAAAGTGTCACTGACTGTGGGAGCTGGGGGCTGGTCAGGCTCTCCCAGGTGGAACAGGTGGAGCAGTGAGGCTTGTTCATCAAGGAAGCTGGGAAGCAAGGTTGGAGAGTGCACGGGGCAGAACAGAGAGGTTTTGAGGAAGGCAAAAAATAAGGTCTCTGTGAGTCCTAAGGACGGGGCAAGGAGATTGGGAGCAGGAAAGATTAGGGATAGGTGTGAGGCAGAGCAACAGAGATTAGATGCCAAGGGGCTCATGATGTCTCTTAGGGATCCCAAAGGGAGGGATGGAGGGACAGAGTTTTTTGCTGTCCAGTGAGAGCAGGTCAGCCTGCAACACTAACATTAAACCTTCAAGGAACAAGTCCTCAAAAAGGCTTCACTGCTGGTGCTTCAAGGTGCTCAAATCAGCAGAGTCCAGCTCCTCCCACACTGCTCCCTGAGCTCAGGGATCTCCCATCCTTAAGGAAGGGCCTGATGCTCCCATACCTGCAGGTCGTTGGCCCGATCCTGCAGGGCATTGGGGGATGCAGGAATGGTGCTGTCCTGAGCCAGCTTGGCCTCAAATGTGCTGACAATCTTGTCTGTGTTCTCAATCTGAGTCTCCAGGTTCAGGGCAGCCTTAGCCCTGGGAAGGGGCAAAATGACAGGACAAGGTTAGCTACAGAAACCCCATTCTTCCTCTTTTCTCCCTGGTTTTGGATGTTTTACCTTACTTAAAATTAGAGCTTTGGCAACATGTCAGAGAACAAGCAATGTGCCCTCACACCCCTGTCATGCTGCTCACAAGTCAGATATGTTGTAGTTCACCACACAGCAGAGCTGGGACACACACCCATTGTGGTGGATTTTCCACAGTGGGGGGATCTGCCCACAAATTACACACAGGAACTCCTTCAGAGGTGCCTTTGATGATGGATGGGAGGTTTCCAAGCTGTGCTGGACCTCAACCAACACTCATATAGATCAAAAGCATTTCCTGTCATGCGTCTGTGTTGGCACACCAGTGCAAGGACACTTCCTTCCCTCATCCCCATCACTCACTTCTCGTTGTACAGGCTGGAGAGCATATTGACATCATTGTATTTGCTCCTGAGGGCATTCAGCGTGACTGGGAGCTGGGAAGCCGAGGTGCTGGTGGGTTTCTTGGAAAGGTAGGTCTCACACTCCTTCTGCAAGGCATCCTTGGCTGCCCCCAGGTTCTCAAGTTTCTTTGTTGTTTCCTGGCACACCAGATGGAAGCAGAGTCACCCAACGCAGCCATAACAGTGCTGCTGTGGAAATGTGTCTCCCTCAGGGGCAGGTTTGGCTGTGGGGCTCAGGGTGTGGTGCCCCTCTCATAAGGAGCTGCCCCTTGGGGCACAGCCCCATCCAGACTGAGGCTGTCTGGCACTGGCAGGGTGTGGGAAAGAGATCCAAATAGACAGAGATGGAAAAAGCCTACCTGCCTGAGCCCATCCACAGATGAAGATGTAAGAAGGTGAAATACTGCAAACCCAAAACTTAACCCAGAGGAAAGGAGCAGGGCTCCAGGGCACTGCCTCTTTTCCTGTCCCACTGACATTTACCAGTCTGCACTTCCCACCAGGTGAGCCAAAGCTGGCCCTTAGATTAATTCCCTTTATCCCTTAGTCTTTTTATTACAGACTTGAGAATGCAGGATGACAGCATTCCCAAGGCTGGCACCTGGACCACAGCTCTGAAATGAATGGACCCTCTTGCTCCAGAGCCAAGGGAAGGGCCTGCATTTCCTGAGGGTTTGATTTAGTCCCATTTCAAGGGCTCAAGCCAGCCTGAAACCCCTGAAATTGCAGCATGGTTTTCCCCTTTGGAGCACCAGCTGCCATCTCCTGAGTTATTTCCACGTCACCCTGCTTTGGGCCAAGGACACAGCGCTACCAAACTGCTCCTGCTCCAGCTCACCTGCTGCTGTTTGATCCTCCTGCCAAGGTCATCTGTAGGGTCGCTGTAGTTCACAGGAGACCTCACTCTGTTCAAGACCTCCTTCTCTACCTGGACCAGGTCCTTGCCAACACGATCCAGGCTGCTGAGGAGCCGGTCAGCTTGGGGATCATCCTGGGCTGCTGGAGGGTTCCTGGATAGAGCTGCAGTGAGACATAGCTTAGGTTAATCCCCAGATTTTAGCTTTGCCATGGCGAGCCAGAGCTCAAGTCCAAAGGAGGGACAAAGCCAAGTGCTGCCATGCAGACACATCCCTTCTCAGCTTTGCTGGGAGCCTTTGAACTCCAGCTGTGGGAATAACCCAGATAACCCAGGGCTGGGATTTAGCCATGGCTGCCTGCTTATCCCACAGCCCCCAGCTAGGGAAGAGAACTGCAAGGGACCCAGATTACAAAGCAGGTTTAATTAAGGTTTCTGGATAGGCACATCCCCCTGAAATCCTAAATACCCTGCAGCTGTTGATGGAGCTGGAGGTCAATCTCAGAGGCTTGAGAAGGGCAGCAGACTTTAGGTGAATTGCTGAGGCAGGAGTCAGGTCATCCTGTCAGCTGTTCTTTGCCATGGAGGAGAAGGCAGCCTCCCACAGGGACCTCTGCAGGTGCCTCTGCCCACCCTAGGTGGGTGCTCTGTTTCCAGGGCTGCCTGCCTCTGGAGAGGGCTGGACTATCCAGCTGACAAACCTTGCTGGCTGGGCTGGACCTGCTCCTTTTGGCTGCGTCTCAGGGTGCTCTGAACCGCTGCTCGCTTCTGCTTCACCGTGTTCAGTTCCCCTTCCAACCTGAGAGCAGAGAGGGGCATCATCAGCCAGGAAGGGACACAGAGCTGAGCAAGCCTTGACACACAAGCCCTGCGCAGCAGCAGCTCCACAGCTGTGCTGGGGAGGTGTCCCCAAAGGCAAGAGAAGGTGTCCTCAAAGGCTGGGAGCCTGCAACCTGTTCTAACTCGGAGACATCCCTTAGGAAAGGGAACAGCAGCAAGAGCAGCTGGTTGGTTTGAGCAGCTGAGTTCTCCCGAGGAAGCCAGCGTTTCCAGCTCTCAGCAGAAGCTATCAAAGCTGGAAATTTATTTCATATGGCTGCAGTGCTTTGCAGCCTTGCAGGAAGCGAGTACAAGTGGCTGCTTCTGTGGCTGCTGCACTAGAAATGCCAAGTCTCACTTGTAAGGATGGTTCCTGCCTAATGAAACTAGGGCTGGGATCTGCCAGAGCTGGAAGGACCAAAAAATATTTCTGGGTGAGAAAAGACTCATGGCACCAGGAGGAGGGGGAACAGGAAGGACGAGGCCAGTTCTCATCCCTGCTGTGGACTGTTCCAGCTAAACACTGTGTGCTAAAACCAGCAATTCCCAGCTTGCCTGGCTGCTGTCAGATGAGGGCTGTCCCTCTGCGCAGAGGAACTGAATTTCAGTTTTAAAACATACGTGTTTTAAAACATGCATGAAACCCATAAATCCAAAGCATTCAATAGTGTGGGATGTGTGAAGAGGGGCACACACTGAGGAAGAGCAACACAATGAAGCAATCACACCCATGGCACTGGGGACCCAAGCTCCCGCCCCGGGCATGCCCGCGGAGCTCTGAGTCTGGGCTGTGGCCTTTCCTCAGCACCGGAGCAGCACTGATTTACCCAAACACCTGGGGCCAGGATTAAAGAGGCAATGCCAACCTCCCTGCACCACCCCATCCTGTGGGAACGGCGGGAGCTGACGGAGCAGGCAGGCAGCAAACCTACACGGAGGCTCAAGGAGCATTTCTCAGGCTCCAGCTGGGGCTGGCTGAGAGGAGATACCACAGATAACTCTGTCCTGTTTGGCAAGTCCCAAGCTCCAGACTGATTCTGCAATGAATTTAGTCAAACCTATGCAAGTCACATGTTTGGGTGAAGAAATCAAACCTGACTGCCAGAAAACTCTTTTGACAGTGAGGTCTGTGCAGCGTGCAGGGATGTTGAGGAATGGCAGGCACCCGGATGAGATACCTGGGTGCAGAGAAAAATCCCTCTCCAGGAGGGATTTAGTACTAGATAGTCGAGAAGCCTGTCCCAAGCTGCTGTTTCTCTGCAGTCAAGGCAGTCAGGCTGGTTATGACCTGAGAGAGAGTCTAAATGTCTGTCTGGGTCTGGGTCTCTGCTGCAGACTCACCTATTGACCTTGTCTGTGGACTCGGGGTCAGGAGGAGGGATGGAGAAACAAGCAGAAGGTGCCTCCTGGACCACGCCAGTGCTGCTCTGCACCACCCACATCTCTGGGTTGCTGTTGTCCTTCAGAGTGTACTTGTCCCCTCTGGTCAGCTGCACCTGGGAGAGGACACAAAACCCAGTGAAAGGCTTGGCTTCCTGGCACTAGGACAGTTCCTCCCACCACGGAGCCAAGACCTGGAGCAACCAGAGATCCAAGATCTGGATTCTTCTAGTTCTCAGTCTCTTCTGAGGGTGCTGCTAGGCTGGCCCTCACCTCCCCAGCATCCCAGTCGCAGAGGGTTTCCAGGGTGAGGGGCTGGGAGGGACGTGTCCTGCGCAGTTTCAGTGGGCTGATCTCTTTGCTCCTTCTCTTCAGGTCAGCGATGCTCTTCTCTGCCTGCTTCAACGCCTTCTCCTCGTTCTAGACAAGACAGGGGACACAGTGGTTGTGACCAGGTTTGGATAAAAAGGAAGAGGAGGGTCAGACTACAGCAGGTATTCTGGGACCAATTCTCTGTCCTTGTGGGGTGGAGTCGGGACTTTTCTCCATTCTAGATCCCTCCATGTCCCTTCTTTCCCTTTTCATTACCAACACTCTCCTCAGTTTCCTTTGCTCACAGATCTGCCCTTGAGGGCACAGCCTGGGTTAACCTTAGGTGAACCCACACTGTCATATCAAATATCCTGGAGAAGTTTTCCTTTCCTGAAATGGAACACCGGCCTGCCAAGAGGAGGTGCACTGCATTCCAGTGCCAGAGAGTACGAAGATTCCAGCATCTCTTGAGAGCAAAATGTGTTGCATGCTTGGGAAGATACCACGGTGAACATGTCCCCTCCCTCTCTCCGGGGCAGATCTTCCTTTCCTATCTGCACCTCACCCCTGAGGTCAGATTTCTTTATTCCCTCCCTTGCCCTGGGCTCATGAGAGTGCTGAGGAGATGGGAGGATCTTTCCCTGCTTGGATGCCAGCGGCTCACACTCTGCAGGCCCTCTAATCCAAGTGTTTCATGTTAAGGACAACACATGGCTCCTCCCTGCATTTCTCCTTTACTCTGATGGTGACCTGGGGCCTGGCTGTGTGTCACTAATGGGGACAGTGCCATCCCAGGGCAGTGTGAGCAGCGTGGATCTTCTGGGCTTCCCCCTCCCTGGCACAGAGCTGGGGTGAGCTCTCCCTGTAGGATTATTTACCCACCTCTACCCCTTCCCCTCTGTCATTTATTGGGGAGTTTTTAACTTTGGATTTGCCCCTTAGGTCTGGCTGGTGCCACCAGGCCTGAAGGCCTCACCTCCAGCTGGAGCAGCAGATCTGACACCACCCCGGGGCTGTCTTTGTTGAACTTGCTATATTTGGTGTCCAGGTCAGAGCTCATCTTCTTCAGGGAGTGGCTCACAGCCTCGGCATCATCCTGGAACTGGAGATGTGGGGAGGGAAAGAGTCAGGCATGGGGGGACATTGCTGTCTCCAGGTCCAGTGGGGTCTCTCAGTTCCCAGCACCTCTAAAAGGTTGTGTTTTGAGGGGTGTTTCCCCAAAATACCTTTACTAGGTGCAAGCAAAGGGTCTCCCACCCTCATCCCTTTGCTGTCTCTCCTCCCAGCCTGCCCACTCTGGCCTGTCCTGCAGAGCCATGGCCCATGAATTGGCTTTTTACCTTCTTATAGCTCTCCACACTTTTCAGTTGGCTCTCCTGGCAAATGCAGAGGTTCAGGAAATTCTGCCACTCGTTCTTCAAGGCTTCCTGGTGAGCCTGTGGTGGGACAGAGCACATCTCAGTGGGTTCCAGCTGGTCCTACCTCCCCCACCACTGCTTCTCCTTCCTCAGAAGTCCCAGAGCTCAGAGGAAGAGCAGAGACAAAACTGTGCCCAGGCCCTGCCTGATGCTGAACCTGAGTGAGGTCCTTGAGGAGGACCTGGCTCATCCAGAGCAGTCATCACTCCTCAAGTGGTCTCAGCTCCAGCTCAGATCTGCAGGCTTGGAAACACAGCCTTGGGGGCTGGGAGCTGGTGTCACTTGGGAGAAGTCACTCCATGTCATAGCTGGGACTTCCTAACAGTGTGAGGGTGGCTGCACTGATGTGTGTGAGCACCTGAGCGGGAGCTGGCCCCAGCACACAGATGCTGGCCGCTGTCTCCTGGAAATTTTAGAAAGAATGAAGACCCTGCACTTCCCTCAGCTTCCCTGTAGGGCTGGAGCAGGCAGAAAGATGCTGCAGTGCAGCCAAGTGCAGTGTGGAAGGAAAGAGTAACATAACTTCAGGGAGAGGTGAAGGGGTCTCCTCCAGCCCACCACGTGGCTCTCGAGGCACACAGACACTCTCATTCCCCCACAAGGTTGGGGAAGAGACCCCCTTTGCCTACCTGGATAGGTTTGATGGCTGGGTGCTTCAGCTCAATCATCCTGTCCCCATCGTCCTGAAGGTGGTTCACAAGCTCCTCCTGGCTGAGCAGCTCGTTGGACTTGAAATCCTGGAGGGGAAGAGAAACTTCCTGACCTTGGGAGCACGCAGGGAGCACAGAGTGGACTCCCGGGGCACCAAACATAGCAGAGGTAAGACTGCCAAAGCACAGGCATCCTTGCTTGTTTGTTTGTTTTTTAAAACAGAAGGGGCTAGGCAGAGCTAAAACAGATTAGACACGCTTGGGCCTCAGAAAGCATCAGGGCATTCATTCAAAGAGCATTTTCCTAAGCAATTATCCCTCTTATTTTCTGTGTCCCAGCACATGGCAGTCACTGGGTGTTGTACTGTGGCCACTGAGGCTGATGTGGCACTGAGCCCTTCCCTTCTCTCTGACCACGGAGAGCCTCCCTGGCAGCTCTCTAATGTACGTCCCACGTGCCAGCTCAGGGGACTGGAGGGGTCACACAGAGCAGCTCATCCCTAATTCCAGCATGGACCCAGGGGCTCTGTTCCCCCTCTGTTTCGGAAAGCCCCATGCTCAGGGCTGGTGGGGGATGTGCAGGAGGCTGGGAGGCACCCTGCAGACCCCATGTGCCAGGCTTGGTCAGCCTTTCATGGCCAGGACACGCTGCCACCCCCCAGCGCTCACCTCGTACTCCCGACGCACGCTCTGGACGTCCATCATTTGGTCACTCCAGTCCTGCTTCAGGATCTTGGTCTGCTGGTCCGTCAGGTAGCCCAGCTCCTTGGTGCAGCCCTGGAGGTGGTGGTAGAGGCTGCCCAGGCTCTGCCCTCGCCAGATGGAAGCTTTCTGCCCACACACAGGACAGAGACAGTGTCAGTGCTTAGCCTGGGGAGTCCCCTTCCCCTCCTCCTCTTCCTCCCCAGGACCACACTCCTGTTGCCCATCCAGCAGGAGATTCCAGAAACCTTGGTGAGAAATCTGCCACCACTGGCTCTTATCTGATGGGGCTGCCATTCCCTATCCCTCCTCACAGACAGGATATGTTTGTCTAACCAGAATCCCAGGTGTGGGCAGGTGCCCGGGGCAGTCTCAGCGCTGGCCCAGTTCTGCTGTATTTCCCACAAATCCCATTTTCAGCATCAACCTTCATGGGCCCAGCTGGGTAAACCCAGAACCTTCTTCCTGGCCACCTCCTTTGCTCTGGCTGCTCATTTCCTCTCTGGAGCCCTTGCTAGGGATCAGGGCAAGCCTCCACATTTGCAATCCTGATTGGGAACAGCGTGTGGGCTGGGATGGATTTCCTGGTGCCTCCTGGTCCCTGTCCCCACAGACACAGAGCCAACTGCAGATCCATGACCCAAGAAGAGGAGAGACATGGATCTCACTCTCAGCACTGCCCCGAGGGCAGCAAGAGTTCTTTCAATTTACACCTATCCCAAGGAGGGGAGGAAATGGGGAAATGATGTGAGGGACATAACTTTACTGTGCAAGCCCAGGGGTAGCCCCTGTTCTGAGCTGGGCATTCCCTGCCCATCAGGGATGGTGTTACTCTGCTGTAAGACCCCATCTGTTCAGAAAACCACCGAGAACCTTACCAGCAAGTCCTTGTACTGGCTTTTTAAATCTGCCACATCCTGGGTTACAACACAGCCAAGACCAAGGAGGTGAATGAAAAAAAAAAAAAAAGNAACAAGAGAATAAAAAAAAAAAAAAAAAAAAGATAAAGAAAAGCTGTTAGCAAAACACATGGTGAATGCTGATGAACTGATTTATAGAACAAGCTTTAGAAATCATCCAGGAGCCACCTCCCTGGCCCCCCCCTGCCCTGTGCAGAACAAGGGTGGACATTCACCGTGCAGAGGAGCAGATGGGACACACGGCCAGACAGTGAGCAGAGCCAGCAGGGTGCCCAGTGGAGGGACAGGGACAAGGAGGGGACGGAGGGTGCCTTACCCCGGAGCGGAGGTTCTTGATCTGGAGCCCGTAGGCTTCGATCTCCTTCTGGAGGATGTTGTGCTCAGCTATTTGCTTTTCCAGCTCTGACATGCCGGGGCCGTACTGTCCTGCATTGACTTGTTTCTGTGCAAAAGGAGTCAGGGCAGAGACTAAAGCAAAAGGCTTCATTTCAGGGAGAAACCCCAGGCAGTGCTGGCAGGGCATGAAAAGATCCGGTATCTGATAGCGGTCCAGGAGGAAGGGAGAGGATTTCCTTGTTGTTTCCCATGATTGCTGTTGGTTGCCATTTCCCCAGCCATACACAGGGGCAAAGATAACCAGGCCACGTATCCCTGGGGTACAGACCTGAGCTGAGCCAGCCCCCTGCCCACGGTGACATGCACTGGATGCACTTAATTACCATCCAGCTTTCAGGGGAACCCAAATTGGCTCCAGTCTGGGCACTCTGCATACCCAGAGCTTGCAGTGTGGAACCCTCTAAGGTAGGGCTGCAAAGTCATAGGAGGCGTCACCTTCTCCATCCTTTAATCCCACAGCAGGACTCTCTACCTGATCCTCCTCTGGTAACTCTTAATCTGAAGAGGTAAATTCAGAGGGTGCTCCAGAGAGATTTAAGAGGTGAGAGAAAAGTCTTCCTCCCACCCAGAGCCACTGAATGATTCCCACCATCTCCAACATCCCTGTGTGATGCTAAGCACAGAGTGGCTGGCACAGCCCTACAGGCAACAGCCAACATTATCTGGCCTGGTAGGAGTTGGGAGATAACATCCAACCCCAGCTGCTGTTACCATCTTTTGGTCCAGGATCCTGGCCCAGTCCACCCTGGGCCCCACCTCGGGGACGTTCAGTTGCTCGTAGAGGGCCCGGTACTCCGCACAGAGCTGTGTCACACGGTCATGGAGCTGCTGGATGCTGCCAAGGGGAAAGGCACAGGTCCCTGGGTCATTCGGGAAGCGGCAGAACCAGGGTGGGCCCTGTGGAGCCCAGATTTCACTCGCAAGACCCAGGGTACTTTGCTGTCCCTTTGTGGCCCTGGCCTCCTTCAGCAGTGTCCAGCACTTGTCCTGCTGTTCTCCACCCCCAGGGATGGCTCAGGAATTACTGCCCAGGAGGATGCTGCAGGGAGGTCAGGGCTGTCCCTTCCCAGCTGGGAAACTCCCTCCTGATTTCCACATAGAAGGGCTGGGAGTGAAGGGAAGCAAAGCATCAGAAGCCAGCTGAAGCTCCTCTCCCACTCCAACACCCATCTCTGACTCTGTGCTTGCCCCAAGAAAGGTATTTATTATAGGTATTTATTTAGAGGAAAAGGAGATTTGCCCTGAGAGGGGCCACTTTTTAGCTCTGCATTTTTCTAGTACCTTTTATAAGAGCTCCCAAAAAACTGGGAAATCACTCTGGCAGCCACTTTGCATACCAATATCTTTATAATTATTGGCAGAAAAGCTTATTTTAAGGCTAAACTCTGTGGGAAGAAGAGTGAAACTACCACTCATGGCAAGGCCTGGAGTTCATCCTATGTCCTGGGGGAGGGTCACAATTGCTCAGTGCCCTCATCACACCAGTCCCCACCCTGTACTCACTCTTTCTCTATCTCAGGAGCCTGTGGGTGTTTCAGCCTCTTGGCACGGTCCACATCCAGGAAGAGATCCTTCAGCAGGGTCTCAGCTTCCTTCAGGTTCCTGGCATTCTCTGTCTGGTACTCAAAAGCCTTGTTCTTCTGGTGATTGCTGGAATCCTGGAGACCGGGGAGACAGAGGAAAAAGCCTGGTCGGACCACACAGACCTCACAACATTTTCCTTGGCCAACACAGAGGCTCTGGATCCTCCACACACCAACCACAGTGCCCAGCCCAGGCTCCTGCTCCAGCTCCCTGCCACCCAGGGGCTGTGTGGGTCAGGCTGGCAGCCTCCAGAGGTGCTGGGAGGCACAGGGCTGTGCTGCCATAGGTGAGACAGCCTTGGCTGTGGGAAGCCTGAGGAAAGCACTGAGCAGAAAGAATCTGGGAGGCCTCGGGATGCAGCCCCAGGGGCTGGGAGGCTCTGTAGGGTGTCTGTGCCTCCCCAGCCTCGAGTCAGCCCCCAAACCTGCAGCAGCACGCACAGAACAGACACCTGGCCTGTTGTCCCAGACACCACATTTCTAGGCAAAGCCTTTCACCTCCCACCACCCACCCCCCGTCACAACTGACCTGCTGGAGCCTGGACTGAGTCTCCAGGATGTCCTTCTCCACCTGGTCAGCGTTTGTCTGCATGCGGGAGATGAGCACGGCCAGCTCGTTTGTGGAGGACCTGAGAGAGGGAACAGCAAAGGAGGTGGGTGGGTAAAGCAAAGCTCACCCCCTCCATCACTGCCCAGGACCTGCCCCAGGCAGGTTCTTCAGGCCTTTCCCCCACATCCTCTGGGTCTCTGAAGAAAGAGTCTGAGCTGTGGCCGAGGGCATGGACGCACACACACGGACTCAGCCAAGAGAAGGCCAGAGCTGGTGTGTTCAGAGCGAGTGGTGGTGGGATTTTGCACAACTCCTTGCTGCAGATGCTCAAAACTTTGTGTGGATTTAAAAAAAAAACATCAGAGGGGGGAAACAATAGGAAAAAAAAAAGGGAAAAAAACCTGCTGTAGGGTTCCCAAATGCACCGACACCACATCTGGGGCGGGAAGACCTGAAGCCACAGACAGCTGGAGGCCAGGGGAGCACCCTGCAGAGGCAGCACAACATGCTCACCCTGTTTGGAGGCGCTTCCCTGGGTGCCTGCCCTTGGCTGCTGGCACAGGTGGCCCTTCAGCCCGACCCAGAGCTGCCATCCTGTTCCACGTGAAACTCTCCACAGCTGGGCCCAGTGAGACGCTGGAGAGCCCAGTGCCACCCCAAGACTGGGCTGCAGGGGACAAGGACTTGCTCTGCAGACCACAAGCCCCTCTGGGTGCTGTAGGCTGTTGTTGTGGTGTTTTCAGAGCTTGGGGAACAGCATGAAGCTGAGTCAGGGCAGGTTTAGGTTGGGTATCAGGAAAAGGTTTTGTACCCTGAGGGTGCTCAGGCACTGAACAGGCTCCCCAGGGAGGTGGTCACAGCACCCAGCCTGTCTGAGCTCAGGCAGTGTTTGGACAATGCTCTCAGCACATGGTGGGATTCTTGGGGTGTTCTGCACAGGGCCAGGAGTTGGACTCAATGACCCTTATGGGTCCCTTCCAACTGAAGATATCCTGTGATTCCAAGACTCTTAATTCCCAAGGCCATGGCACACTGACCAGCCCTCCTTGCCCCAGTGAGGCTTCACTGAAGGTCCCCGACAGACCATTCCCTATTGCAGTCACCTCAGTGCCACCCCCAGCAGTGCCATCACAGCCCTTATCCCACCACCAGCCTTGGGAACGAGCACCTCGAGCCCCACCAGAACAGCTGGATCCAAAGCCTGCAGCCAGGCACGGGATGGTTCCCAAGGCTCCCTGCGGACAAGGAAGCACAAACCTTGGTGCCACCTTTGTCCTCGTGTCCTGTCGTTTCTAACAGCATCTGCCCTTGAGGACAGTGCCGGCCCTGCCCTGCAGGCAGGGAGAGCACAGCGCTGCCAGGATGTGGGCAGAGGCAGGAGGGTGTGGAGCGATAGCAGCACGCGGGGATGGAGCCCTCGGAATGCTGCCGATGGGACAAAGTTCATCGGGGACTGAGAGCGTTAGGAGCTGGTGCTGGGATCTGAGACCGGGAGGAAAGAGTTTGGGCAGCGGCAGTGGGATGTCACTGGGGGTCAGATGGAGTGGGGGGACACTTCCTCAGGGCAGGTTGGGTGAAGAAGGTGGGAGAAAGGTGATGTCCTGCAGCAGAGCCACCACATCTGCCCTTTAGCTGCGTGCTTTCCTTACAAGCCCCTGAATCCACAAAGGACAGAGGGAAATTATTCCCTTGATGGCTCTGTCATCGCTCCGGCTGTTCCACAGTTCATTCCAAAGTCTGGAACAGATGCTGGGATGTTCATTTATTACAGCCCCAAGTGACTGTAATGTGCCAGTGAGTGCTACAGTCACCCCAAGCCAAGCACTCGGGTGCCACAGCTCCCGTTTGAAGTGAGCTCAGCCCACACCGAGCACAGCCCGTGTGACTCCAGAGGAGGCACAGCCTCAGCGCTGCTGCTCACAGCATCCTCCTGTCCCCTTGTCCCAGCTCCTCCCTTGTTTTCAATTTCCCGAGCGTGGGCCTGCACAAAGCCGCTCGCAGCTGCCCCGGGGGTTTGGGGCTGGCAGCATCTCCCGGCCATGCCTCAGCCTTCCTGCCTGGAATGCACATGGGCAAAGGAAAAGGGGACTGCTGTGCTGCGGCAGCGCCACTTCTGCAGGGTCCGATCCCAGGGATCATGGAGCCCAAGAGCCCAAGCAGCGCATCCACCACCATCCAGGCGTCATTCCCTGCTACAACCTGTATTTTATATCCCGTTAATCATCCCTCCTGCTCCACCCATGCCCTTTCCCGGTGTAAACTGCAGTGCTCAGGGAGATGGGTGCTGTCCCTGACTCCCAGCACAACAGGGTGGACGGGAGCCACGACTCGGTCCCCGTGAGCCTGAGAGCGGCAGCAGGCTGGAAGCTCTCAGAGGTCCCCCCTCCCCAGGAGGTTACACAATCTCCCACTCATCCCTGACACGCCTGGAATGAGGTGGTGTCCCATGAGCAAATACTTGAGCACCACCCAAATTTCCTGCCCGGGCTCTCTGCTCAGGGAGGAGAGTGTGAGTCACGGGCTGGGCTGGCCCGGGGGACAGAGCCTCTCCCAGAGCGCCGGGAACAGCATCGTCCCTCCAGGAGGTCTGGCTGAATTCAGCTCCTGCCTAAAGAGCGTGAATGGGGTGTCCTGTGCGAGCCCATCGCAGTTTGTCTTGTGGCTGTGGATAACTCTGTGCCGCTCCAAGAGGGGGAGAATGAGGATCCGTCCTTCCCAGGGATGGTAGATCACCAACAAAATCCTGTTTATTCCTGCTGGCACTCCCTTTCTGGCTGCAGGAAGCACGGGGGCACTCCATCCCTTGCCTCCTAAGGCTGGACACAGGAATCTGCTTTGTTTAGGCTGAGCCACAACAAAACTATGGACTGAAAAGACGTCAGCAACCTCCTGGTCATGGGGACTCAGCCCATCCCAGCCTGTGCTGCACGGGGCACCTGGGGTTAGAGATGAGGATGCTGCTGCAAACAGCCTGATTTTCAGAGAAAAGAGGATGCTTTCTGGAGAACATCACCTCAGGAGCAGCAGGGGTGTGCTGAGAGGAGTCCATGCAAACTCCCACCCACCCAGCCCGTGGTGACACAGGTGCCCCACTGTCCCTGCTGCCCCTGAGCTGACCCAGGTGGGCCCTGCATTCCAGGGTGAACATGCTGACAGCTGGGCTGCAGAGAGGCAGCCTGGCATCAGGTGGGATGCAGGAAGCCATGAGCTCATGTTGGACACCCCTCAGCCCCCCAGAATTCGAGTCTGGTTCCACACACAGAGCATGGTACGGGCACAGCCCCCGGACAACTGAGGGCGAGGCTGGGCAAAGCTCCTCCTGCTCCTCCTCCTCAGGAGCCAGGGCAGCCTCCTCCCTAGGGCTATCTCATGCCTAGGAGAGGCACAGCACTATTATTATCATTATTAATTGGTTCATTTCTCATACCACTTTCTGCCTCCTGGACAGTCCAGCTGCACACGAGGGACGGCGTCTCTCAGCAGCAGCAGGGCTGTCCCCCACTCCTGGTCACTCCTGCCAGGGCACTTTGGGCAGGACCACAGCATCACCCACTGCAGTCCCTGACCCC
The DNA here is from genome assembly GCA_013400235.1 of Oriolus oriolus. Lineage (NCBI taxonomy): Eukaryota > Metazoa > Chordata > Aves > Passeriformes > Corvidae > Oriolus > Oriolus oriolus. The sequence goes on from VXBT01001865.1 coordinate 943,818, forward strand.
TCTCTGTCCCTTTCTCACGGGGACTTTGCTTTATGACCACAGGGCCCGAAGCTGGGTCTCTTCTCCCTGACACACAGAAGTCCTGGCACATTTTGGTTTGCCAGCAGATCCCAGCAGACCAACACTGACCCCCTGCCAGTGCTGGGTTAGTCCCTGCGCCCCTGCCTGTCCCCAGGGTCCACGCTGCTCTAGGCTGACTGAGGAGAAGCAGAGGGAGGTGGTGGAAAAAGCAGCAGTCCCAGGAGACACTTAAATCCCAGGAGATGACTTGCCATCCACCTCCCAAACCACCCCCAGCCTTTGTCAAAATCACACCCAGGCACAGCCAGTCCAGCCAGATCCAACTCAATTCCACCTTCTCAGGAGTTTTCCCTTTGAGCCCTGCAGTGCCTCCACCGAGAGCAGGGCACATCCAGGATGCTCCTGGGGGACAAACCTGTGCTTGCTGGTGCCTCCCTGGGATGCATCCGCCAAATGGACACAGCGAAGGGCCCTGAGATGGCCCCAGGGACCACGACCCCTCTGTGGGAGTCCAGCTGCTCATTGTGAACCCCAGAGACAGGGAAACTCAGCTGCTGCCGAGGCTCTGGCCTTGGGGCCGCCAAGAGCAGCTGTGGGCCACCAAGAATTTCTTGGGGCCATCTGCGGAGCGTGTGCTGGCGGCTGCTCCCGAGACAACTCATCCACCTTCGTTTTCTCAGCTACTTGGGGCGCTGACCAAGCCCTAGGCCATGGCCAAGCGAATTAGGCCGTGTCTGATGGTTGGTGCCTCCTGAAACAAGCACAACTAGCTCGGAAATTGCTGTGCTCCTGGCTCCAGCCTCCATCCTGCACGGGGAAGAGGTGTGAGGTCCCGCTGGGATGCAGCTCCAGTTAATCCTGAGAGGTTCGTGCTGGGGGAGAGCCTGCCCAAACCCTCTGCAGGGTCCTGAGAAACCCCCAGCCTGCTTTGGAAGCTGTCTGGGGAGGTGGAGAGATTGCATTAGTAAGGCTGAATAAAAGAGAGCCTGACACAGCTGCTGGGGAGGTGCCTCACTGCAGCCAGGCCCCAGGCAAGGCTCGGTGTTCAGAGAGCCCCCAGACCTGCCTTTGAGATGAGTTTGTGAGTGCTCAGCTCCACTGAAGCTTCCCATGGCAAGGGTCCAGCTCCTGAGATCCCCCTGGGCAGCCCCAAGCTTTGTGGGGTCACCTTGTCCCCAGGCCCTGCTGCCCTGCCCGGCCACCCCCCTCCTCAGTGGCTGTTGGCTGACCTGGGGTTTGGCCCCCAAAACAGCACATTTTGGGGGCCAGCACCGTGCTGTGACCACCCAGGTGTCCACACACACACAAACACTGTCCTGGATAGTGTTTGTGTGTGTGTGGACACCTGGGTGGTCACAGCACGGTGTGTGTGTGGACACCTGGTCCTCCCTGCATGTCCCTTTCTCCTCAGCACGACCCCCCTGGTAATTTCCTCAGCTCCCAGCCATGGCAGGGCAGAGAACTCCCATGGGATCCGTCCACCAACACTACAATGTGCAAAACTGCTGAGGAAGGTGGAAAATAATCCTGAGCTAACAACATCAGCTGGAGGGAGGGGTGAGATCTCCCTGCAGGAGCACTCCCTCCCAGAGGACTCCCTGATCCTAGGGAAGCATCACATATCTCACTTGCTCAGAGCTGAGGGAATCTCCTCACAGAGTCACAGAATGGTTTGGGCTGGAAGGGACCTTACAGACCACCCTGCCACGGGCAGGGACACCTCCCACCAGGCCAGGTTGTTCCAAGCAGGTCTGAAAGAGGCAAACTCAGCGATTCAACCTGCAGAGAGCCGGCCTGTCCCAGGCTGGGTTAGAGCAGCCACCAGCAAACCCATCCTCACCCATCTCCACCACCTGAGCAGCACCAGGCTGAGCATCCTTCTCCGGGGATCCCCGGGCAGCATCGCACCGAGCTCACACAGCCGGGGAACCCCGGGATCTCAGAGCCAGGCTGGGATCTGCTTCACCACCGAGCAGATCCCGCTCCACCCAAGCACAGAGGCCGCTTTCAGCCTGCTCCTACCTGCCCAAAAGGGGCTTTTTGCACCTCCCCGCTCACTGATCGCAGCTCTGAGCACATCCCAGGCACTGCGCACCCCAGGGGCTGCACGGACACTTCTGGGAGGGAGCACCAAGCCCCCCAAAGACAAGGACAGCAGCCAGGCAGCACATTTTGGTATCAGCTCCCAGCAAATCCCAACCTGCTGCTGCTCCACAGAGGGATGGCCCTTAGGGTGGCTTAAAAGACACGGATCCCCCATCCCTCATCCCCCGCGAGGGTCAGCGCAGACAGAGGAGAGGGGTCACACTTACTTGCTCGGTTTGACAGGGGAACCTCTGCTGGGGGAATTTCTGCTCGGGGAGCTTTTGCCCACCCCCTTGAACATGTTGGCCAGGTCCCAGCTGGTGTCCCGGGCTCTGCACAGTCGTGGTGGGCTCCCTGCTCCCTGCTCCGCTCAGTCGGGATGGAAGGACAGGACTCAGCGAGGCACGGTCGGCGGCGCAGTAAAGAGCAGCTCCTGGGAGGCTCCTCCCCGAACGCAGGTGAGCAGCAGCAGCGGCAGAGATGGAGGCACTTCTGAAAAAATGACTCGAAAAACCAGTTTAGGGTGGAAAGAGCAGCGCCCCAGAGGGAGAACGGGAGACCTCGCCCTGGCTCGGAGAGTGTTTGGGCTCAGCAGCTGCCCGGCAGAGGGGCAGAGAGCACTTGGCAGGGAGGAAAAGCCTGGGAACACGACTTGGAGGGAGTGCACTGCAGCCACTGAAACACGTTTTAAAGCATCTCCTTGCAGCAGCTGTCTAAAATGCTACAGAACAGCAGAATCCCCATGGACAAAGCCGACCGAGCGCTTTCCAAGGCGGCAGCAGCAGTTTGGGCACCAGCAGTTCTCAGAACACGATGTTATTTTGCAGTCCAGCAAACTTTTGGCCCAGGCTCAGCACAAGGTGGCCCTGGCTCCCAGGAAAGCACCGAGGGCTCACGGCAGAGGGAAGGTCAGTGGCTCCAGCACAGCATCACAGGAGCCCCAGCCAGCGGGATTCAGGCTCTGGACAAACCCAGCCCCAAAGATCTGGGTCTGAGGCTCTGCCCAGGCACCCTGTCTACACAAGACTTTAGACCAGGCTTTGCCTCTGGGCAGCTCTTTCCCCTCTCTTTCAGAGCCCCAGGTGGTTCCCAGCAACACCCTGGCATCTCTGTGGCTCCCGGGGGTGCCCGTCCAGGCTGAGCTGCCCAGTTCTCCTTAGCCACAGCCAGGGCTGCCTGCCTGCTGGTTTCAGATAAAGCCAAGTTCAAAGGTCCCCACAAACCAGGAGCCCTGTGTTTCAGGTTGATCCAGCACAGATCCCACAGCAACACAGGATCTTACCCAGCCAGGACCAGGGAGGGAGGGCAGAGGGTGGAGGAGGAAGGGGACAGGAGAAGATGGGGGTCACAGCCCCCACGTAAGCACCAGCCAGTCACCAGTGATGCCAACACAGGTTTGTGGCTGTTCTTCCCTGTTTTGTGTGGTCCAAGGACAACCCAGGACCAGAGGAAGAGGCCTGGGGTCCATTGTCCCTTCCTGGGTGACCTCTTTGTCCTCTTTAAATTTAAATCACACTTGTCTCAGGAGAGAGGGAAAGTGGTTGGTGGGAGATCAGCCCTTTGCCATTGCCATCCCACTGACAGGTGACAGCAGTGATGCTCTTTGACCAGAGCTGCTGGAGAGCCCCAGGAGGACCCTCAGACCAGGGCCAGTTCCTGTCACTGGCAATCCAAGGCTTTAAGTGGACCTGAAACCTTGCCAGGGATGAGAGTTGAAGGCATTTGATGCCACATAGACCTGATTTTGTACTCACACAAAACAGGAGCATGGGACAAGCTCTTCTGTGTGGGGCTGCTGTTTGCATGGGCCAGCAGGGGATTAATTCCCTGTAGACTCAAAGGAAACTAAATTGGATGAGATCAACTTCCTGTAATCCCCTGGAAAACAGCCCCTGGCACGTGGAGGAAGTTCTAAGAATTAGCACCAGGACTAAAGCAAGCACATAACACAGCCCTCTGTGGGACAGGCTGCTTCCCAAGGCATCCATCACCCTGGAGCAGCCTGATGCCTTTTCCTGGTCTTAAAATTAAGAGAGCTGAACACAGTTAAGAGAGGAAAAAGGGTTTTACCTCGGTGTTTATTGAGGGATCCTCAGGGGCGCCGAAATGCACATTGGAATGCACCCCAAAATGCCCCCTGAAGGAATGGCCCCCCCACGATGTGATGTGTGTGCAATTACAGGCCTTGCTAATTAGCACATCTATCAAAGATTGCCCAGGGAGGGACTCCAGCGAGACCCCTCAGCGAGGAACCTTCCCCTGGCTGGGCCTGGCTTTGTTTACAGAATGTGTTCTGGAGAGGCCCTCGGGGTCTGGGGTTCCCAGGGTGTTTGGGCTCTTGGCTTAACGGGATATTGGGTCTGAGGGAAGTGATCAAACTTAAAGAGTTATAACTGTGTGGGCTGAAAGCACTGAGAATACATAAAAGCTGTATAAGAGAGTGTATGAAAGGGGTATAAAAGAAAAAGAAAAAATCATCATGGCATCAGCCTGGGGCCGAGGGCTGGGGCGCCTCACCTGCACAGCTCCACGACAGCACCTTCCTCTCCTCTGTGGAACAAGACCCAGCTGTGACCCTTCCCCGGCCAAGTGCCTGGCAAGGATCCCTCGCACAGACCGAGCGCTCCGAGGGCAGCAGCCTCTGCTGCCAGCGCTGTGCACACACAGACACACGCCCTGGCAGGCAGCAGCCACCTCTGTGCCACTCAGACGGGACAGACAAACACCGGGATAATCTCTGGGAGGAGAGCAGCGTCCTTGGCGGGGCACCCGGCCGCTCACAGACCGTGTGAGACACGAGCTGGGAAGCCGGGCCGGGTCCTGCCTGGGCCTGAGGTGGGTGCAGCAGTGGTGCTGAGCACCCAGCCTGCCTCCAGCTGCCTCTCCCTCGCTCAGCCAGACGGGGAGGAGGAGAGGCAGAGTCCACGTGAAGCAGCTCCTGGCTGCTGGGCTTGCCCAGCCCTCAGCAAAGCCCCATCCCAGCCTCAGGAGAAAAGGCTGGCAGGGGAAGCCAGAGGGTGGCTCTGGGGTGATGGATCCTGCCAGCCCAGCAGACCTGGCACAGCATCCAGCCCAGAAGTTTCTGGTGCTGCTGCCCAGCACCTGTGGCACACAAGGAACGTTCTGCTGCTGCCAGCTCGGCCTCCCCTGCTCTGTGATGGACACCAAGATCGGCTCAGGGGAAAGGGAAGTCGCTGCAGGAATCCTCCAGGGATTATGACAGATCCTCACACTTGTGACTGCTGGATTCAGCCCAGGTCACTTCCAGATCCTCCGTGGGTTTTGCCCAGACCGGCCCGAGCCGTGCCAGGGCAGAGCACGGTGGTTAACCCAGACCCTGCAAGAAGCAACAGGCAAGGAGACCAGTCCAACCAGTTCCCCACCACAGCCACCCACACAGCTGCACCTGGCACTGGGACTGGGCCCGAAATCCCGGGCAGGACCTACCTGCCCCTCTGCAGCTGGAACCTGAGCACGGGTCTGCGAGATGATCCCAGCAGCACTGCCAAGGGTCCCCCATCTCCAGACCACTCCAGTCAGGCAGCCCCATCCCAGCTCCAGCTCCATCTCCAACAGGATCACTCCGTGCTGCAGCCTAAGCTCCCTCCTGCCACAGCTGGCAGTGATGCCATGATGATTTTTCTGCTTTTTCTTTTATACCCCTTTTATACACTCTCTTGTATAGCTTTTATGTATTCTCAGTGCTTTTAGCCCACACAGTTATAATTCTTTAAGTTTGATCACTTCCCTCAGACCCAATATCCCGTTAAGCCAAGAGCCCAAACACCCTGGAAACCCCAGACCCCGAGGGCCTCTCCAGAACACATTCTGTAAACAAAGCCAGGCCCAGCCAGGGGAAGGTTCCTCGCTGAGGGGTCTCGCTGGAGTCCCTCCCTGGGCAATCTTTGATAGATGTGCTAATTAGCAAGGCCTGTAATTGCACACACATCACATCGTGGGGCCATTTCTCCGGGGGGCATTTCGGGGTGCATTTCGATGTGCATTTCGGCACCCCTGAGGATCCTTCAATAAACACCGAGGTAAAACCCTTTTCCCCTCTTAACCGTGTTTAGCTCTTAATTTTAAGACCAGGAAAAGGCGTCAGCACAGCTGCTATCCCCACGGGAGATGGGTCAGGGGTGAGCAGCCTTCGTTTCATCCTAGTTGCTCCAGCCTGGAAACGCTGCCACTGACCCAGAGGCAGAGCCAATCCCCGAGCAGGCGCATTCCCCCTTGCCCAGGCACATTCCCAGCTGGGCTCCAGCTCTCTTTGGGGCCTGAGACGCATCTCCTGGGTGAATAGACCTGGGGCTGGCTGCTCCTGCAGGGCTCCAGACACAACAGGAGGTGGTTTGGGAATCACACCGTAATCACTTCGTTCGTTTTCCAGAGCAGGGTTTATCCCCGCGGCCGGGAGCTGTGCCAGGACGCAGATGCCCGGTTTTACAGGGCAGTCACACCACCAGCAGCTGCCTCTTGCTGCTCCCACAGCTCAGCAGCCGCCTGCAGGGACAGATAGCAGGCACAGCTGCCTTGAGGACCTCGCTGAGCGCGCAACATTTCAGGGCAGGAAGATTTCAGGAGCCATCCCGGGCTGACCTTTCATAAGAGACTGGCAGAGGCTGGAGGACAGCGTGCCTTCGTTATCAGCCTGGCCTCTCTGTTAGGATTTTACAGAGGAGATGCCAGGTGAACGTGGCCCATAAATGATTTACTGTTACCTGTGAAGGATATTTGCCTTCCTGGACGACAATGAACTTGCCTCTCCCCTCCTGAACACCCTCTGCACACCATTCCTTTGGATCAGTTTTCTTTCCATTTCACCTCCTTGCTTTTCAACTTCTTCATTCTTCAAATCATCCCCCTGGGTAGTGACACAACAAAATCAAACCTCCCATGTCATCACACCACCCACAGCTGCTCCTGGCCAGACACTGCAGGGGAAACTCCACTTTTAAGGTCCTAAATGACCCTTTACAGTAGTGGGTGCCACAGCAGAGCAGGAGAAGGACCCTGACAACAAACTGAACCACTGGGAAGTAGGAAGAGAAACACAGGAACAAGCAGTGAGCACAGATGCAGAGGGTGGTTGGGGTTTGGTCTCCAATTGCTTGGCACCTGGAAACAGCCTGGAGCTGTTCATAAAACACCTCTGGAAAAGCAGTTTGTGCATCCCCTCACCCTGTAAAGCCCCTGCTGATGGTGACCCATATTTACACCAAATGAAACCAAGGGTGCATCTCGCCAGCAGCACCCACCACCACATCCCCAGGGAGCCCTCTGCATCCATGAGGGATGCTCTGCTCTGTGGAGGTGCTGCTTGTTTGGCAACAGGACCAGCAGGTACAGGCAGCTCAGGCCAAGACTTAGAAAGGATAGCTGGTCTTTGCAACTGGAGACACAGCCTGTGACGCTTGAGCTGACCTCAGCCACGGGGAAACTCTTCTGAGTGTCTCCAAAGCCATGGAGAACAGTGGAGCATGAAATCAGGGCCCCAGACACCACCTTGTGAGGAATCAGAGCCTGGTCCCACACTCACATCAGCCTCTGTTTGCCCTGCAGACACCAAGGACGGCACCTTTTCATACAATTCCCATTCCAGCCCTTTTCCCCCCTCGTGGAGCAGTTTTCATACAAGCCAAAGTGAATCTCCAGAGCCTCAGAACAGTCTAGTTGAAAAAACTGCCTCACCACTGGGAAAATAATACACTTGATTTTCTGGAGTCTAAAATTACTGGGTCCTCAAATCTTGTTTTGCTTTGCCTTATCTTTGCCAGCTGATAAGCAGAGGGGAAGTGCAAAGGCCCCAGGACTTCTCCTCCCTGCAGGTGGAATTAAGAGCCATTAAAAACCCTCCCAGGCTGGGGCAGGCTCAGCACCATGAAAGGTCTACAGAGGTCAGGGGGCTCTGGATGCAGAGCCAGCTCACTCCAAGGGATCTTTCCCCAGAAATCAGAGGTGGCTCAATCCAGCACAGAAGAAATGGGCAGCCCTTGTCCTGCTCCTTTGTGTCTCTCTCTAAACACAGAGGACGTTCCCACCACGCCACCTCCTTAACAGCCCAGTCCCAGGGCCCTTGTGGACTACTCATCTCCAGACCCTTCAGACATCAAAAGGACCTGCCTGCTTCCCACCCCACGGCCTCTCCAGCCTCATTCCAGCATCCCGCAGCTCCTTCTGAGTTCAAGCCCCAGAGCGAACGAGCAGGACATCAGGGCAGTTCCCTGCAGCAGTTCACGCGTTAGCCTAATTTTCCTCTCCCCAGAGGATTAGCAAGGCTGTAATAGCACTAAATAAATTCACTAATGGCAGATTCTCAGGACACTTTGTCTGGAAAACTTGACTGTAACTTACAGGATGCAGCCTGCAAATTTGGCTTTATTATCCGGTGACACGGCTGAAGGGAGCTGCTCCCAAACAGAGCGATTGGATCTGAACAAGATGTGCCCTAGATCATTAACGAGGCAATGAGGTAATTAAACACCTGCCTGGAGAGGCAGCCTTCGCACACATGGCACAGCTGGAGAAGGAACCCACGGAATCAGGGTGGGAGATCAGAGCTTTTGGAGCGTTTCTTTCAAAGCTGCTTTGCCCAAACGGGAGTGCCCTGGAGAAGGGACCATCCCCTGCAAATGCTGGGATGATGGGAAGTTAAACACGAGGGCAGGTTTGCTCTCCACGCTCAGGTGCAAGGCAAAGGCCCTGCAATGCGCAAAACACCTGCAGGATGGTGAACTGAAGGTGGTGGCCGACTGAAACACGTGCCCTGGAATAGCTCACAGATGTTCCTGCTTGGGAGAGCAGCCTCAACACAAAGAGCTGACTGAAGCAGCAGCATTCAGAGAAGAGGGGCCCAGGCTGGAGCATCCCATCTGGCCAGACCTGGAGGCCCTTAGGAAGGAGGATGCTCACACCAGCTAGGAAGGATCGTCCTTTCAGACACCAAGCAAACCAAACCCAACCAAATCAAGCTCCTGGAAGGGCTCTGCTTGCACCACAGGGCTCTCAGGGAGAGGAGACAAGCCCCTCCTGGGTGACTAAGGCAGGGGACAGAACCATGACAGCCCCTGCAAAACACCTCCCAGCCCATCTGTGAGGGCAGAGGGTGCAGCAGCCAAGAACATTTGAGCCAAGGGGGCTCATACCCCAAACTGCAGCTTCCAGCCCAGAGCCCCAACTGCTTTTCAATCACACATAAACCTCCTGCAAAGCTCCAGTTTGGAGCTGCTGTGGCTTGATTCAGCATCAAGTGCTTCTGTGTCACAGGCAGGGACCAGAGCAGGATGAATGTGTCTGCCACAGCTAATTCTGCGTGGCCAGACCTCGCCTTCCCCGACTTAATTTGATGCTCTGAGAAAATTAGACGTTCTCCTGCTTCTGTGGAAAAAGGCAAGCACTGAAGGTAATTCAGAAGCTTTGATGCTGCTCTTTAGTCATTCGGGCACCGGCATCGCTCCCTGGACTGACCACGGGCAGGGACGGGAGTCACTAATCCTCATGCACAGCGTGTGAGCCCGGGGCAAAGCGCCGTGTCTGTGCTGTGCACGGCCAGCAACGTCCTGCAGCCCAGCGAGGCAGGGACAAGATCGTTTCCAGAGCAAGAATTTTGGCTTTAATAACCCCAGCACCTCGGGTGCTCAGCAGTGGAGGAGTTTGAGGAAGATCCCAGTGTGTGGCCGTGCCTGGAAATGCCAAGTGCACGCTCGGACCTGGGTCTGGATTTGAATGGGCGGCACTGGGGAACATGAAAGCTGCACAACAGACACGTAAATGACACCCTTTAAAATGGCTTTAAACCTCCCCCTCTGAGCCATTACTGCTTTTTAGGCCAGAGGTGGGAAGGTTTTCACCCCAGGTCCCTCGCAGCAGCCCAGGGAAGGGCTGGGGACGGACACAGCCTCCTCCCTCCCATACGGAGTTTGCACTTGGGCTCAGCTCTAACCCGAACGCTGACATCGAGCACTGAGCAAGGCGCTGCTGGTCACAAGGTAAATCCGCAATGCAAACACACACAGAGAGCGAGCACACTCCGGGGGTGGATGCTCCCGAGCAAGAACTTGGCTGCTTTGTCCCCACCCAGATCCCACCGTGCTCCGCTTCCCCGGGAGCCCAGTGCCAGCAGCTGCCACGCAGCGGCTTTGCAGGACCGAGCCTCTGCTCGGGCACAAAGCAGCACCGTCAGGCCCAGGAAACCTCGCCCAAAGGGAGAGGGGCAGGGAGGGGCTGCATTTCTCAAACCTGCTCACCCTCGGCGGGGTTCGGGTGAGCCGCAGCCGCCAGGGCCCAGCGCGAAGCCCGGCTGTGGGTGCGGCCCCCTGGAGCTCCGCGGGGTCGGCTCCGGGCGGAGCCACCGAACCCTGCGAGTGCCGCGGCCGAAGGGGCAGGTCCCGGGAAGGAGAGGGACTCGGGCAGCGATCCCCGGGTTCCGAGCTCGGCCGGACGGGCCCAGCACTCCCTCGGCCCGGAGCAGGGGAGGCAGGAGAAGGCAGAGCAGCCGGGAGAGCTCCCAGCCTCTGCCGGCATCCCCACCACGCATCCCTCCCTCCCGGGTCACAAAGGGCTTTTCCTTGGCAGCAAAACGGACCTCCAGCTGTTCCTGTTTGAAAACAATCCCATCCTGGAGAAAGAGGAGCAGCCACAGAGAGTCAGTATCACATCAAATCACTCATTCAGTGAGCAAACACCTCATTTCCAGCCCGGCTGCAGCCCACGGGGTGCCTGTGCTGACAGGGCAGTGCACAAGAGCTGTGAGGGAGCACAGAAATCCCTCAGCAGATGCATCTTCTCCCAAGAATGAGTTCTATTCCCACTGCAGTTGGACAGGAACTTCCCACAGCTCAACTCAGCACCTGCCAGCCAAACCTACAACCTGCTGCTCAAGAGCCACAGCCACAAACACCCCAGAGAGCTCCTGACAGTGCCCACCTGGGATGTCCCACAGCTGGAGTAGCTTGGATTAGGCAACAATTTTCTAGCAACGCAATCCCTTGTTTAAAATATCCCCAGCTCCTTGTTTTAAAGGAGGCAGACGCTGCTATTTAGAAGCTGCCAGGCCAGGCTGTTGCAGTCCCACGTGCCACCTTTCAGTCCTTTCACTGCCCAGTGTGCCTCATGCTCCTCCCGTCCCCCACGAGTCCCTCGAGACCCACCCACTGTCCCCAGACCCCTCGGAGTGCACGGCCATTAAATAAACATTGCTCAGACACAGGTCTGTCACTGGTGGTGGGGTGAGCGCCACGATGAACATCTCACTCCTAGTTTAATAGATGCAATGGTACCAGGCACGGCTAGCTCAGCCTGTAATTAAAATTCCAATGCTAATCCCAAAGATACTCCGTAGGAAAAGGTGATTGAAAGCAATCCTCTTGACCATTCTGCCGGAGTTTCCTGTTTTGAGGGCAATCACATGGCCTCCTTGCCAATTAATTCATGGAAAGAGAGCAAGCACTTTAAAGGAACAGCAATGAAAGAGCAGTGCAGTAAGGAAGTTTCCAAGCCCCACAAGCCAGCGCTCTGCAATTTGCCCCGGCTGTTCCAGGCCCAACACCTGGGCAGGCCATGGGGAGTTGGTTTGTTCTGCACATCAGACACTTCACCTGCCTGCCCCGTCCCCCTGCAGCTGCCAGAGCCTCCACCTGTGCCAGCCCAGGCTCCACTGCAGGGCTAAAAGCCTCAGTATATATATACATACATACATACATACATACATACATATATATATATATACATATACATACATATATATATATATATATATATATAAAAGCTGTCAGTCTGGCCCGGTCTGCAGCATACAGGTGACTTCAACAACTTTTTTTTTCTCTCCTTTTTTGCATTTTTAAGTTTCTTTTCCTGAGCCTCATCAGCACCTTCCATGATTTAAGCCACACCACTGCTCACAAACCCCTCTCCATTCACTTTCCACTAACATTACACCAAAACAAACAAGCCAAGGCACCTCGGAGTGGTGTTATCTGAGCCTTGGGGCAAAAGATCCTCCTCCAGCCCTAAGTGGCCATTCCCCAGGGGTTCAGCAGCCTCAGGTGATGGTGTGACCTCCATCCTCTGAGTGCTCGGGAGGCAAAGAGTGCTCAGTGTTCCTAATACAAACTACACGCCTCAGAGGTCAGGAATAAAACTTTATTGTTTTCAAATTTGTTATCTGCGTTCAACTCATCGGTTACCTGGCAAAAGACGTTTGGCAGAGAGAGGCCAATTGCTCTTAGGTTTGTGTAACTGTAACTAGAAAGTGGCTGCAGTAGGAGTTTCCCTGGAATCAATCCAGGCACCACACAGGCCCATGGAAGGAAAGCAGAGTTCGGTGCAAACCAACTCTTCTGTGATTCGATCCAAAAACTGAGAAGAGCAGCTCAGCTGGACACAGGGACCAGGTGAGCCTGGTCACTGTGGGCTGTTCCTTGCCTAAAATGGGCTTTATGGGGAAGAGAAATCTGCCAGCCAAGACCGAATTTTCTGTAGAAATTCCTATCTGATGAATGAAGTCTTCTGTGCTTCTTTCACCTGTACACTTCCCTTTCCCCTGTAAAATGCCCCTGGAACCCAGAGGCAAAGGGGATTGGGTACAACAACAGAAGTTCCCAGTTTGTTTCCATGTTGTAAAAATTAAACACAAACAAGTAGTTCCTCCTCTTCCTCCCACCCCTTTCTGAGCACAGAGTCCTCTAAAGTACAGCCTCCTTCTGTACTTTCAGAACTCACAAATCAGATCAACTTGGAACAAAGTGAACATTCATAACAAATTAATGGGAATTGTTAATTCCCCCCATTCATCTGACATGCACCTTGCAAGGAAAATTCCCATTACAACAAAAACCCCATCATTCATAACAGTCCTTCTGTTTCCAACCTTCACTCCAATGCCTAAAAAAGGAGAAAAAACACCACGTCCAGACAACCAGAACAAACTGTTGTTTCACCTGCCAGCTACAGGCTGAGTGAAAACCCACACAGTGCTGGTGGAAACTTCCAAATGCTTTATTTAGGAACAGTTCTGCCCATGTGCTGTGGGATTTTTTTTCCTGTTGAAGTGATCACAATTATGAAATTATCTGCACTTTCAAAGTGCCCATCCCCGTGGCACCTGGGTGCTTTATAAAAAAAAAGCTGTCTGGCATGACAGAGATGAATTATCACTCACAAACCTACTGGTCTCCTGTTCCTCATCCCTCATTTCAGGTGTAGCTGAAATGACCAGGGACAAGAAACAAAGCAACAGATGAACTCCAGAAAAAGATCATCTTGTTTTCAGGCAAGGTTTAGATCAGAGACAAAACGAACACCGAGAGACCCAACTTCCCAAGAAGAGCAAGTAGCTATTTCTAAAGCCACCCATGAAGCTATTTTCCCAGAAAAATCCTTTTAGGAATAGGTTCTATACTGTATTTAGGTATTTAATGAAGTGTGTGTATGAATAAAGAAGGGTGCTATTGGCCCAGAGTACAAATTCACCACCACAGCAGGAGTAACCATCAACATTTGACATTTGCCATCCTTATTCATAAGGAAAGAGGCTCTATTTTGTCATTTCTGAACGTTACATTCTTTAAAAATATAGACACTTCTGGGAATTGAAAGGAAAGGAGAAGTTGCCCCCTTGGCTACTGTTCCACAGCCTTTGTGTGGGAGCCTCACCTTGCTGGTTTAGTTCTGCATCTACTTCTGCCTCTGTTTCCCAATTACACCCCAGTTTCTAGATCAAAATACCAAATTATAGTGTCAAATAATGGGGCAGAGGGAGGAATCAAATTTTATCTATGCCCTGGTCCATGGTAAGTAGATGTGTACCAGCCCTAAACAGGGCTGATCACAAAACTTCTCCAAGCAGAAAGGAATTTCTCTGTGCTCCAGGTTATTTTCAGCTATTTATAGTGTTTGTTTGTTTCTGAGTAATTGTTTGTCTTTAATACACTGGGAGAGAATGTGTGTGCACAGACATAAACACAGGACACAGGGGAGAAGATGGTAAAACTTCCCTCTGTTGGTTTCAGGTGCAGGTATTTGTGTCCTAGAACCTCTTGGAGCTTTTCCTCCAATACAGAATAAAACCTCTGTTCCTCTGGGGGTCCTGGTTAACTTTTGAATCCAAAAATGCCCTTTATATATCCCGTGAGGCCACTCTTGGCCTTCTGCTCCACCTTGTCCTCCAGAGGTGGGAAAGCAACATGGTTAAGGGCCAGGTCAAAGAACAAGGGTTTGCATGGAATGGGCTGGAATCCTGGTGGGAAGTGCACGAGGCTGACTTGCTTGCTGACCAGGGAAGGATCCAGGCAGAAAGTCTCAAACCGTTCCGAGAGTGGCTGCAAGAGACCGAGGCAGGGACACAAATTAAACTCCAGTCACATCAAAGGGTCAAACGAGCAAAGAGGACTCAGCAGCAAGTGTGACAAGAGAAGCTCAAGTTCTCTGGTGAGGCCTCTGGGGACCTTGAAAATGATTTAACACGCCATGAAAGCACAGCTGCAGGATCTCTGGGAAACCCTCCCATGTGCAGAGAGAAAGCCAAAATAAAGCAAGCTGCCACACTGGAAGCTGCAAGCAGCCTCCCAGCTCCTAACCCACTGTGTCAGGTACCTTCAGCACCAAGCCTAATAAAATCTCCTAAATACACCAGGCATGACCAAATCCTGATCAATGTGACATTTCTCGAGTTGTCAGAGACACTCAGGTAACAGGATAAAGGTGATGTTCATTAAGAGCACAGCTGGAATTTGCTGAGCACTTGGCTCTTACCTTGCCATCCTTGACCTGAGATGGAGACTCAGTCTCATGAGGATCATTTGCATCTGCAAAATTGAACAAAAGGTGGTAAGAATAACAGGCTTGACCTTGGTGTAGAGTAAGGGTGTCTCAGGAAGCAGCTGTGCTCCAGGCTTAGCCGTGATCCTTGCTCTCTGGGATGCACAAGACAGTATTTTCAGTAGAATCAACTTGATTTCTAGAGTAAGGACCACACACACTCATCTACAGCCAACACAGCCCTGCAGTGGTGGAGCTTCTCCTCCACACTGAGAAGAGAAGCTCTGGAAAGCAGCACAGACTTTGAGTGAAGCACACAGCAGAAGATGATGAGAACACCCAAGAGGGTCTGTTAAAGCAACATTTAAGGCAGTAAAGGCGGCAACACACTCCTTGTCCTGGATTTCCAGCAGCAGGCACAGCAAAAACAGCAGCCCAAGAAATCACAAAGTTCATCCATCCCCAAAAGTTCTGCTTTGACAGTCACAGTGTCACAGACTGACACTGACTGAGAGAACATCACTGCTCTCCCTCTTCTCAGTAGTTCTCCCAGCCAGGAAAAACTGGGATGAGTAAGGCCAAAGTGTTTGCAGCAAAAAAATGGAACACTTCTGTGCAGGTTCCCAAAACAGGTGCACATCCCCAGGAAGGGTTTTAACATCTCTGGGCAGGGAGCAAGATGTCAATGTCCAGTCACTGCCTGCCTACCTGCACCACACACCACTACAGGCAGCTAGAACTAGGGGGAAAAACAGTTTTCCAGAGCCTGCATGAATCAGAGTGAAGTGGAAAAACATTTGGAACTTCAGAAATTAAATAAAAGGAATGAAATAGCTGCAGAGGCTTTAGTCAAGATACATCAGAGCAGAGTTCTAGTATAGCTGTGCTACTCACCTAATATAGCTGCTGCTTGCAAGGAATATTTCTCTGCATTGACTTGAGTGATGAGATCCTGAACATCAGGCAGCTCCTAGAGCATTAAAGAAAATTATCTGAGAGCCTGAAACGTGCCAGTCTAAGAGGCAGAGCAAAGGTAAAACCAGACAAAGTAAGAACTAAGAAATTAATTCCTAGTGTTGATAAGCTTTCCCAGAAGGGGAAAAGCTACAGCATTGTGCTTCAGGCATTACAGAAGTTGTATAAGAGAAAATGCACACGTGAGAAGAAGTGGTAAACTGTTTTGGAGCTGGTGCAAGTCTGTCCCTCCTCCAATCGAGCAGCCAGGTGAAGTGTTCCCACGTCCCTAGAAAGTCTCTGCTATAATGAACATTACCCTTAGAGATCAGCCTTGAATTGTAATGGCCTGGCACCTAATTAACAATAAACAGTGGGACAGAGCTGCTTCATAAACTCCAGCTTCAGGACTGGGTTCGTACCTTCAAGCTGTTCCTGTGAGCTCCAGCTCCCGACTGAACCTCGCGGGCGTATTTCAGCACCCTCTCGTACAACACGAGGGCTTCACTCCATTTCTTTACCAGGACATAGGACTGGGCAATGAAGAAACACCTGCAACAGTCAAGAGTGCATTCCTGACGTGTTTGTTACCCACACCTTTTGCCAACTGAAATGACTGGCAAACAGCAGATATCCTGAAGTAGCAGTGGGCAGTTTCCCTTTAGGAACCAGTTTCAAAGGATAGAGGAACTGCATCAAAAGCCTGCACTGCACACAGAGCTTTGGAATTACAACCTTGGAAGGTGTCATGTGTGCTAAAGAAAACCTGGCTGTTTCTCAGTCACCTGTAAGCTTTGTACACGAGTGTCTTCAATCCAATCTCTTTCTGGAAGTTCTTGTCCTCTTCTAGGCCAGGAAGTTGTGTCAGTTCCACAAGGTTCTGTGCAAAAGAGAGTTGGAATAACAAATGCAGGCATTGCCTTCCTCTGGAATCTGCTGGTCCAAGAGAAAGCTGCCCCTTCTGACAAGTCAACACTCCCAGGGAAATAGTTTCCAGTTTCCTAATTATCAGTTTTCTAACCTTGTGAGGGACTCTCATTGAAACTTGTGCAAGCTGCCCTCAGGACAGACTTCCTGACACAAACAGGAATTAGGACAAAGACTCCTTACATTTCACATGAACTAATTCTTTCATAAGGCATTTCCCTCTCCCATTCACAACTGCTTCAGCCACAGGCTCCCTCAGTTAACTGCAAAATTATGGGAGAAACTTGAGAACCTGCTTATGAAGAACAAGTGTTTTTAGCTGCTACGTTCCCTGGCCAGCAGAAACTAAGCCGCCTCTAAGGGTGTTTCATCAGAGTCAGAAAGACTGTTTTAAAACTGTTTTAGAGTGCACAACGAAGGACACCCATTCAAGCAGCAGGTTCTGCTCACAACTAAAAGAGGTTTTTTTGTGTTTCATGCAGATGTTGAACACGTTTGAGGTACTTAAAGGTACTCAGCTGCTCTTCAGACTTCATGGTATTCACTTGCACTGCTGTATTCCTACAATAACCTTTTGTACCAAAGTTCTCTGGTTAGACTGGAGAGCTGGATGTGTTTTTCCAGCACTACCTGCAGGATGATGTCGTAGAGGCGGATGAGGTCCTGCGGCCGCGGCGAGCGCTTGCCGTCCTCGTCGGAGCGCTGCTGCTGCAGGAGGGCCTTCTGCAGGGACTTGGCCATGCTCTCGTTGCGCTTGATGGCCGTGGACAGCTTGATGTAGGTCAAATAACTGCCAAAAAAAAAAAGAGAAATGCCATCAGCACTGTCAGAGCTACTCGGACATTGCTCTGCGTTCTGAACTAGTGGTAGAAAAATGTCTGTAAGGTCAACGTGAGAGTCTGGAGTGAAATGTTTATAAAGCTGCTCGAATCAGATCCTTATCTGTACAGTCATCCTTTGGGATCCCAGAAGCCCAGAACAAAAACCCCATAAAACAAAACCAAACAAAAATAAAATCTTGACATAAGAACATGGCTTCTTCACACTAGCACTGGCAGCAGCTTACCTGTGTAAGTACTGGATGTTGGACACCTTCCCAGAATCATTTTCCAGAGAGTGTTCTCGCTGCTTCTGTGGGCATTGGAGACAAAACACTGCATCATTTACTTAAAACTGGCAGCCAAGGGATGAAAAACACAGAATAACTCAAGGTTTGGGTAAAGCATGGAAGCTGTAGCAGACTTCTAGGCAAGAGAGGGAGGGTTTCTCCACTGCTATTCCCTCACTCCAGTTCTGAAGAGAATAAATTCAAATTTTGCAGCTCTTTATTAAAGAAATCCCAGCAAGTTTAACACTAAATCAGCCCCAAGGAAACACTGTGTCATTGGAAGTAGAAACTGATGTTTGCTGCTTACCTGGTCTGGTTTCAATTCTTCCCGAACAGCCTGAATGGCATCTCTGCACTCACTGAGTAAAGACTCAAACAAACGTTCCTTTGTCTCCTCATTTTCTGCCTAAGAGCAAAGGAGATTCAAGACAGATTAGAAAACAGAAATTTTTGTATGATGCATGAATTAACTGAGGAGATTAAACAAAGTTTCTCCCACATTATGTCTTTAAGGTCCATGGGTAGTTAGGACTCCAATCTGTGCCTGCCTGCAACACATTCTTGGGGGAAATCTGCCAGAAATGGTGGGGAATGGGGTCAGTGCTGAGAATTTAGCAGCAGTGAAGGCCTAGCAGACACAGCTCATGGCCTCATTCCTGCACCAGTTACCTTCCTTCCCAGCAACTCCCTTCCCTTCCTGGATGGCACCTGCGCTGCTCCCTGAGCTGAGGCTGGACTGCACTGTGGGAAAGGCCCAGCAACGGAAGAGCTGAGCAGTCCTGAACTGGCAAACTACCAATGCAGACAGCTCTTGTTATGCTGATTTAATTTTTCCCATGTGGTAAGAACATGCAGATGATTATCTTTCCTCCACTCCCACTCTAGCAATGCTCACAGTGGCTTGTTTTGAAGCATTTTTTACAGTAACCCTATATTTTAGCAGCAGGAGTGACCGAGTGCTTTTTTGCTGTCACCATAGTTTTGTTAAAAAAAAGTGAAGCAGCTTTTGGCCTTCTGCCCCAAAACCAGAACTTGAAAACAACTTTTAAAAAACAAGTTGAAGCCTGATCTCTGCCTAATTTACTGGCATATCATGTACCCAGTTAAACAAGCTCCCAAACCCAAACTCAGCCTTCATTCATACGCTGAGAAGGAAACCAGGTGGGGATTGCAAGACTCTCGCTGATTCAGTAAGAAAAAACTACTCAGAAGCAAACCTCAACCTCAGTGATTGAAGGAGGATTCAAGAGCACCAGCACCATGTTCTGCCACTCCCATGTCATGCAACAATGTAAGATGAGCTTTGCTGCAATACATTTGCAATTGTCCAAATGAATAAAAAACTGTCTAAAAACATGCTCACTTGTTTATCTTCTGTACAGCTGTACAGTCTCTGCCTCTCCACTTCCCACGTTTGCAAACCCAATCAGGAATGTTATTTTTACTCCCTCACAAAGCCTCAAGTATCCTGTGATGAAGGCAGTTTTTTGGGTTTGGGGTTTTTCTGTTTTTAATTTAAGATTTGCTGCGAGAATTTTTAAGGTGGGACCGACTCCTGAGAATAACCAGAGACGAGTCTGACTGCATTCTCAACCTCACCCAGAGCAGCACAGCAATTCCACTGTAAGCACAAAAATGAAAACAGACACAGCCAGATCATCATTCAGGCACAAACAGGGCAAGGGCTGGGCCCTGCAATGAAACAAAGGCTTTCCTTTCCAAGCAAAAACTCCTTAAGCTGATTCTGTGCATAAATACACATGTTCTGATTCGGGAGGTATCAGATCACAGAGCTGAGATACAAGTGCTACAGCTGGTGATTCAACTGTCCTGACAGAACTGCACAGGTTCATCTTAAGAGGGTTCATGGAAACCAATCCCACTGAACCCAATTCCAAAAGTGTGGAGTGCTCAGCTGTCAGTTTTTCTTTGGTCTAAACCACCGTGTAACATCTCTGACAGTTATTACCACCCATTTTTGCTGCAATCAAGAGATGAGCACAGAATCCTTGAGGCAACACCAGGTAGGAGCACACCTGTGTCATGCTGCCCTGCAGCCTTGTCACTTCTACCTGGTGAGAGCCAGTGGGCTCTCAAAAGTCACGCCTTCAAATCTACAGAAGGACTGACATAAGCAATTTTAAACCTGGATTCCTGTTTCAGTTCGGCTTATTTGTTCTCTTCCTCCCATTACCAATAAGGCACCAAAGGCAATAGTATAATTGCACTGGGAGACTCCATTTTTACACAAAACAGACTGGTTTTACTTCTAATTAAACCCTGCAGAGCAATGCATGTCAGGTTATGTCAGGGTTTCAGCTGAGTGAAGATGAGCAGAGAGGTGCCAAAGATCCCAGGAAGCACAATTCATTCAGCTGAAGCTGGACTGCCCATCACAGCTGACACAACTACAGAACTGCTGCCAAAAAGGCAAGTTTTAGCCCTCTGGGAATGTAAATAGTGCTGCTGCATGCTCAGCTCTCACCAGTCCACTCAACTCCTCTGTTTAGTCAAGAGCTTCCCAAGAATGCAAAGCAAGATGAGAACAAATTCCAGCTGTTCTGCCACGGCTTCAGAGAGCAATTAAACTGAGAAAGTCCAACTGTGAAGTGCCAGGATGGAAGTTAAACGAGGGAACACTGAACTCTGAGCTGTACTTCCACCTGCTGGCCACATTTACTTGCTTCCTGGAACCAAATCCATTCAGCAACAGCCAATTCCTAACAGTGTAGCAAGAGTGGGTAACATTCAGGTTTCCTACCCAGCCACATCCTGTTGATCCTAATCACACTCTTCTTACCACTATCCCCTGCTCTGGTCTTACCCCTCTGTAGGGTTTTGGTTCTATCATTTATATTTTTATTTATCATCATTACTCTCCTGGTGATAAAATGTTCTTAATGCTGCAAAAATCCCATTTTTAGTGGCAACAGTTGTTACTGAAGATCCTTTCACTGCCTTTTCAAACTCTGAGTGTGTATGCAGGCACTGAAAAGCAGGATACCCCATCTGGTCACCACGTCCAAGGAAAAACTACACGTGGAAAACTTGACTACAATACTAAAGACATGCACAGTATGTGCCACTGCAAGTTCCAGTGAGTTGGACTTCGATGATCCTTGTGAGTCCTTTCCCATGCAGGATATTCTATGATTCTATGAAGTGTTTCAGAACCATTACATGTGAAATTGAATTACATCCTGACATTTATTAATCCACTTCCTGCTTTTGAAGATTTCCATAAGGCAGTAAGAGAATGGAATAAATTACATAGCACCTGCTACACCCAGCAAATGGCTGAAAAATCCATGGTCAATACGTATCTTTTCTATTTTGGCTACTCTGAAGTTGGAGCATTTGAACAAGATGCTTAAAGAAAATTAGAAGAGTAATTCGAAACCAGTTACTATTAAAAATGTAACCTTCATTTCCAAGTGATGTAGTAATAATAATGGTTAGGACTCTGCTGCTGAAAGGCAGCACAGAATGTTCCAAGGAGCAGGAATACTCAGAACAGATCCCCCAGACTGTGAGAGCTATCCCCAGCTGACACTTCAGCTTTGGGTTATAATCAGTACTGCCACTTTTACCATTAACCTTCCAGCCCCAAGTTTGAAAAAGATTACTCAAAAGCTTTTATCTCAGGTACCAGGCATTGCACAGAAGGAAAGAGGATGGTTAGAAGGGCAGGATGGAGAGGGCTGCTGGGTTACCTGAGCGATTGCTGCCTCGTTGTCAGCCAGCCCCAGCAGGAAGATCCTCACTTTGTCAATCTTCACTGGGACAGTTCTCCCTCTCCACTCCACCTCGCTCATCGTGGCTGCCTGCTTTGCCCGAGTCTGGGTGATCAGTGCCTGCACAGAACACACTGAGCTTAGGAGCCTGAACTTACAGGGATGCAAAACTGAACCTCCTGAATTCATGTTAGACTCGACTATTTTGAAATAAAAAGGCTTTTTGGGAAGGTGTTGTTTCCCACGGAGCCTAGGCTTGCTTGCTCGCTTCTGTTCTGTTCTAGCTCTTGAATGGTTTGCTGCAGCAATATTCATGATCAGCACAGTAATAATGAATATTTCAAGTTGAAGCATGCAAATAAATTACCTCCAGTTTTTCTGCAAGAAGACCTTCAGTGCCACCAGACCTCAGCCTCATCTGCATCAACTCATTCATGGCAGACTGGTCACCTGAAAGAATCAACAAACTGAGATTGCATTTCTATTTGACTTCAAAATTACTTTCACATACAAAAACTAATCATTAGAGTTTATAATGTCAATTTAGGGAGAAACTTGCAATTTCATTCTGACTTCACAGGCAAGCCACCACGAACTGTTAATCTGTCTTTCTACACATAACCACAGGTGCTGTTGTGAAACGAGGCCCTTTCTCCATTGCTAAACTGTTCCAGAGCACGTGTGGAATTTGCCCAAAATACTAGGGGGCCTCAGTGTCACTTAGACCAGGATTTAACTAAACCAATATTGCTTTCCTGTGAACAGATGAGCACCCCTCCCCTTACCAATGTTGTAGGCACAGTAGCGGATGTTGGGTGAGATCTCCTCCACACGCTGGTTATACAGCACAGCTTGTTCTTCTGTGAAAGCATTGGCCAGCTTCTCATAGATGGTCCTACAGCAAAGGACAATTGTTAACCCTGCAGCATGTGTCACTTGTGAGGTGCTATCCTAAGCAAACACTTTGTGTCTCCGCTCTGGAGGATTCTATTTCTTCAGTAGCACCTCCCAGCTAAGCACAATTAACTAAACCACTTGCAGAGTTGCTGCACGTAACGAAAGTGATCCAGCACTAGTTACTGAATGAAGCTGGTGAAGTGAGGGACTCACTTGCATTTGTTGAAAGCCTCCATTGCTGCCTTCCACTCCTGGTGCTCGAAGCGAAGCATCCCGGTGAGATAAGCCATGTACGCCTGCACACAGAGCCAGAGCAAGGTCATTTCCCCACCATCATCAGCCTAATTAGTGCCACCTTTAGCATAAAGGCTGCTGTGACTCCTGCAGTGAGTGACTAAGCTTTGCCCTTTTCATTTGGTCTTCCCACAGAAGACAGGATGACAGGTTACAGCTACCTACCTTTTCTCCTTTAACTGACTCTGCTACATTTCTAAGGAACAACAGAATCATAAAATGGAATCACATAATGGAATGGGTTAGAAGGAAGCTTAAAGATTATCTAGTTCCAACCTGCTGCCATGGACAGGGACACTTGCCACTAGACAAGGTCGCTCAGAAATTAAAGCAAAGGTGTTTCTTGCTAGTTGTGCAATGGCTCACTGATGTCACAAAACTTTTTTTCCCAGCAGTATGTTATACAACAGCAGTTGAATTAACTGAGTACAGCACTGCAGCCCCTTGTTCAAAGAGGTCACAACAGTTGTTTTCTGTTTTCCAGGAAGTGAACCCCCAAATCTTGCGTTCTAGGTGGCTACTTCAGCACATTTCACAACAAGGTAACAGTAGATAAGCAGTTTCTTAGGCTGTGCTGCACCTTTTTAGCCGCCCTCAATTCTTTGTACCTTTATTATCTATTGAGAGACAGCAATTATTTCTTCACCCCAAACCCAAAGATTTCTTGTTCATCCTTTGCTGTACAACAAGATGAAAGTATCAGTGGTTACCTGAGCTTCCAGCTTTGTCTTGGCATCCACCCTGTTGCTCTCACAGAGCCTCTCCAGCTCCTCGGCGTGTTTCACGGCCTTGCGCAGCCGCGACAGCAAATGGAAGCGTTTGCGGGGCTCCGTGTTGGCCTCCTGCTTCAGCTGCATGGCATAGCTCCAGGCCCTCTCTGCATCCATCAGGATCAGCAGCAAATACCTGAAGGGCACAGGAAGGTCCATGGGAGAATAATGACACTCACACAAGAGTTGCACCACCACCAGTTCTTTGCCATTTGGTCCGCAAAGTTTGGTAGCAGAAGCTCAGCTTGGTCAGTAAGAGGCAGATGCTTTTACTTCTTAACGTTGTAAGCACACAAAGCCTTGTTATTCCTAACTGGTTTCTGCTGTGTTTTTCACTCAGAAGTGTAACCACCCCACTGAGGAAGAGAATTTAGTATCATTCTGTAGCACCACAGACACTGCAAAGCCAAGGGATTTATCATTTTAGGCCACTCTTCAAATCAATTCAATACATTCTTAACAACACAGGTGAATGCAGCATCATGTGTTGTTTTCCCACAAGAAAAGACGAGGCAGGAGACATTTCAAGTGTTCCTAAAAGACGGGAAGCGAGCCCAAAATCCTGGCTATTCTCCACATATTCTTTCAGATGAGCATTCTGTCAAATTTTGAAGATTTAAGTAAAACTTGCAATGCAATGTTTCTGTTCAAAGGGAAGGGACTGCACCTCCAACCACAACCTTGCTGGCTACACCATTTACATTACCAGCATTCCCATGGCTATCTTGCAACAGACCTAAATAAGCATGTCCTCTTTAATGTCACAGCAATTTACTGATTATCACATTGGTTGAAGCTGGATCTGAGCAGTGTCTCTCAGACCTGCACTACAGCCTGACCTTTTATTAATATCAACAACACACATCTCTGAAAAGAAACGTTTTGGATGATACTGCACAGAACAGTTTTCCACCTGAAACAGAAATTACTGAAAGAAAC
Source organism: Oriolus oriolus (assembly GCA_013400235.1). Lineage (NCBI taxonomy): Eukaryota > Metazoa > Chordata > Aves > Passeriformes > Corvidae > Oriolus > Oriolus oriolus. The sequence goes on from VXBT01001865.1 coordinate 968,303, forward strand.
TCTTAAGTAACATACTGAATTCTCAATTCCATCCAGTCCTTGTACCTGTTGTCTGAGAGAATCTCTTCAGTTACTTTCTTCCCAGTGAACTTGTGCCTGTTGCCCATCTTGAAGTTAAGAGTTTTGCGGAGCCGCCTCAGCCTGCGGGAGCAGTAACCCCTAAAGAAAAGACAACCACAGTCAGCCTGGCCAAAGGACAACTTTGCTTCTGTTTACTGCTCTATCCAAATAGAAAAAAAAAGACTAAAGGCTACGCCAGGCAATGTTTTAACAACTAAAACTCCATGTGTGGCACATGGTAGCTCTAAAACCACCTGTAAAGCAGCATTACTAGAAAACAAGGTATATGAAGACATGTAGTTATTCATGATCTTGAAAAATCAGAGTGATGTTCTCATTACTAACTGCTTTATGTGTGTTTTTTGAACACTGAGCTCTGGAGGGTACAGTGACTATCAGGGTGTGAACTCAAGCTCCAGTGTGCAGTGGAGATGCAGGAGCCAGTCTGCACAGCCAAGGGAGATCAGCATGCATGGCCTCGGGTGGAACAGCCTGTCACGGGTATTCACCTGGCAGATGGCTTTTGGTGCCTGCTGCAGGTGGGTTACATTTTAAATGAAGTGAAGCCAAGCCTCAGGAGCAGCTCCTGACACTCACCTGTACCTCTGGAAGTCTCCATGCCTCAGGCCGTGCTGCTGCTGCGACTCCTTCACGATCTGCAGGACTGCGGCTCGCGTTAAGGCACACTCACAGTGCAGCTGGCACCAGCTCCCAAAATAACAGCAGGGAACCCCACAGATCCCATTAAACAAATGCAATTCAAACAGTGGGGCACCCCAAAACCTCCTAAAAACAGAGAGCTGAGGCAGCTGATGGTTCTAAAGCACCTCATGAGTCCATGGCTCACTGCAGAGCCCCTGACTGTCAGCAGAGACCAAGACAAACCTCAAGCACCTCCTCCCACAGACATCCATGGGGGTGTTGCTGTCACCAGAGCTCATTTTGGGACAAGCAGCTGGGCCAAAAGACTCACCCAGGTTAATACACCTGACTGCCCCAGGCTGGCTACAGGACCTCCCCAGCCACGCTTGTGGCACAGTTTTACTGGCAGAACTGAGCTAGAGAGAAGCTTTCCTGCCCTGAAACGTCCCCTCTCAGTGATTCTGAACAGAATCACTGCTGCCTCCCCAGCACAGCTTCCACAGAGTGCCTTCTGAGCATAGAACCTCATAAAAGAGCTTTTGGAAATAACCCAGGGGGCTGATTTTCTCAACTTTTCAGCACATTTCTAGTCCTGCTGCACGTTGCTGTAACAAATACCTGTGACATAAAGCACTGCCCTGTGACACCATCACTCCCTCATTTCCATCCAGTCTCTGCATCCTTCAGTGTCTTTACAGATTTCCTGCACTTCCTTTATTCCCTCAGTTATTCCTACCAAATCAAATCATGCCACATTCCAGTAAACCTGATGTTTTTCATTCAGTTTACAAGGCAGGTTATTTCATGAAATAAAATCTCCACCATGAACAAGAAGTCTCTGTGCTATATATACTCACATCCTAAAATTTCCCTTTTAAGATTTATCAAAAAGACTTTAAAAAAAACCCCACCACACAAAACCAGACTGTACAACAACCCCAACAAAAGCTCCACTATTACTATACCTAAAGAAACCACCAAACATTTAAAGTTTAAAATGCCAGGTGTCTATCAGTGTGTTTTCTTGGGACTACACCTAAAAGAAAGTCTCTGAAGTATTAAAAACCTGCACCAATAGTTACACTGAATTATTCTGTGTTTGCAGAACAACCAAGTCGAACTGCAATGTCTCAACACAGCCCTCCTCAGCCCTGCTGTCTACCCAAGATTTTTTCCAGACTATCTTTTATCCTGCACAGTTACTTGCTGAATCCATATGCCCCGATTTTTTTTATTTTTTCATTGACTTAGACATTCCCAACATCACCAGGGCAATTGCTCTGTCTGCATCTTACTCAACAGTTACTGACTACACAGCACCTGCCATATGCCACGTGGGAAACTGCAACCTGATTTCCCTCGGGTTTCCGTCTGACCCAGAAGATAAAACGCAGCTCTATCACAGCCGTGCAGCTGCACCGGTTTCACATCGAAGTTTCACCTGCAAAAACTCCACGAGCTTTACAAGCCGAGATTTTAGAAGCGCTAAATCTGCAGGAGCCAGTCTGCCACCTCAGCGCACCTGTTAAAAGATTTTTTTTTACCTATTACTGCTCACTTCGAGCTGCAGTATCACCACGAGTAGCTCAGGGGTGATCTGCTCTTACCCTAAGGCACATAGCCCAGCACACAACTCCGCTATGGAGACTGACGCCAGCTGTCACGCGGTTCGGAAGGAGAAGCAGCACAGGTAATTCCATAACTCGGGAAAGCCAGGCTGACCCGTTTGATCCAGACCAAACCCTCACGCAGGCCCAGGCCAGCACGGCCCGCATCTCCGGGGTAGCCCTGCACGGGGCCCGAGGCCGGACCAGGGGGAGTCCCCACCGCCCGCCGCCCCTGCCCGCCCGGGCCCTCCGAGCCCCGCGCTGCCGCCACGTCCCCCCGCCACCCACGGGGCCGGGCCTGCCACGTCCCCTCGCCGCCGCTGCGCAGGATGCTCTCCAGGCCCAGGCTGTCGCCGAGGCCGCCGGGCTGCGGCCCCGGCGGCCGCTCGTTCTCCTTGTTGTCCTTGCCGTCCTTGTGGTCCTTGTTCTCCTCCGCCCCGGCCCCGCGGCCGCTGCCGCCGCCGCCGCCCTGCCGCTCCGCCGCCCTCTTGCGCCGGGCCGCGGTGCATCA
>VXBT01001865.1:973691-1030503 GCA_013400235.1 Oriolus oriolus
CCCTTCCCCACGCACGCTCCCCCACCCAGCCCCTGTCCGTACGCTCCCGGCCATGAACGGCTCGCTGGCGGGCTCCGGGGGGAGCTGGCAGCCCGAGTCCGTGATCATCCCACTCGTGTACCTCGTCATCTTCCTCGTGGGCACGGTGGGCAACAGCCTGGTCCTGGCCGTGCTGCTGCGCAATGGGCAGGTGAAGAACACGACCAACCTCTTCATCCTCAACCTGGGGGTGGCCGACCTCTGCTTCATCCTCTTCTGCGTCCCCTTCCAAGCCACCATCTACACCCTGGAGGGATGGGTGTTCGGGCCCTTCATGTGCAAGGCTGTCCACTTCTTCATCTACCTCACCATGTACGCCAGCAGCTTCACCCTGGCCACCGTCTCTCTCGACAGGTAGGAAAGGGAATGGGTGGGGGGCTCCTCGCACCCTGAGGCTCCCCTTTCTCTGGATCCCACCTGGGCAGAGAGGGGACAAAATCCCCTGGAGCTAAATCCCGATTGCTGCGATCTCCCAGGGCTCCTGGGGGAATCGAGGAGCATTTCCCGGTCGATGTGTGCAAGGAAGTGCAACCACCCAGTACAGGGTCCTGCAGAGGGCTGGATGGGGATCCCTGGCCTCAATGCCCATCTGGAGGAAGCTTTCAGACCCACAAGCTGTAGGACTGGGATTTATCCACAGGCTCTGGCAGTGAAGTGGGGGCTGAAAAAGGAGAGAGAAGCAAAGCTCAGTCCCTGCGCAGCTCTGGCTCTTCCTGGGATGCACGGAGAGAGCCCCTACCCTCCCAACAGCCCCCAGCAAAGCAGGCAGACCTTGAGGAGGGATAACACTGGCGTGTTTGAGCTGAGATACTGATTTTCCCACCTTCCTCTTCTATTAGCAAAAAACCCCTTTCTGTCCCAGGACTGTCCCTTGTCCCAGTGATTAACCCAGCCTTTTCCAGGGTGGCTTTCCCTGGGGAAGCCTGTTGCTCCTGCCTGTGCTTTACCTCAGTCCCTGCCTCTGCAAGGCCGGTGAGTTATGACCCTGCAGCAAGCAAGAGGCTGGGAGCTCCTGGTGCTGCTCTGCTCAGTGCCCAAAATCTGCGAGATGGGATGTGGAAAGTCTGTCTGCCCGTCCCCTGGGTGGCCCCGGAGCCAGGCTGGATGTGCCCTGCCATCCCAGCACGGCACTGCACTGGCTGCTGACAGCACCCCCAGGAGCTAAAACACATCCAGGGGCTGCCTCTCCCCCTGTACCCCATGGAGCAGGAGGGAACAGACATGTTGAGCAAGGGAGGGATTGCACAAGCCTCAGACGAATTAAGGGACCAGCTAATTACAGAAGTGAAAAGGGGAGATGTGCTCCAACGAGTAGCAGTATGAGGAATGCTGTGTCTGGGGATCCTGGGGACTTGCTCCTGCCTTTGTATCCTCACTGCTCCAATCACTTGTGCCAGACAGTGATGATCAAGTGAGGGTCTGCTGGATTAGGGAAGGGACAGGATGGGACCATCCCCATTGTCCCCACAAGCACTGTTAGGAGCAGAGGGTGACGGGACAGGGTCGGGGAGAGAATCTTCCTCAATCCTTTGTGCTGCACAGGGTGCCTAAGAAGCACCAGGGAATCAGTTGTGTGACTGATTGCCCTGGAAAGCTCAAATCCATCATTTCTGCCCTCTCTCCAATCTGCTCCTGGAGGTGCTGTCTCCGTGCCCTCCCCAGGACTGCAGCTGTGTCCCTCTCCCTTTGCTGTGCAGGTATTTGGCCATACGATACCCCCTGCACTCCAGGGAGCTGAGGACGCCCAGGAATGCCCTCCTGGCCATCTGCCTCATCTGGGGGCTCTCCTTCATCTTCTCGGGCCCTTACCTCAGCTACTACCAGGAGTTCCAGCTGGCCAACCTGACCGTCTGCCACCCCATCTGGGAGATCTCCCAGCGCAAGGTCATGGACATCTGCACCTTCATCTTCAGCTACATCATCCCCGTGCTCATCCTGAGCCTCACTTACGTGCGGACTATTCGCTACCTGTGGCGGTCCGTGGACCCTCTCCAAGACATGTCAGAGTCCAAGAAGGCCAAGAGGAAGGTCACCAGGATGATCATCATCGTCGCCATCCTGTTCTGCCTCTGCTGGCTGCCCCATCACCTGGTCATCCTCTGCGTGTGGTTCGGGTACTTCCCCCTCAACCACTCCACGTACGTGCTCCGCATCCTCTCGCACGTCATCTCCTACGCCAACTCCTGCGTGAACCCCATCGTCTACGCCCTGGTCTCCAAGCACTTCCGCAAGGGCTTCAAGAAGATCTTCAGCTGCCTCCTACACAAGAAGGCAGCGCACAAGGTGCACGTGGCCCAGGCCACCAACACGGTCAGCACGCTGGAGGCAGAGCTCAGCGAGGTGACCCAGCTGAGTGAAGCCCTGCCCGGCCGCTCCACCGCGCGCTGCAGGCTCCCCGCACAGCCCTGGGGGGAGGCAGAGCTGGTGGGAGAGCAGCAGGGAGCAGATGGCTCCTCTGTCACCTTCAGTGTCAGCTAGCAGAGCTTCCTCCCACCCCATGGCTTTGCAGTCTCCTGCAGCATCGCAGGCCTGGGGCCGGGCTACGTTTTGGGTTGAAATGGGTGCAGTTAAACCCTTTTCGTTTAAATGCATCCAGATACCGTAACAGTGATGCTGCTGGTAGGGACTCAGCCAAGAAGCAACCAAGGACAGCATTTGCTTCCACCCAGCACTTGCTGAGAGCAGAGAGATCAAACCCAAAAATCCACTGCCATGTGCAAACACCTGTTCCTCTGTCACGGACAGACTTACTCCCTGTTGCATCTACACCTGGAGCCTGTGGAAAGCTCTGGTCCCTCCAACCAGCACAGCCTCTGGAGACAGTGGGTGCACTTTTAGGGACATTTGGAAAGTCTTGGTTTGTTTGTGTCCTGGTTCAGGAGCTGCATCCCAGGGCAGTGCTGGGCACAAACCCGGCTCAGACAGGACAATCCAGGAGCGAAGCACAGAAGGTCACCAAGGACCAGCAAGGAGGGAGGTTTTTTGCCAGGGAAGCACAGCCATGGACCCCAGCCCCGTGGTAGGGGAAGGATTTGAATGCCTTTGGACAGCCTGGGGACAGCTCAGCATCTCGAGGTGCTCGTGGAGACAAGCAGGGCACTGACACTGCTTCCCTGGGTGGGACAGCCAGGGCTGTGTGAGAGCTGGGGGTGCCCAGCAAGCCGGGGAAGCCTCAATAAAGCCCCTCCATCCCACCTGCCGTGTCCAGCTCCCTTGGAAGCCCCACAGCAGAGGAGAGGCGGGTGATGGTGGGGGTGGTGGGAGCTGCTGGGTGCGGGGAAGCTGAGGGGGGATGGAGGATGTGGGTGATGTCCGATCCCTGGAGGGCGGGCGCTGCGGCACGGGAATGTCAGTGCAGCCGCTGAGTGCAGCTGAACCTGCCCACAAGAGGCTGCTGTGATTCACACCCTCACCTCGTAACCCTGCAAAGGCTCCAGCAAGTGCCTGAGCCCTGTGACCGCCACCAGGCAAGGGCTTTAAGTGAAGATTTTTCTTTTCTTTACCAGAAGAGCATCACTGGAGTAGGATCAATTCACCCTTTTAAAAACCCCGTGGCTGGAGCGCAGCCAGAGGTGGTGGTAAAAGCGCAAGGGAGCTGGGATGAGCTGTGCATCCCTGCAATTCCCAGGTGTGTCTCCCAGCTGCCCCCATGAAGGTCAGGTCTCTATAAACTTCCAGAGGCTCTGTCTGCACAGATTTCACTGTTGTGAATCCCCACGGCAGAGCTCCCCAGGACTGGAATTTCTGTCCAGGACCCTGGCTCTCCCTGAGGTTCTGGTCCTGACACAGCTCTCCTCCACCCAGCCCCAGAGCTTGGCCTTTTTTCTTTTTGACTGTAAAACATTTCTTTTCCCCTGCTGAGTGTTATTATAACCAGATCTTCCTCTCCGTGGGGAGAGGGCCATAAATTGGCCACCTCCTCCTATCAGTAACGGTGATATTTAGTCTAGTCCTGTTCCCAGCATAAATCAAAGGTAGCGGTGTATAAACAGCTCCATTAATTACATCTGCATTTATCTCCCCACTCAACCCTTCACAGCCAGGGGAAACTTTGGATCAGCTGCACAAACACAGCTAAAAGCCTTATCTTCCTCCTGCCCTCATCTACCTCTGCTGGGAGAGCCACAGGATCTGGCTCCAGTGGATCCCACACACCCCGAGGGGTTCAATCCTCTCTCCTGGACAGTTATCAGCTCACCTTGGGGATGGAGATGTTGTTCCACCACCTCTGCACTGCCCAAGGACACGGGTCCCTGTGCTGGCATGGCAGGAGGTGCAGTGTCCCCTGTCCCTTCATGGCATCAGAGGAGACACTGACCCTGCTCCCCCTCCCATCCCACCCCAGCCCTTCTGACAGCCTCCCCAGCCCGTGGCTGACCCTGCCCTACCCTGCTGACTGCTCTAGGGCTGCCCAGCCACCCCGTGGCCACTCTGAAGACACATCCCAGGACACCCCTAACTCAGCTCCCAGCCCCAAGCATCACTGTGGCCCCTCTCCCAGGCCATGGGCACCACTGGCACCTGCTTGTTTCTGGTCACTGTTCAGCAGGGAGGTCCCAAAGGGTGCCAGCGGGCTGGGGGCAGGGTCTGCACAGCTGAGCACCTCACTGCTGCCTCCAGCACCCCCAAATCCCCTCTGACATGCACCATGGCTGCTCTCACCCTCTCCAGGAGCAGAGAGGGGCTTGGTGATGGTCAGACAGCAAGGTCAGGGCTTTCACAAGGTCAGGGCTCTGTGCTGTGACACATCCAACCCCCCTCCTCATTTTATGGGTCCTCACCCATCAGTTGGCTCTGAGCTGTCTGCAGGCTGTAGGAGTGAAGCCTGGGCCAGCTGCTGGGTCATTGCACTGTTTGCAGCATATACAGAATTAGAGAAAAAGCCCCCTCCTGCTTATCTGACACTGTCCCTGCTCATCTGAGGAGGAAACCATCGCCCTCACACCCAGCCCCTGCCTTGACGAGCCCTCCAAGGGCAAACACAAGGTTTTGCTGCCAACACAAAATCATATGGGGAAGCTACTTTCCCCCTCAAATAACAGAGCATATCAGGCCCAGATGGAAAAGACAAGAGCATCAGGACCTGCTGACACTCAAGACACTCCCAGCTGAGAGAAATGGGCTTCCAGTCCATTCCCCTGGGAGGTTTTATCTTAAATTAAGAGCACTGCAAGTCCTCATGTTCCAGTTAAAATTTAATAAAAGCATATTTAACTGGAAGTGAAAAATGAATAGGCTAAACTCAGCTTCCATCAAGCCCAAGAGTGGGCAGGGAGACGAGGGACTCTTGGCTGAAATCTCAGTTAGTGTGAGCTTTCCAGTGAGCTTTCCACACAGATTTATCACTAGGGAAGATTTATACACAGATTTCTATCTCAGAGAAGTAATTTTGGTTTGTGGGTTTGTTTTCAAACACTTACTCTGCCAAATTTGCTCCCCAGTACGAGCAGGCAGCAGGTAACACCCCCAGACCCTGGCACAGCCCCCAGCATAGGCCACTGGGAAACTGAAAAATAAACAACGAAGAAATGGGGCTCTGGCCCCAAAACCTTGGAAATCAGATGTGTTCCCTGGGTTAGAGCAGAACAGGAGGTGAGGGAAGGGGGTTAAACCCCACAGGAGCCTTGGGGGAAGCAGAGGGGGTTCAGCCCCATCCGTGGCCCCTTGCCACGGTCTCAGCACCGCTCCAGGCTCCACTCTCAGCTCTCAGAGGAGCGTGAAGGGCTCAGCTGTGAGAGGGTCAGACTGTGCTGGCTGCCACGGTCGCTCTTAATTAACGTGTTGCAAACGCATTCCTTACCATAAAAAGCCAAGGAGCTCACGGAGCCCTCCCCTGGCGCTGGTTGGACACGAGCCCAGCCCGGAGGCTCCCCCGCTCCCACGCTGAGGAAGGGGTGGCTCAGGAAAACACGTGCTGCTGCTGCTCCCAAAGCAGGTCTGGCTCCCCACATTCATTCCCTGTGCAGGGGAGAGGCAGGCAGTGAGGGAATGCTTAGAGCCAGGCTGTGTGGGAGGCTGGATTTAGGAAACAGGGAGCAGGTGGCTCAGCTTTCCCTTTAACTCAGGGAAATGAGGGTCTTGATTCCCACCTGGGAGCAGCAGATTCCCCCAGGGAATCACCACCTCCAGCTCCTCCTCACTGCACAGACATCACCAAGCCCAGCTCTCAGCCCCCAGCAGCCTCTTAGCCCCATTCCTTCCTCCAGATGCAGCCAGGCCAGCCCTGGGGTAGAAACAACCCAGTCAGCTTCTGGTGCTGGTCACGGAGTGACCAGGAGGGAGCAGGACATTTTGCATCCCATCTCTGGCTGCATCTCCCCCCCAGCCCTGGTCTGCTCCAGCTTTCCTGGGGCAGGAGGCTGACAGCAAAGCCCAGAAAAGCCTCTTTTGTGAGGGCCATGCAGAGGCATTCCCAGAGCCTCTGGAGAACAGGATGCAGCCCCATCCCAGACCCTTGGACAATCTCATGCGTTTTCTTTGGGCTCTGGTTGGCACAAAAGCATCAGCTCAGGGAGGATTTCAGCTCTTGCACACTGGCTCAGGTGCTCCAGAAATGCTGCAGGCAAAGCTCCCCCTCTCCTGGCTTTGCCTGCGACTGTTCTGGGTGAATCAGCTGCAATAAAACATGTTTTACAGCTCAGCACGAATTCCACGCGCTCTCCTCAAGAAAGAAATTCATATCAGACTGCTGCAGTGGCAGAAACAGATCCAGAAAGATGGAATCCAGCTCCTTCTGGTGAATGTCAGGGTGTGTATCCAGCAGACTCAACACTGCATGTAACAGAAGTCAGCAGAGCTTTGCTTATGTATAAAAACACTGTCCGGCGCCTGCCGGCCTCTGGAGGCTCTTGGAGCTGGCAGAGGTTACAAACAGCAAGTACAAGATCTCAGATTTCCACAGACATTTGAGATTTGACAGCAGGAGGAAGGTCCCTGCAGGGAGGGCTCTCACATTGGCACTGTGAGCCTGCAGGGTCAGACACATAAAACAGCCAGGTGCAGTGGGCAAGACTTGAACTCACACCGTGGTCCAGCTCTGGGCTGGACAAGCCTGGCACATCTGCTCTTTTAAAGGCATTTGCTACACCAGGCTGAGGACGAGGAGGTCAGGGGTTCAGAAAGGGCAGGAGCTACCTGAGTAACATCTGCCTGAGGGGGCACAGCCCAGGCAGGCAGCTGGGTCTGCCACAGCAGGACCTGTGCTCTCATCCAGGCTCTAACATCCAACAGCTCCTCTACTGCTGGGCTGATCAGACACCAGCAAACGCTGCTGTAAACACTGCTCAGGTGAATAATGGATTCGCCCCAAACTGCAAAGCAGCAGCTATTGTGAGTGCTCCTCGCTCTATGGAAACCCTGCATTTCAATTGTTACATGCAAACAATGGAGCAGGCAGCAGGAGAGAGGGAGGTGGGAGCAGGAAGTGCCTGGCCAGAGACCACAGATACAACACAGGTGCTCCAACACTCTGAAAGGCCTCGGTGCAAAGTGTCAGAGTCCAGCGCTGGTATCAAAGCCTGCCAGGATTGCTCCAAGGCACGTGGGAGAGCAGCACTTGCTGTTCATGTGATGCCCACGGTTTAAACAAAGGGAATGGGCCTGGCTGCTTGCAGGGAAGAGATGCGTCAGGTTTAGGAAGACAGGAGACAAAGAAAAACAGGGATGGGAGGAAGGTGCTGAGTGGAAATCACTATGGGAACACTTGCTCTGCCTCAGGTCAACGAGGAGCAGCATCCAGCCAGGCCACCATGGAGTTCCCTCTGCTTCCCACTGCTCTGTCACAGCTCCAGGCCCGGTCATCACCCCACTGGCACTGCCTGTGTGGAAGAGAACACTGATCTGGGTCTGGTTTTGGGGTAAAACATCCCTGGACGTGACTGGACTGCAGCCCTGCCAGGCATCCCCAAACCCTAGAATCAGCATGGAGCCCCATCAGTGAACAGCTGAGATTAACAATGTGAAAATAATTTGCGATCCTACACAACTGAGATTCCCAAAATCCATCAGGGAAGCGGGTGGCACCATTTGGAGCTCACAACCTCCTGCCCTGAACAGAAGGGCCGTACCCATAAAGGGGTTTTTTTGCAGTGTGTTTTGTGTGCTTTTCTTTCTTTTTTAAACACGCTCCCTGATGCTGCACATCAAGGCATTAACACAAACCCAGGTGAGGTGGATGTGCAAACACAGGAGCCCACAGGGCAGACTTTGCCCTATCCCATGGATGTGGAGCAAAGACAGCCAGCAGTTAGTGTTTCCACAGGTTTATAAATCTGATAAATACAAGTATAACACCCTGCCCACCACAATGGGGCAGGGGAGAAGGGAAGGGAGTCCCAAGGGTTGCTGAGAGAGCACTGGCTTGTACTTGGCAGCTGGAGAGTTCACAACAGCTGGAAATTTATGCTGATGTGTCAAACAGCTTCTCGATCATCTCCCCCACCTGGTCGACCTGGTATTTGATGTACTTCTCAGGGTTCTTGGTGAAGGGCATGTTGCCATATCTGCAAAAGAAAATAGGTGACAAAACAACTGGAACACAGCAAAGAGACCCACTGGCCCCTCCTCTGTCACAAATCAGCTCCACTCCAGCACATCCCACTCGAATGTGACGGGGTATAGAGCAAGTGACCTGGTTACAACTGGCCTCACAAATTTTACATGAACAGCCCAGAGTGGCTCAGGGCTTTGTGCTCCCTGACCAAGGAATCACGGTGACAGCAGATGTTTGCAAATGCTCAAGGCCAGCTAGGGGATGTCCGAGTGCACAAAGTAGAGAAGCTAAGGCAGGACAATAGAGAAGTGGCTTAGCTCAGGCTATGCAAGGCCCCAAAAACCTCAGTAAACCCAAAGAAGAGAGGACACTGCTGCAGGAGGTCTCACCTGTTCAAGAAGGCACCATAGGTCTCTTTCACAATAGTTTTCTGTGCTCGGCGGATTTTGTCCCGTTGCTCCATGTCTGGGATCGCCCAGGCCTTCTGGATCTTACACAGCTCCTCCAGCCCATCATTGAAACCCTGTCCAAAGCGAAACTCAGTGAGCAGCCCACCTGCAATCACATCTCCACCCGGAGTCTGATGCTCCTTCCCTCCCCTGCTGATCACCAAGAGGTCTCCTCCTCAGCCAGGGGATGTTCTGACACCATCCAACACCTCCTTACCTTAAAGCGCTCCTTGATCATCTGCCTCTCCTTGTCCTTTAGCTGCAACAAGGAGGGAAAAGATCTTATTTCATCTCCAGAAATAAATATCCAAGACCAATGTTTGCCCACAACTCCCCATCCAACCTAAGCAATATCCAGTACTTGGTCTGGATTCCCTCTCCTACAGCAGTGAGGAGAGGGATGCAGAGAGCAGCACGGCCTACATTCAGCTGAAGCAGGTTTAACAAGGATAATTTTCAGCCAGAACAGACACAAAAATAGACTTCTTCATGCTTCCAGCCCTTTCCAAGGGAAGATCTCAGGGTTTTGAAAATCCAAACTAGAGGCATCTGCTCAGGTGAAGAGATAAGAATGGAGGCAGAGATTAAAAGACTTGGATGAATCTGGGGCAGGGGAGAGCAGAAGGCACTGCTGCTCTCCACTTGTGCCAGCCACAGTGTTCACTCTGCAGAGTGATGCTGGCATGAGATATAAAGGTTTCTGAGGATTTTTTGATATGACAAAGGAGATGATGTTTCTGGCAACTTCTGTCATGTCAAGCCCATCCTTGCCCACCCTCTCACCTTCACTCCTGGTTGAAAGACAGGCAGGTTTCTCTCCAAGATGTAATCTGTCACCTTCAACCAGCTGCATGTGCAATGAGATGGGAGAGAAGCAAAGAGTTACTCACATCTCTACCAGAGCATCTCTGTCTTCACCCGTGATCCACACACCCCAAAACTTCCCCCACAGTGACCCCTCCCCAAGTTGGATCTATCACTTGGAAACCAAAAATATTCTGCTTCAGTTTTAGACAAGTTTCTGGTTTAGGTGAATCTCTCCCACTGCTCCAGCAGCACTGGCTCCCAAAGAGCTCCCAAAGTGCCAAAAGGGAAAGGCAGAGGATGTCACCAACCTGCGCTGGTAGGTCTGGATCTGCTGCTCAATGAGTTCCCGGTAGGACCTCTCAGCCGTTTTCTGTGTCACAGCCACCAGCTGGATCAGCTCAGACCTGGAAGAGCAGAAAACCTGAGGAAGCACCTGAGCCAGCTGCTCTCAGGATGGCAGCATTTCAACCCCTCATCAGCAAGTTCCTTTCAGCCCTTCACAATAAAATGTTCCTTGAAATGTGCAAACTGGGAGACAGAAGCAACTCTGAGTTACTTTCCAAAGCCACATCCTCAATCCTCCCAAGATCAAAGGATTCTCTAAAACCTAAGGCATTTCCTAATGCTTTTATCTTCCACTCTCAGGTAATGTGATGTTTATAATACTCCAAAATCTTCAAAGAGGCAGTTTCAAGAATGGAAGAAAAAGCAGATATGAGACAGGCTGGCAAGGAAATGCTCTCAATGCAGAGCTCTGCTCCAAAACATCCAATCAGCCTTGGACTCGAGGGAGATTCACTCAAGACACACACTTACTTCTCCAGAGATTTCAGAATGTAGTTGTAGTTGTTATGCAGAAAAATGGCACTCAAAGCTGGGTCTTCATAAACTTTGGATTTGCTAAGAAGGTTAAGCTGCAAGTTGCCCAGCACTTTGCCTTAAAGAGGGAAAAACAGAGAACAATAAGTTTTGCACTGAAACTTCTTCTTATTCACAAAGCAAATCAAGCTATGGCCCACAGCAAAGTGAATAGCACAGGCCTGACTGCCAGCACAAAGGCTACAATCACATGTACTTAACAGTCCTTACATAGATTTTTCTTCAGCAAGTCACCAAAACCTCTCTGCATACTGCTTTCCATGCCTTGGCACTACAGGTGCATTTTGGGTTCACAGGAAGTCCCAGGACCTGCCACAACACAGGCTCAGGTCTCAGAGAAGCTGAAGGAGCTGATCTCCATTGTAATAGAGGCAGAAACCACTGATCTCACTTTCTTAAACTCCCCTTTGGCAGCTGGGAGCCTTCATGGGGTTGAAGGTGACAGTGGTTTAAGGGAACAGCTCTGCAGCACAGGGAGCTGCTGCACTGTGCTTTCTCCTGTCCTACTCTAACAGTCAAACTCCCAGTCTGGCCCTTTTTTCATCCCTCCCGTCAGACTCCAGCTCAAATGTGGAAAGATCACATGGAGAAGAGACACAGCCCGTGCCCTTCACCCAGGAATGAGCCCAGTGAAGGCGTGTCCACGGGGCAGAAGCAGGAAGGTGCAGGGTACTCACAGATGTAGGTGCTCAGCAGCCGCCTGCTGAACTCTGAGCTGTAGCTACTGGCTGAGGAGCTGGTCTCTGAAAAAGAAAGCCTTAGGCCAGTTAACATGCCCTGGGAAGGGGGGGATGTGTGGTCAGCCGGCCTCTATTCCAACAAGCCTCATCCCTGTTGCTATGGAATTAGCTCCCATGGACAGTGAAATGAGCTCCTGCTTCAGAGCCCACTGTGGGCAGCTCATCCAGGGTGAGGGGGCAAGAGCTCTGCACCCTCAGTCCTTCTGTCTGCACCCCGGCAGAAATCTCTCCTTTCCTTCCAGGCGCTCAGGGAACATCCTCTTGATCAGAAAGAGTCATTAAACTCCTCCCCCCCATCCTTCCCCCACCACCTGAAAAGGGCTGGTAAGCACTAGAAACTGGCAATCAGAGAACAATGAGCTGGAGCTGTTAACAGCAAGCACACAATAACAATAAGTAATTGAAACAAGCAGAAGGGTTCTGGAAAGCTTCAGCCATCCCCATGGTTGCTGACAGGGCCTGCCTGGCTCTAGGAGGGACTGTGCCAGCACGGGAGGCTGCCCCTACAGGCGGCAGTGACTCCAGGCTGGCACACGCTCCTCTGGCTGGAGATGGCTTTCTGCCCTCGAGGGCTTGTGGGCATGGGGCCCACGGGACATGTGGGGTGGCCAACTCCTCCTGCCCCCTCCAGAGAGTTTGGCAGCCAGAACTAGCTCGGGTGGTCCGAGTTCACCAGCACCCCATGGGAAAGGCCTCGAGGCTCCTGTTGCTGGGAGCTGGACAATGAGGAGCTGAGTGCTCACGGGATAAAGCACGACACCAGCTGGGCCAATCTGCTACCTGTGCCAAAGAGATTCAGTGCCATCAGAGTGTCTTGAGCCTGTTTCAGCTCTTGTGGCATCCCCCATTGTCTACTGCTGACAAGCCTTCCCTATTCTCTCCAGCCCACTGGCAAGGATTATTCACCCTCCCCTTTCCCCCCTTTTCATCTATGTGTTAATTTATTTACAACTGCTGGAGGATAAAGAATTAATGCACATCACCGGAGTCCGAGGCAATATGAACAGGTAAGTTTGCTTACCTCTGGGATCTAAAGGAATATTGTATGTGTCCCCAAGAACTACAGAGATTAGGCAGAGCAGAGAGAAAAGGGGAGGGATGGGAGAGAAAAAGAAATGCAAAAGTGCAAAAAGACAGGTTAGAGACCACCATCCCTTTGAGAACAAAGCAGATATTAACACAGAGCAGCCACAGGCAGGTGCACAGGAGAGCAGGCAGGAGTCCCTCCAAGGCCACAAATGGAGTGGAGATCACAGAGGAAAGGCAGAGTCCAACCTCCTTCCCCTGCTGGAGACATTGTTTGCATTGTCACTGGTTGTATTTAGCAAGACACCTCATTCCAAATCAGTCCAAACCCGATTTCAAGGCAAAGCTACCTCAAATCTATGCTGCCTTTTCAATCAGCAAAGACAGATCTCACTGCAAGACATGTCAAGACTTCCAAACAGTGCTAAGGTCACCATTCAGGGGACAACGTGGCAAACAGTTGATTGTTCCATGAAAAAGCTCAGACCACTTCTTTGGCCAAGGAGAGAGAGCCAAGGCCCAAAAAGATCTGAGCACACTGAGCTTACAAGTGGAGGAGGCACAAGGCAGTGGCTAGAGGAGATGTGCCAGAAGCAGAGACATCCTAGTATGAGTTCATTTAGAATTAGCAAAAATTTCCAAACAGGACTTTGCAGGTAACAGCCTCGAGGCAGCTCTAAGCTTCCTCCTACCTCTGCTTCTAAGGGGCTCTTTAACCCTCTCCAGTCTGTGCCCCCTCAGGGCACTATGCCCCCTAAATCTCCAGTCTGCTCTATTCCAACCTCCTTGAAAGCAAGAGCTCTGCCAAGGCCAAGAGCTCACTGGAGAGCCTGGAGCTGCTGCACAGAACCAAGAATCCCACTCCAGCTGATATGCAGCAGCACCCTGCTGCATGAGCAGCTCTCAGCTTCTGATCTATGCATTTATTTCTGCAGTGAGTCTCTTCAGCAGCCTGGAGAGCAGAACTAAAACTTGCCTCTCTGACAGGACGCACAAATAGCTCCAGAGTCCCAACTTGCCCATGTCTCGAGGCTGAGGAGATTCTTGCTGCTGCTGTTGTACTCTGAGCAGAGGATGTGGCAGAGGAAGGTGCTGTTCACCACACACAGCCCAGCTGGAGCAGCCACCCTCACTCCAGCACAGTCACACAGCACCAGGCCAGGGCCAGACTTGGAGCTAAATGACCCAGGCATCCTCTCTTGGAGCACACCAGCAATAAACACCATCCCATGGTACCTGACGGGAGCAAGTGTGGAAGGCCAGCAGGGAACTCTGCATCCCTTGGAGTTCTCCACATCGGAGGGCAAGGGTGAAGGACAGGAGGAGAACAAGCTCACAGTGCATGCTGAGCTTTGGTCACTTCAGGGTAGATGTCCAGGGAATTGGAGGAACTGCATGCCCAAGCAAGCCTCATGCATGTAAGTACCTTGTGATGCCAGCATGGCACCTGCTGTCTCCTGGAAATCCAGTAATTGCTGTAGGAAAAGGATGGCCTGCAAGAAAGGGAAGGAAGTTGGGAATCAACCAACATTACATCTCCTATGCTCTGCTATTAAGGAGCATGAAGGACAACTTGCTCCCCCACACTTAAAGGCATTCAAGGAACAAATCACTACACTCCTTTGAATTGCTGGGTTTTCCCCAGTCACGCCATGGCTGAGCAAGGGTCACCAGCTCATCCTGCCATGGAAACCAGGTAATTGTGTAATTGTTAATGCCAAGACACCTCAGTTTGGGAAATTTCCCTACTGCTCTTTAAAAACCTCCTTCAGAAGCTGTTTTCCACAAAGGATGGTTCAAATCATCATCACGTACGTTGCTGGTGAGTTCGTGAACTGTCCCATCTTTTGGCATGTTGTATTCCTTGTCTGGATCATTCTGAAAAAGGAAGAGAGACATAAGGTGAGCATGTAAGGGAAGTGGAGACATCTACAATATAACTGCTGCTACAAGTGAGCTGAAGGCCTCTTTATTCAGCCACTCCCGACACCCTCAGGCCCAGATCTTCCAGTGCCATCTCCTGGTGCTCAGAAACCAGAGCTGCCATGCACCAGCAGCTCAGAACCTCAGGAGTCTGCTCAACATGTGACCATCACACCTTCAGCTCACCTACCATTCACCAAGCCCACCTTACACAGAGACAGCTTAACATGAGTCCTCCAAAACTTTTCAAGGTAGCAATTTTCCTTTCTTTTAAATAGGATTAATTCTGAGACAGACTTGGTATCTGCAGAGGCCTCGATGCTCATGTCAAATTACTGGCAGTATGCCTGCTAAGGGTCTTAGGCAAAGGCCTTCTGTGTTTGAAACCAGCACCAAGCATTTGGTATTTGACTGTCCCAAGCAATCCAGCAAGTTCCTGCTTCAGTCAGAAACTACACGGTCTCATGGAAAGCTGAAAGCTAAACTAGGGGGTTTGCTCCAAAAAACCCTCTTCCAAGCCCGAGCAGAGACCACAGAGGAGAATCCTACCTTAATGTTGTCTGCAAACTCTTCCAGTGCCTTTGCACCAGTGGTCTCCATGGAAGTGATCAGCCCTGGCAGCTTGTTCTTAGTGCCGGCTGCAGTTCCCTGGAATAGTTCCACAATAGATCAGAAAAGGAAAGCAAATAGTGTCTGAACTTCCACCCAGCACTTACCCTCCCTCATCCCTCACCCCGGCATCTCATTCTCAGCTCCCCATGTGCCAGAAGAATATTTACAGCACCATCTCAACAACACTTGAAATTCCACATTCTCCAGGCAGAAAGGGAAGGTGTGGTGGTGGTCCATCGGGGTCAGGACTTGAACTGAAAAGAGCTGCTGCTGAGAGATGCTGAATTGCTGGTTCACCACCACAGAAAGGAGCAAGGTGCTTTTGTGTCACTTCCAGGCCATGCTGGGGGACAGAAGCAGCATGGCTTTGCTCAAAGACACTGTGATAATCCATTTCAAAAAGTTCTCCAGATAACCTAAGCCACAGGACCCTCTCCAATCCCATCACATTTACCTGCAAGACCTGGTCAAATTCTGGCTTCATCTGTTTGAGATGCTTCAGGATGGGGAAGATCGTGAGCACAGCTGAGTAGTCGTGCCGGATGATGGCTTTCCGGGCAGCTGAGACAATGTTATCGCCCTCCATGATCAAGTTATCCAATGACTCCTGCAACAAAGCCAGAGACTCGTGAGGAAGGACAGGACTATTGCCCAGGCAGCATAAAGGGCTCAGTGCAGGGCACCCACTCCAGATACTCTCCAGGCTCTGTGCACGGCCTGGTTCCCTGAACAGGTCCTGGAGGACAAGCCAGCATCCTTTACAAGCACAGAGGCTCAACTGACCTGGATGAGAGAATCAAAGGTCTTCTTCTGGTGGTGCTCTGGGACAATTTCTGTCAGGAGCTGGTATTCGCTCTGGGCCAGTTTGACAAAGGCACTGACGCAGTGGATGTACGCGTCGATCTCGATGTCGAAGACGTCGTCCCTCCCTGCAAGGGCAAGATGCCTTTGGTTTACACAAGGAGCACAAGGTTCTTCTGGGAAAGTTGGTTCTGGCTTTGCAACCATCCATGTGTGAGAACAAGAGTCATCTTCTCACCACTCCTGCCCTGGGTTTGTGTGTGGGAATCTCTGAGTACCCTGCAGGAGGCAGGAAAAGTCACCCGCAGTTCAGGAAATGCACATCAGGGCAGCACCTCTTTCCAGCCTCATGACAGAAGGGAAGTTTGGAGCTCTTCTGGGATACAGACTAAATTTAATCAAGGGCTTGAACACAGAGTACTAAACTCAGGAAGGTCTGAGGTGAATTATTCAACATCTCTGCTTGTATTTTTAGAATTCCTTATCTCCATCCATCATGCAGATGAAGAACTGCCATTTGGCATCAACATTTCTGGGAAATAAAGGCTGTCCTGGAAGGCAGCTTCTTCCCACTTGCAGAAACAAGATAAAAACCAGGCTGATGAACATTTACATCCTATGAAGCAGGAATATCAGCACAGCTAGGTGAGTTATCTGCCACAATGCTGCATACAAATGCAAATATCGGAGTCCTAGAATGTGAATGTCTCGGCCAAAGATCCTACGTGGTAGGCATGAGAAGTGATACAACTCATGCCAACCACTGCTGGATGTGTCTGCAGGACAGACACGGATAGACCCCACCCTGCAAGACAGTAAGATGATACAAAGAGGCCTTCTCTAAGCTACAGGCTGCTGCTTCTCTCCTCCCAGAGACTTTTGATGGGGAAAGAACCAATTCTTCCCTATGTGACAGGTCCCTCAGGATGGTATTTCCAAAGTTTTGGTCAGCAGAGGACACACACACTGCCTGTGGTGCAGTGGCGCACTGTAGTGTGTGCTGCACTGATCCCTTTGCTTCACCACCCAAGAGGCCAGCAGCCACCTACACGAAAATGTCCCTCAGCATGGTGACCTTTGGTTGGACAAAGTTGGGTTCCTTCTCTGAGGGCTTGGGCGGGGGGGGTGTGATTCGTACGAGTGAATTCTACTGAGAAGAGCCAGAGCTTCTTAGCCAGAGGAGGCTCATGCTTCAGGACTGCCCACAGAGAGGAACAGCCCTGGCTACACCACGACAGTGGGACACGCTGGGAAGCAGGGGGGACCAGCTGGTGCCCAGTGCCAACCCGGTACTTACCCGCAGCCGGCCCGTGCTTGTCGCTCAGGGCATCGGAAAGGTGCTTAACGCGTAAGTCATGCTCATGACCTAGTGAGATGGCAGCCGGCACAAACAGAAGGCGCAATTTATCCAGGGTGGTCACAGCAAGGATGCTCACTCTGGCTGGAAGCTGCTTCAAGCCTGGCTTATTTGATCTGGTGGACATCTTTTTCCCTACAGTCCCAGGAATGCTTCCTGACCAAATCCTTTTGTTGGGCTATATAGCGGTAGCAACCCTTTGAAACCTGATGAGAAGTGCGATTTAAGTTGTTTCTTGGACCACAAGAGTCCCTTGACCCTCCTGCCACATGTTCTGAATGGGATTTCAGGCACCAGAGCCCAATTTTTACCCACAACCGTTACGAATCCAAACTCAAAGCCCCTCTCCTGCTCAGTGTGAGAATTTTCCCCCACGTGAGTGATGTCAGTCACCATCTGGGGTTTAGCAGGCTACAGCAGAGGTGCTGAAGAGACCTGCTTTGGATGGATTCATAGCAGGAGGCAGGAATGTCTTAGAGATGCTTTGAAGCATCTTGTCCCTTTATCTGGCACAACCCCTAGGAGCAGAGGAGGTCATAAAACAGGAGACAACCATTTAGGCAGGTCTCCACAGAGAAGATGTACAGGCATAATGCTCTGAGCTACCTGTGGTCCAACACTGCAGCATCAGGTTTGGAAAGGTCACTAGGAAACTGAATGTCTCAAAAGTCCAGGCAAAAAGAAAAGAGAACAGGAGCACCACAAGCAGGTGGTCAGCAGAGCTTCCATTACCCAGGTGGCTGTGG
The DNA here is from genome assembly GCA_013400235.1 of Oriolus oriolus. NCBI lineage: Eukaryota > Metazoa > Chordata > Aves > Passeriformes > Corvidae > Oriolus > Oriolus oriolus. The sequence goes on from VXBT01001865.1 coordinate 991,562, forward strand.
TGGGTCAGTGTTAAGGTAACATTCCTCTCCACCTCTACTCATGCTTATGGAGACTTGGAAATTCAGGTAGTAAATTCTGAATAAATAGAATAAATAAAAGAAAAATAATTTGGCCCTCCAGCATCTCCTTGGTTCCCCAATCCAATGCTGTCCACCAAGCACTGAACTAATGGAAGCCCCACCTGGGAAAGCAAGGCTGATACACAGAGAAAGTCAAGGGTGAAGTAGCTCGAGCTGTGATTACCTTCCATAGGAATGAGGTTAGAGGCCCCCTTTTTCCCATCTAGACCATGCTGAGAGTACTGTTTCAGAAGGTTCTGAGCCTTACGGATCGTGCCTGTCACCAGAACCAGAGAGAAGAGACAAGAAGACCTAGAAAATGAGTGAAAGAAAACAAACCCAGAACACCAGCCCTCCACCAGCAAGTCACCTGCGCCCAGCAAGAGGATGCTGGGCAGCAATGAGGATGCTCAGCACAGGAACGTGAACCCCAAGCTCATGTCCAAGTGTGCAGATACAATGGCATTTCCAGAACGTCTCCCTGCTTTGAGGCTGGGGGCATAAATTCCAGCCAGGGATACACAATCAGTTTGGAGATGCAGCATGGTATGGCTGGGTGCTAAATACAATCAGAGAAGGGAAGGCATGAAGCTCCCTTCCCTGTAATGGGTTTATCAAAGTTGGTACCCTGCATCCAAGCACACGAGGTTTGCTGCTTTTCCTCAGCTGTGGAAGCAGGGCTTTGCATATGGACAATTCCTGTCTGGCAACATGTTGCCTGCTCCTCGGAGCCACAGCTGCAGTAAAACACTTAGTAAAAGCTGCCTTTCTGAGGGGTATTTTCTGAGCATAATCAATAAAGAGCCATCAGGAGCCCCAGAGCCAAGACAAGGAATGGTACAGGAAGCAGTAAAAGGGTGACAACCTCTGGGCTTTTTTTGCAGCAGCAATTCCCATCACAGGAATCCCAGAATAATGGATGCTGCTCACCCATGTCTAACTTGCACTAAGCCACCCTAGTCCCCAAGACACTACTCTTCTAAAGAACTGCAAATCAATTAAAACCATGGAAAAAAAATAACACTGGGTTAAAAGATTTATACTTTAAACACACAAAAACCAGACAGAACTGAACAAAAGGCAGTGCTGGATATACAGCTGGAAAGCACAAACCAAAGCATTAATGTGACAACTGAAGCCTAGGCAGTGTTTCCACATTAAAAGGTTAGTTGTCATGCAACAAGCTACAATTATCACAAGCACACGGACACCCTCTCATAGCAGAGCTTTGCTGTTGCCTGCACAACAGGGAACTGGAAGTTTTGGGAAGGTGGAAGGAGTTTCTATAGGAGACCCAAATGAAACAGAACCAGGCTGAGTAAATGAAAAAGCCAAAACCATAAAAATGCTGCTGCCAAAATTAAGAATTGTTCTTCCGCTAGAAAGTAATAAATACTTCAAACATGCAGAAAATCTCTACTTCCACCACTAACTGTGAGCCACAGCACAGCCTGAAAATGAGTGCTGGCTGCCCAGATGCTGAAGGGAGCCCAAGTACACACTGCTGCAGATCAACACTCCGGGCTGCAGGACAGCTTCATCCCATAAAGGGATTTATGGCAAGGGAAAGGAAACTTCAGGTCCCCCAGACAGCGAGGGAGAACAGGAGACAGAAGTTCCCCTTGAATTACCAAACTGCCTTCGCCTGGTGCACTTACTAAATGACAGAACATGGTTCCCAAAATGTAGTATTTCATGGGTAATATTGTCCTTCTACCAGTTCAGAGTGTTCTCAACTGCTTTGTAAAGAAAAAAAAAAATCATATCTGTAAAACACGTTCTTCTAGCAGGAAACGTCTCCCCTCTCGACCCACACCTGGGGGGGCTGTCTCACATCCTTGCTGGCTGATGCATTTGCTCCTAAGCTTCTGCCATATGATCAAATGAGGGCTATGCCTCTTCTTCCAAGCTTCCTGAAGCTCTTCACACCCCACACCTCCACTTTATTCTTAGCTACTTCCAGAAACCTCAAGAGCTTGGGCACACCAGCAAGTTCCTCTGAGCAAGGAGGGCTCTTCCTTCATCCCTTCCTTACTGCTGCTCCCATGGCCCAGTAGCTGCAGAGCAGCTCAACCCAGGTACTTCTTCTACCTGTTCTTTCATCTTTCCCACTTTCAAGCATCTAGGGGGAGGGGAAAAATACAAAGGAATAAAAACAGAGGGTGAATTGGTGTGAAAACCAAGCAGACAGTACAACTGCTGCTGCTGTCAGCAGGATCTCACTCCACAGGTATGCAGTGGATGTTTTCACAGCCCACCCTTGATGGTTTCTTCTCTTTTTCCATTTTCTTCCTCTTTTTCTCAATTTCAGGAGCTGATTATGCTGCATTTTGTTTGCACAAGCACAATCACCTGTGTTTACTGACACACATCGAGTGTTCAGTGTCCGGGGGCATCACTCCAGTGCTGCTGGATCCCTCTGACTTGGCATCATAATTAGGCTTTAATGAATTCTGCAGGAAGCCAAATGCTTTTGTTCCAGGATTGTTTTCCCCTATTAGGCAGCTCCCTAACCAAATGGGACTGTGTTTCAGCTACTAATGAAAACATCACATTCAAGCCAGGCAGTGATCAGTCTGGGAAGCAGGAATGGGCTCTTTATTCTGCCACTCAACCTGCCTTCAGGTACCACCTCACTGGAGCACTAAGGAAACTGGAAAAGAGGTCCCCTGTAGTCTGAAAAGAGCCTCCAAAGCTCAAAAAATACCTGACACCTTTGCTTCTGCAGCCCAGTTGTCACATAGAGTGGGGTTTGGGCACGCAGGAGACACGTTTTTCCAATTGCAACTCATTCTCTTGTTTCTCTCTTCCATTAGGCAGTTTTCTATCCAAGCAGGAGGGCAACACATCCTCTTTTCTCAAGCACCAGCTGCAGGAATCTGCATGAAACCAGACAACGCTCTCTGGCTTTTGCAGGCAGCCAAGCCAGGTGGTCTCATCCTTCCCCAAAAACGCAGAGCTGCTGAGCTGCCTGCTGCTCTCAAGCCAAAACAGAGCACAGGGTCTACAGGCATCACAAAGCAGCTTTATTTTTTGCACATATGTTTGCAGCAGGATAATTTGGGAACCTGAATACACCTGCTCTCTGAGACGGAGTGCTGACATTCCAAACAGCAAACTAAAACCAGAAAAAGCCCACAAATCACTTCATCAGCTCAACTTGACCTGTCAAGTGTCATTTACGAGGAGACAACCCTGCTTTAGAAACATCTCCAGCAGTCAGATTTTTTAACTGCATGATGTAACAACAGGAGACAGCACGGGGTACATCAACAGACAAAACAGGAACAGAGAGATGAAGACCCTCTGAAACAACACATGGATATGGAACTTGTTCTCTAGAATTCAGCACAGTCCCTGGGGCTATCTCTGCCTTGTTACCCTGCCCCTAATACCTCACCTTCCCTTTAGCCTCTCTTGTGCTTTGTTTTGTGGTAAAAAAAAGCTATAGCACATCAGATTTAGTTTGTTATTTACCCCTTGCAACAGGTTAAAGTGTGCATTGGGGTGTGCACTGGGATATTCTTCCTCAAGGACCAAGGAAATCGACTCTCTTGTTGGAACTGTCAGAAAACCCCCTTGTCTGAAACCCAGATTGGCAGAACTTGGCTTTACTTACTGAAATAAAGTAAGAGAACAGAAAAAAACCTTTGTCCAAATTGAACAAAGGCTAAACCCAGGGGAATCAAACATCACCAGGTAACGCTGCTCTGAAGAGAGCCACTGTGAAGAGGGTGTGAGACCTCCATCTCAAGAGCTGTGCTTGAAAGCTGATGGAACTGCAGAAAAAACAGCAAATCTCTGCCCAAAGACTCTATTTTTCTCCATTTTTAATTTCATTTAAGTACAGTTCAGCAGTCATAAGAGATGGCTGGTTCAACATTCACTGTCTACAGTCTGGTTCTCTGTCTGCTTCACAGAACACTGGAGACAAATGAGCCACTATTTTTTCTTGACATTAACAATAACCCAGTGGATCACTTGAGACACTCTTTCCTTCATGCACCATCAGCTCTGTAAGTGCGTTCAGACCATGCTCTGTGACTTCTACCTGCTCCGTCTTACAAAATCCAACTAAACTGGGCATAAAGACTTGAAAATCTTCTGGCACGTCTACAGCTGAGACTTTCCTTGTGACCAGTAATTCTGGATGCCCAAATGCATCCCCTTTGGAGGGCTCCTGTTTGTAGGAACACATGCTCTCCAATGTGAGGGCTCCTCACTATGGGAGCATCCAAGATCTGAGACTCTTTTAAAAAAATCCCTGCGATTTTTTCAATAATTTGCCCATGAAAACAAAGGATCTCCTCCTTCCCTGACTCTTTACCTAGAGCACAGGGGAGATGTTACCACTTGTCAGGCTGCTCAGAAATGTTTGCTGACCATGCTGAATTCACAGCAATAAAAACACAGGAACCTTTTCAGAATCAGGTGAGAACTGAGAGCTGATGACCAAATCTCAAGCATCTGCAACCTGCGCTTCCCATGGCTCAACTACAGATCCCCCCGGCACCTTTCAGTGCCTCTGAGCCTTATCAGGTGGTTCTCTGCTGCCAAGGCAAAATTCACTGAAATTCAGAGACCAATTCCATCAGCTTTCAGGGACAGTTCCAGGGCACAGCAGCAATGGCACAGATTGATTTTAAAAGACCACAGGGGTGATGTCTGGATGCCACAGCCTTCCCCAGGCAACCCTCCCTCTCCAAATATCCCAGGCACACCCTCTGCTGTAGCAAGAAGAGGCCCAGCAAAGCCTCTCCACACACAGAAGTGAAGAGAGCGAGGACCAGGGCCAGCACACACACACATAGACACACATTACCTGGGATGAGGACTGCATTCACATCAGGATTATAAAAATAAACACAACACAATTAAAATGGGTATTTCTTCTTCCTCCCTTTCCCCACCCCATCCATTCCCAGTCCCTACCCACATTTCTTACTGTTTTCCTGAACCCACTAAGAGTATTTGGACAACACAGGACAAAATAGGGAAGGGGAGTACTGGCCAGGTAAACCCACAGAAATAGGAACTTTTCTGATGTGATCACTGTTACAGAGGAGACAACAGGGTGCTGGGACACAGAGGAACAACATCCCTGTGCTGGCTTTTGCTGCCCCTCCTGGCTGTGCTCCCACTAGATGGTACATTCCAGAGACAGGAACTCCAGCCCTACACTCCCGAACTCCAGAGTCACCAACCTCACCAGCTGCACCAAATGCAGCAAAACTGCATTGTGAGGAGAGGAGGAGTAACACATCAGCCACATTCATAGCTCTTCCCGAGACAGGCTGAGGCGAGAGCTTTAAGAGCCCTTCTAAAATTCAGACAATGTTGTGTCGCATTTTTGTAGGCACCTACCTAATCCCCATCTCGGTTCCTGGGGACTTCTTGCTTTCTAGCACAATAATAATTTACTCATAGCTAATGATTGAAGTGATGTTTTTATCAGATAGGAGCTTTCTATTTGCTGCGGCACAGACTATATTCCATATGCCAAGGCTGAGGACAGCTGTTCTCAGATCAAATTCTTTTATAGCCCCCTCAGGGCTCTTTTTACTCATCTCCTTTGTTAAGGCCTTTCCTCTCCCTTTACACAGGGCTTCTCTGCTCCTCTTACAGCATCCAGAGAACAGACCTGATGTCTTGACAGACAGACAGTGTCTGTAATCCCAATGCTGAATCCAGAGCAGAGAAGTGCTTACCTCCAAAATCTCACTTAAGTGTCCTAAAAGCACATTTCAGACACAGAGATACCTCAGCAGCGAGAGAGGGCCTGAAGATTTGTTCAATACCCAGTGCAGTGACCCCTCCTCAGGGACTCACCTGGTCTCTTGATTGGCTTTTTGGTGGGGGTGTCCTTCCTTTTGTTCTGAATAGCAGGGGAATAGGGCACCCCAGAGGAAGAGCTGTTCTTACGGAAATGGTCCTTCAGCCCCTTGATGGAGCGGTCGAGCTGCACAGAGCGGATTTGGAAGTAAACTGTCATGAAATCTGAGGAGACAAGGTACAAATATGATTAGAAGCAAACAGGGAACACTATATGGTAAAGCAAACACTTTGTGCCCCTACAGGGATTTAAAAGCATTGGTGTGGGACCCCAAGTCAGCATCCTTCCCTCCCAGAGCCTCTCCTATTTTCTTCAAGAACTTCTTCTCCCTTCCCCTGCAATCTTCATTCCAGCCCTCTCACCACAAACAACATTAATTCCACCACGACCAAGTGGTGGAACTGATAGGAAGATATTTGTGCAAGACATTGTCAACTCAAGTGCTCAGTTTCCAGCATGAGACTTTACACACTTTTCAGGATTCAGGGCACTCGGGAATTTAATGAGGTGCTCGTCATTTGAAAGAACAATACAAACTGACTAATAAAATATGCTCTATATGCAGGAGTTGCCTTTGATCACTGAAAAATTCTTAAGAAGCTTTTAAGGATGTTCATCATACTTGGTAGGCACAGTAATCCCCCCCCTCAGGAGTAAATCATTGAGGTGGGGGGTGATTCTTGGAGCTGCATGAATGTGAAAGTTCACATTTCCTGTACAAGTCTACAAAGTCATTCAATCCCAAAGGAAAAGTTAATAAAGGACTATAAAGCTCTAGGGAGTTCTTGATGCTGCAGAACAGGAAAGGAGAGATGTACGGAATGAAGAAAGTCTGTGCTGCTTTCCCCCTGCCCATGGTCACATTTCATACCAAGAGTTCCGGTCATAAATATTTCCCAAATGGGAATAAGTCTTGCACATTTATAAAACCTGAGCACTGGATAGCTGCAGCTTCATCTGAAGGCATTACAGGTGCAAGTGCAGTGGATTTTTGCTACAGGACAGACTTTGCATTAACATAATTTGCGCTTTATTTACACAGCTCATTCTGTTCAACTGACAAACCACTGCTTCAGTCTCACTACAAAAAAAAGCAGGACCTTCAGGTGATGGGAAGACTGAACTATTCCCCTAAAAGGTGCCACTAAGGCATCACTCATCCTGCCAGTGCTGCCAGATGCCCACAAGGGAACAACAGGCAGCACCACCCACCTTGATTCCTGCCGTTCTCCACCAGCCAGCCCGAAATGCGGATGATGTCGCGCAGGACACTCTCCGGGAGGTGCTCCAGGGTCATCTCCTCCTGCGTGTCCATCTCCTCATCCCCACTGATCAGGTCCAGGATGAGGATGGGTGGCACTGGCTTGGTGTGCCGCGTCATCAGGCTGCGGAACTCCGATTCCAGGGATTCCTTGCCCCGCTCAAAGAGGGATTTCTGGCACAAAACAGCAGGACAGAAGCAGAACAGGACTTCTGTAATCAGTCACTCTTGAGTATTTTTGCTTAAGAACATCCTTCCTAACCACTGTCAAGTACTGCAGGCTTCCAACTCCAACCACGCCTATATCTGAGAGACTTTTAAAGTGAATTAAATTTAAAAATTGCTTGGGAGTTGTTCAGTCTTCAAGTAGGATTTAAACAGATCACCCATTCTGCTCAAACAGCTGAAGGACTGACAAGAGCTGCTCAGGAGGAGGTTCAATCAACTCCTCCACAGGTGCAAGAGCTGCTTTCAGCATCCTCCTGGCACAACACAGAGAGAGCAAAATGCCAGGAGCAGAAATGCTGCCCAGTACAGGCTTAAATGGAAGCCAAAGCAATCATTCCTTCAGCTGTGCCCAAACACCACCTTCCCCAGGCAGCAAACCCACAGCCTCTCCCAGCAGAGGACAAGTAGCAGGGCTGTGTCTGTTCCCCTCTCATCCATGCCAGGTTCCTGATCCATGACCTACCACACGGTTCAGCTCCGGGCTGTCCGGGTTGTTGTCCTGGAAGTATTCCACTGCCTTCTGGATTTTGTCCATGCAATTCAAGTATTCCTCCAACCTCCCCGTGGGGCTAAAAATGAAGCCAGCAATAAAAAGTAGTGCTCCGAGAAGCAAACAAAGAAAATAACAAAGAAAGCACCAGACCAGACTCAGGATAAAAATAACGAAGAAAATTTCAATCCCCCTTCCTTCAGCTAGGAGGAGATCATGGAATTCCCTTCTGCCTGCACTCAGTGCCACAGCAGGATACCCAATCCACACAGTAAATGCAGAAGTGCTGATGACGGAGCAGCACACAACTCTCAGCCTTGCTTTCCTCTCCCAGACAGGCCCAGATGGGAAGGCAGAGGGAACTGCACATCCCACCCCAGAGAAGAGCCATCTAACACCCTCCCAGAGAAGGAGGCTCCAGAACAGCTCTGGTTCATCCTGGATGCAGTGATAACCACAACAGGCAGGGAAAACCTTTGGGAAAAGGGCAGAGGAAAACAGGGAAGCCACCAGTGCTCATGGAGATTGCTATGGCAGCACCTCTGCAAGATCTGGAAGAGATCCCAATGAAGAGTCTGAGCTGTCTTTGCCCTATGGAAATGGCTGAAGGTCACGTCAGTGTGGACTGGGGGTGATGAAAGAGTGTGGGAAGGGTACCAAGCACACCATGGGTGTGTGGAGTCAGCTCCCCTACCTCATTCTCAAAAATCTGATAGGCTGAAGCTCCCAGCAAGATCTACCTGCTCAACTCACCCTTCCTTGATGATCTTCTCTGTGTCCTTGGCCACATGGTAGTAACTGATGACATGATCCAAGCAGGACAGGGTCTTCTCCACATTCTCCTGCAGGCGCTGCAGGTTCTCTGTCTGTTTATGGACAGGGATGATGGAGTTCTCCAGCTTCATCAAACGGCTCTCAAAGGAGGAGAGGATTGAAACCTACACACCAAGAGAGAAACCAACAGCTGAGGACTTCCTTCCCATGGATCCATGCAGTGGGGTAGGAGTTAGAGCACAGAAGTCAGGGATCTTCAGGGTCCAGCTTTTATTTTTGGGCTCTACTAATTTGCCATGGCTCCTTAGCAGCTGTTTCCGTCCCTCTATGTCCTGATTTTTATTAACAACCACAAAACAGATCACCTGCCATATAGGGATGGGCCGATCCAAACTTAAATGCTTGTAAAAAGCAAAGATAATGATCCAAGACAGTAAAAAGGACAAGCAAAATTTTATTTGCCAACAGAAAATAAATCCACAGAAACTGCCTGGAGGTGCCCCATGTAAAAAGAGCAACAAAAGCAGAAACCAGCAGCCCCTTTGCTCCACACCACTGAGACCCAAACAGGAGCCGCACAAGGAACAGCCTAGTGAAGACCTTTTCTACCACAGACATTTGGTTTTTAAAGAGGACTGTGATATTGCTTCTGACAGGTGGAAAACCATAGCAAGCTCATAAAAGGGTGCCTCAGTGTCATCTTTTCTAGGCCAGAACGTAATTCCTACAAGATTCACTCCTGTGTTATGTTTTTCACACTCCTCTGGTGGTGCCTCTATGACTTTTTTAAAGCATTGTGCCTGAAACTGGACATAGTACATAAACTGATGGCTCATGAGCAATTACAGCACAATAATTGCTTTTTACCTTTACACAGAACACTCGCAAAATAAAACTCCAAACAAAACCTGAATTTATGAAGCAACAACACGATGCTGTTGCACAAACTGATCTGAGGTCTATTAATACCTTCTCCCCAAGAGAGAGGACTGACTGTAGCAGAGGTGAGGCTGGCAGCTCATCAGAGCCCTCAGCAGAGCAGGAAAGAAGCTCAGGATTGAAGCATTTCTCAGGTTTCCCCTTTGCCCAGTCACTGAAGCCCCCAGGGGTTCACTGCTCCACACCCATTAGATGGGCACAACAACAGCCTTGAAAACTAATAAACCTAAAAACCTAAAAAAGAGCAAAGCCAGGCCCAACATTAGGACCTCCCTACCATGTTCTTGGTGAGCTGGTCACTCTTCTCAAGGCTCTCTTTGATAAAGGACAGAGTTTCTTCTTCCTGTCAGTAAGATGAAAAAATACTCTTAAATTCTGAACACCAAGATTTAAGTCACTAAACATTACACACAGGTTTTTACCAATCTCGTAAACACTGCTGCAAGCAATGCTTGGTCTGATGCTGCAGCCACATTTTAACGTTACCACCTCTTAGCAGAAATTAGGGCAAGAAACCCAAGGTGGGGACACATCACGTAATGAGTGAGGGGTTTATGGATTACTCTCTTCCCCTCAATGCCACGAGCCTCAGCACAATATAAAATTAAAACCTCTCCCACTGAGGCACAACGACTCAGAACACACATTTCCCTGACACAGCACAACACAAGTGTTGCACCGGCACCTTCCAAATCCCCCGGGAACTCAAGTGGCCAATGCAAAGCAGCCACCAAGGGCTGGTTTAAGTCCCCAAAGCCCACAGGTAGAGGGGGAATAGCAGCCTGTCGGGGCTGGTCTCACACGCTGCACCCAAGAACCTGACGGGAGAGCCCACTGATGCTCCCAAGAACGAAGAGGGGAAACCCAGGCCCAAAGTGGGGAGCAGAGATGTCCCGACCCTGCAAACCAGGCCTTGACGGGGACCTGGGGGCGCTCCCAAGCCAGGAGGAGGGGTAACAAGGCCCTTGAGGGGGCCCGGGACGCCCCCAGGCCCGGTGGGGACCTCCAGACCCAGCCTCGTCTCCCCGGCAACGCCAGGGGGCTGCGGGCCCAGGCCCAGCCCCCGGCCCCGGCAGCGCCCGCAGCGCGTCCCAAGCCCAGTCCCACCTGCTTGAGCTTGCCCTCGATCTCCCTCCTGCGGGCCGACACCTCCTCGCTCGGGATCATCGCGCCGGAGCCGCTCCGCCACTCGCTCCCACCGCGCCCGGCCCGTCACTGCCGCGCCGCCATGATGGGCGCGGCGGGGCGCACCGGGCATGCGCAGAGAGCGCCGCTGCCATCTTGAGAGTGGCGCGGTGCAAGAAGGGCCCGAGGGCGGGCGGGGGTGACGGCGCGTGCGCACTGCCCTGCGGGCCGCCATGTTGGGAGTGGCGGGAGGGCTGCGCCGCCATGTTGGGAGTGGCGGGAGGGCTGCGCCGCCATGTTGGGAGTGGCGTGATGGGTCACAGAACCACAGGATCAATTATTTTGGAGTCTGAGATCATCGAGTGCAACCTGTGCCCCAACACCACCTTGTCAAGCAGACCATGGCACCGAGTGCCACGTCCAGTCTTAAATATCTCCAGGGATGGTGACTCCACCACCTCCTGGGCAGCCCGTTCCACTGTCTAATCACACTTTTTGTGAAGAAATTCCTCTTCATCTCCGACCTAAACCTCCCCTGGTGCAGCTTGAAACTATGTCCTCTCGTCCTGAGCGTGGCACTGTTGCGTAAAATTTTCTTAAGAAAGGATGTTCTTTGATGTTTGATCTTTCTGTACTTTCAAGCCTAATCAACAATAAAGGAGATTTAATCCGTGAAAGAGATAACAGCCAACAAGTTCTAAGTGATGTCCAGGTGTTAGAAAAGCCAATTGCTTGTTGGCAGAATTTCCTTGTCAAGGTTTAGGGTTTGACATTTTTCAATTATCTCAGACTTAGGGGAAGGTTAACAAAGCTTGGGAAGAAGGATGTACTACTGATAGTGAGCAGAAAGAATGCAGAATTTACAGGCCACAAGGACATTTGGCAGAACCCCCATGATAAGGAAGAAACTAATAAAGCCAACTCAGCAACTGGGCTGAACCAGCCCTGACTGGGTAAAAGGTAATTCCAGCAGGGACAGATCCAAGAAACCCACCAACCCAAAAGAAGAGAAAGACTGAGCACATGGACTAATTAGCATGGCAAGTGAGAGAATCATTCCCCAATAGAAGACAGAATAATAATTAATAAGAGAACTATGTAACTCGTAGCCAATTAACACAAATTCCTTTGTTTGCTAACATGTATAAATAGTAAAAGGTTTTGATAGTTGTCATGGCTTGATTTGTGGGATCCCAGCGAGCACCCAGGCTTGTGCAGCTCTGAAATAAATAATCAGTGTCTCTCTTGAGCGTGTCATAATTGGCTTATTGCACTGGGGGTAACAAATCCGATTTTTGTGCACAACAGATGTGGAGGGAGAGTCCAGGGCTTTGGGCCCAGGGAAGTGAAATTATAGAAGGCTGAGTGCGAATTATGTCAACCCACCCCTGTCCTGCGTCCACTTTCGAAGGAGAAAAGTTATCCCACAGAGAAGAAATGTTATCCCACAGGGAAGAAAGGTTATCCCACAGGGAAGAAAGGTTATCCCACAGGGGAGCTGCCCCCACTCCCTCCCACAGCACAGGTGGGGATGGCCGGGGGTATCACACACAGGGGGCTCTGCATCCCCCTAAACCACAGCAAGCCCAGAGCAGGGAGCTGGTTGTCCAGCACCTGCACGTTCTCCGGCCCCAGCTCGTGCTGTCCCGTTCCGCTCCAAGGCTCCTGCCACGCGCACGGACCGGTGTGTGCCCATCTGTCTTCTTGTCAAACCACCCCAAGCTCCAGAGAGAAGCTCGTTTTTTTATTCTACAATGGATTTCGCAACCCTCCCTGTCCTGCTGCCCGTGGATGTGCCCAAGCTCTGGCTCTGTTTTCCCTGCGTGGCCACAAGCGCCTGCCTGTGTTTTGTGGGGACACCTGATAAAGGGGATCTTGAGGGTATAAGAGAGAAGATCCCAGTCCAGGCTCAGTGCCCAGCACCTTTTGTGCTTCCCCACACTGGGCTGGTGTGATTGGGAAAGATTTTTCTCCCTGAAAAGCAGATCCATCTCTTCCTTTACAGCGTTCCATGCTCTTTCTGCCCGCACTCACCCCTTCATTCAAAGGGCAGCCAAAGCCAAAAGGAACTTCCCCTGGGAAGCAGTTGTGTGTTTCCCTCAATAGCACTGTTTATTCCTGAAAACCCACCAAAAATGGTCCCTCACCCTTTATGGAGTGACAGTCCCTTACAACAAAGTGGGATAGATACACCTACCCCACATGCCGGCTGTGTGGGCTGGTGAGGAGTGCATAAATGTACAGAAATAAATGTACAGCACTGTGTAAAAACTGCTGGTGATGCCTAAAGAGGCCAACCTGGAAACAGAGACCAGACAGGGGTAAGGGAATAAAGGTGGATATTTATTCAAAAGGCCTTCAGAGGCACACCCTGGGCAGGCCAAAGGCTGCACCCGAGATGGACCCCGAGTCACGAGTTCTTCACACTGTTACAGGTTTGGTCCATTTGCAGATCAGCATAAATTCACCAATTAAACTTTAGCTAATGATGGAACTGCCCCTCAGCTCGCCCCCCTTCTCAAGGTGCTGGGTTACACATTTTGGGCCTGGGACGGGCTGGGTGTCCTTGGAGAGCAGGCCTGGAGAGGCTTTGTTATGTCTGTGTGAGCATGAGAGAGCAGCAGCTGACAGGCTGCAAGGCAGCTCAGAGTCACACACTGGGAACACAGAATTTTGAAAAATATAGAAGCTAAAACCTAAGGCACCACTGGACCCCGTGCAAACGTGAGGTGCAGCACCACATCCGAGAGGAAGCAGCAGGGAAAAAAAAAAAAAAGAAAAAGAATGCTGGCTGAATGTAAAGAGTCCAAGGGGTTATTCTGGGTAAAATGAAAAAGAAGGGGTAGAAATACTGCCGAGTGTGTGTTAAAGTAAGGCAAAGCACACTGGGCTGTCCGGGCTGCCGATGCCCCAGGTCACGGCTGGCTGTTTGCCCAGCAGCGGGTGCAGCCGGCGCGGCGGCAGCTCCGGGACAATCCCGGGCCCTTCCCGCCGCTGTTCCCGCCCGGGCCCCGCCAGCCGCGGGCCCCGCGGGCCCAGGCCGCGCTCTCCGCGCCACAGATGCCGCCGTGCAGCAGGGACTGCCCTGGTGACACAGCAGCGCGTGCAGGAATGCTGAGTCACCTTCTGCTTCCCCTCTCCGTGAGGCACAACAGGGAGAAAATGCCTCATTTTCCCCCACTGGAGAAGGGATTTTCACTGTCAGCGCGGGCACAGTGATGCCTAAAAGGCCAGCCTGGAAACAGAGACCAGACAGGGGTGAGGGAATAAAGGTGGATATTTATTCAAAAGGCCTTCAGAGGCACACCCTGGGCAGGCCAAAGGCTGCACCCGAGATGGACCCCGAGTCACGAGTTCTTCACACTGTTACAGGTTTGGTCCATTTGCAGATCAGCATAAATTGGCCAATTAAACTTTAGCTAATGATGGAACTGCCCCTCAGCTCGCCCCCCTTCTCAAGGTGCTGGGTTACACATTTTGGGCCTGGGACGGGCTGGGTGTCCTTGGAGAGCAGGCCTGGAGAGGCTTTGTTATGTCTGTGTGAGCATGAGAGAGCAGCAGCTGACAGGCTGCAAGGCAGCTCAGAGTCACACACTGGGAATGCAGAATTTTGAAAAATGTAAAAGCTAAAACCTAAGGCATCAACAGAAGGTGGAAAATTCAGCCGATGTGCCTAACTAAGGATTGCATCCTCCACGCAGGGCTCAGGTGGGGGTTGGTGTGGTAATAAGAGAGTTAACAAGTCCCTTTTAGTGCGTTTGCTAAACAAAACTGGTTCCAGTGCTCCAAACCCCAAGGCAGTGGCTCGGATTGGAGCCCAGCACGTTCGGGGTGTGGAGGCTGCGGGGTTCGAAGGACGGCATCGCTCCGTTGTTCAGCAACGGGAGTTTGCACCACCACAGGCATGAGGAAGTGGCACCTGCTGGCGGGGACGTGACAGTCACTTCTCTCCAAGGACAAGGTGTTCAGGGCGTTGGCCACCCAAAATGCCACAGGAAAGAGAACTGAGCCTGATTAGCAGGGGTGGGAAACTGAGGCAGAGAAGGGTTTTGCTTTGCCCGCTCAGGGCTTGGCAGTGAATTGCTGGATAGACCTAGATATCCCCCAAATTCCTGTTTCTACTGATTGCCTTTATGGTGGCAAAGGTCATTGCACAAAAGTGTAATCTTGACAAGATTTGGATAAATTCAATTAATAGTAGCTCTTAAAGCAGGGACTTCCTGTCCCCTGCATTGTGGCTCGGTACTGCTCACCCCAGGAACAGTTCCTGCATTAAAATATAGTCATTTTATTGCAAAAAAAAATGAATTATGCCTGCTCTAGCCTCCCACTGGCAGGGTTAATCCTGCTCCTGCAAGAGGACAGTGAGGAGGGGACGGTGGGGATGTGACAGGGCAGCAGCATTCCCGAGCCACAGGAGCTGCCTGAGGATGCAGTGAGGGCAAAACAAGATTAATGCAGCCAGGAGCCTCTGTAAGGGCTTTGCATTTGATGAGGGAGAGGAGAGAGATCAGAGTATGGAGGAGTCAGGATTAACATAAATTTACAAACCTTCCATTCTGGGCTGCAGGGCTGTCCTGGACTGTGTTCCCCCACGGTGTAACCCACCAGTGCCCCAGGCTGCGGGAACACTTGGGAACACTGGCACTGGTGTTCCCTCCTTCACAGACACAGCTTGTTCTGTCTCCCCTCAGGTCAGCTGGACAGAAAAAGTGATCAATCTTCAGCCAAATTAATCTTCAGACAGAAAACCAATAGCTCTGAGCTGCCTGACAAGCACCCAGTTTTCCCTTCCAGGTGGGGTTATAAGCAGGGAGGCCCTGAAAGAGGGATTGAGTGTGCACAGACAGGGTATGGGATGCACCCAGGCACGTGCCCTTGGCTGTTACATGCCCGTGAACTTGAAGGGATGAGACAGGAACCAAATCCACCACAGGACTTTGCCTCCCTGGTAACGCCCCGAGCCCCTCTGGCTTTGCTTTGATCCTGACCTGGGTCCAGAGCACTGCAATGTGCCACAGGGACATGCACTGCTCCCAGAAAACCAGGTCAGTGTGGGACAAGAGCTGGCACCTGGGCTTCAGCAGCTTCCCAGCCATTTCTGGGTGGCCCTGAGAAGGGCCATGCCAGCATTGCTGCTCCAGGGAAGGATGTGGCACGGCAGGAATTGCCCTGAAACAATGCCTGGCAGGGAAATCCCTCAACGGCCCTCCCTGCTCCTTGCAGGAAGGAGCTCATGGCAATCAGCCCCTTCAAGGCTGGCCCCAGAAGTGCCCCCCAAGCCTTCAGCTATCACAGACACAAGCTGTGCTCTCCCTCCCTCTGGCTTTATTTGCAGAGGGAATTAAGGTCCTGCTGGGAAAACCTCCCCTGTGCTCTGATAACTGCCTGAAGAGCCAGCTCTAAATGGCTTTTTGTAAATGAAAGCCCAGGATTAACGAGGTTCCCCTCGTCATTGTTTACTTAGTGCTCTGCCAGAGTGAGGGGAGCAGGACAGAGACCCCCTGCTCCAGGCAAGCCCCTCGGGCCACCAAGGAGCTGGCACATATTGGGGACCAGCAAGGTGCCACCCAGCACATGGCAGAGCCTCGCTGGAGCAGGAGGTTCCCAGATGGGTTTGGGATGGGTGGGATGCGTGTGCACGTACAGGAGCCTTGGTGCAGGGGCCAGGGCAAGTCCAGGGCACTGTGTTTTGTGAGCTGGGGGCCAGGCCGGGGGATGATGCTCATTTTCTTCCTACGCCACGTTGCTGGGGAAGGAAGGGGGGTGTTTGCCATGCGGGTTGGTGCTGGGCACACATCCCCCACGTGACAGGAACAGGGAGGCCATGCAGGGCTGCAGCTGGCCTCATCCCCTCAGCAGGAATTCACTCAGGGATGGCAAGGAGCTGCCCAGCAAGGCCATGGGGGACTGCTGAGGGGTGCAGGTCATTGGAGCCCCGTGCAGAGGGGACTCTCCTCGGTCACTCCTGTGTGCCTGCAGCAGGACAAGGGGGTCCTGCCTCTATCTGCTGCACTCCCAGGGACTGCAGCCACCACAGCCGCCTTGCACAGCTCCGACCTTTGGATGTTTGCACATTCCTGCCTGTTAATGTGTCTCGTAACCAAAAGCTGCCAGGGTGGAGCGTTACTCCCCCCAGCACTTGCCAGGCTGCTCTGTCCCGTTCCCCAGCTGAGAATTGGCACCCACCCCGCACCAGTTCGGAACATGGGCTCCCCAAAGGAGCATAACCTGATGCCTCTGCTAGGAGCGATGAGCATCCCACCCGTCGACACCAGTGAGCCCCAAATGCTCCCAGAGCTCTTGGGGCAGGCAGCAGTCACCTCTCCCAGGCAGGCATGGGGAAAAGGAGCTCCGTTTCGGAGCAGAGCCACGCTTCTCTCGGCTGCCAGGCTGGCACATTGCCCGCCAGCACGGTGCCAGGCCAAATTCTTTGCGATTTCTAGGTCAACACCCGCCTCTCGTAATGCCCTGAGCCCTCCTGCTGCCTGTGCCAGCCTCCAGCCCAGTGGTCCCTGTGCACACGACAGGAGCATCCCAAAGGATCCATACACCTGACACTGCTCATCCTGGCTGGCCCCATCCGTAACCCCCGAATATTTGGCCCCCATTGCTCCAAACTGGGCAATTCCCCAAATGCCTGGCTCTGCCCACAGCAGCACCCACAGGAGAGCTGTGTCCAGGGAGGGCACAGCCTGCACCCTGCCCCAGCTTCCACCTTCTTTGAGGGGTTTAAAACCCATCCCAAGGAGTCAGACACCAAAGGCGTGTGTTTGCTTTGGATTTCTAAAGCCGTTTTCTCACTGTCAGGATGGCAGTGGAAAAAACCCCACAATCTCAAGACATGGGATGGTCCTAACGCTCCAAACCTGTAAATAAATCACCTGGAAAAACACCCTTTGTAAAGAAATCCCCGTGGCCCCGGTGCTTGTTTGCAAACCAGCCAAGTTTCGACCTTGGCGTGACGTGGTTTCCCAAAGAAGGAGGCGACGCTGGCACGGCTCCGGCAGCTCAGCCCCTCCACTGGGGGGTTGGATGTGTCCCCCCATGCCCACAGGGACCCCTTTCCATGGCATGGGCCGGGCTGGAGGAGCAGGAGCCCTGTGGGGCTGCAGCCCTCTACTCGGGCAAGCGTTGAGGGGACGGTGGGGCTGAGGATGAGGAGGAGGAAGGGGCAGCCGAGCGTGTCCATGTGACGGCTCTTACGCAGGGGCTGTTGCATTGTGGCCGCCGGCACTCCCCCCCTCCCCACCACAGGGCAAGCCCCGGCCTGCCGGGACATTGTGCCAGCCGGGAACAGCGACTGGCAACAGCCACTGACCCGTCCCGGGGCTCCCTGGGGCGCAGAGGGACGTGGGCACCCGAGGGGACTTTTGCTGGATGTGCTCCCCCATGCCACAGGGTGCAGTGCCCCACACACCGCACAAGAACAGGAGTGAAATAGGTGCAGACATGCTCTGAAAAGTTCTGCCGAGATAATCAGGTTCTGACCCACATCAGCCCTGCCTCAGTTTCCCCATCAGGGTGCTGAGAGCCATCCGGGCTGTGTGAGTGCCACAGGTCCCGAATGCCACAGGTCTCAAATGCCACAAGTCCTGCTGGGCCCTGCTGGCAGTGCAAGGTCACTGCTGGAAAAGCAGGACAGGGGCTTTGCCCCCCTCTGTGTTCTCAAAGCCACCTCCCCCAGCGCCCCTGCAGCCCCGCGGAGAGGTGTTTGCATCCAGCCTGATCCCTCCAGGCAAAGCCATCAGAGTCCAGCCGTGGGGCTCAGCACAGCCTATCTGGAGTTTGCTATGGCACCTCAGCCCATCAGGTATAAAACACTAAAAAAATCTGCATCACAGGGACGAGGAGTCCCTGAGCTGCCCCCAAGCCCTGCCCTGCCCTGCGTGAGTGCCAGGCTGCCCCAATGCCATCCCCATCCCATCCCCACCAGGGACCTGCTGTACCAAGTAGATCTTCCTGTCTGAGTGTGGTTCCCAAGAGATTTCACATCCATGTGAACTCCTGGATGCGTGTTTGGGAACCTGGTTTCTCCCAAACTTTGGAGGTTCATTCATTGCTATGCAAGGCGAGTCCATTCCCTACTCTCCTCCATCCTGTTTCCCCCTTCTCCCCCCTCACCACTCCAACCATCCCAGTCAAGGATTTTAAAACGGGCTGAATTTTTTGCGATGAGAGGGGAAAAATTTTTTAGAAATCTGGGGATGAAGAGAGAACCCATGAGCTGTGACCTCCTCCAAATTCAAGGCACCAAATCCACACAAGGAAAACAAAAGGCAGCGAGATTAGCATTTCCAAACAGAGCAGAGATGGCCTCAATCTTTGAGCTGTTTATTCTAGGGTTGATTTTCAATATTTAGGATGATTAGCAAGTGAAAGCCGGCTGTTGCCAGAATGGCTCCATGCCAGCCCCACACTCAATGGAAGGAAAAGAAAGACACGGCAAGAAAGGGAGAGAAAAGAAGGGCTTATGTGTATATTTTTTTCTCCCTCTGTGAGCGGGAGATTGGTTTGAGGTGTCAATGTTTGCCCATCAGGGAGGGATGACGGATGAGGGGACGGCTGGGGAAATGGCAGAAATAAATAATAAAGGAATAATTGCCATGTGCTTAATAACCAGCTGGGGAAGGACCTCACTAGGGCAGCGAGCTGAGCTCGCAGAGAGAGTTTTTGGAGCTGGGTTCTTCCCAGACCCTCTTTGGTGGGTGCTGGTGGATGCATCAAAAGGCGGCCAGCTCTGGGCTGGAGTGCTCTTGGGGTCATTGCTTGTAGCAGGGAGGACACTGCCAGCGCGGGGTCCCCATCCCGTCACCGCCCCTGTGCCGGGCGAGCCGGGGCAGCCCGCGGGGCTGGACCAGCCCCAGCCCCGGCTGCAACCCCGCTGCCACCGGCAAGCCCGGGCAGGTCCGCGGCTGCCGGGTCCTGACCTCGCTGCTGGCACCGAGCTTCGCCCCGAGCACGGCCGCGCTTTGTGTCCCGCGTCCCGCCCGCCCCCGCGCCCATGGGAAGCGATGCCACCACCCAGAGCACCCCCAGCTCCTGCACCTCCTGGCTGCCGCTTGAATAAACACCACCCCCTCCAAACTATCTCATTGAAAGAAAAGGAAAATTCACGTCCAAGTCGGTTTGGTTGCTTTCAGCTGCTGAACAAAACGGGGTTGTTTCAGGCCTCGCCTGGTGCCTCCTTTATATTCGCCCTTTCTCACTTTAAGCCCCTCGACTGGCTCCGGCAGGCTGGAATAGTTTTTCCTGGCAAGGTTGGTTTTTTTTCAGTCCCCTGGCAGGGTGGGGATGCTGGAGGCTTCTCTTTTTCAGGAGGTTTGAAAACAGTACTACATGTTTGTGCCTGGCAAAACAAGGAGTGGACTGAGGGGCAGGGAAAGCGCCAGTTTTTTACAGCCCCGAAGTGCTACCAGTACTGGGGGGAAGAAGGGAGCAGCTCTTCCAGTGCTTCCAATACAGAGCTGAGAGGAGGAGAAGCCAAGACAAGGAATTCCTTAATGCCTTCTGGTATTCATGGCCCCCAATGTCCCGAAGCTGAAAGGAAAGCCCAGATCTGCCTCTAAATTCCACCCCCAGCCCCCACCTGACACATCAAAACTGTTCCCCCAGGGATAACCCTACCTTTTCCCGAGGGCAGCATCCTGCCTTCCCAGCACAAAGCACACACAGACCAAAATGAGTGTCTGCCCTGAGCCCAGGCCTTATTTTGGGCTGAGACTCGCTGGACTGGGAGCAGCTGTGGCAGCTCTGGGACTGGCTGCTGGAGTGCCTGCTGCTGAGGAGATCCAGGAGATCACTGGGAAGCTGATAGGGATCCCCTGGGAAGCTGATAGGGTGCTCCTCATGTGCTGGGGAGAAGCACATGGGCTGTGTCCTCAGGGCAAGAGGGACGGGATATGCAGGAGTGGGTGCACCCAAAGCACCAAGCTGGAGGAGCCCCAGGCAGGGTCTGGAGGGGGATCTCTGTGCCGCTCCTCTCCCCACCCTGTACCCAAAAGGGCTCTGAAGCCACTTGGGCATCTTGGAGCATCTACAGGGCTGGGTGGAGACATAGCACAAGCAGAGGGGTACTCCCTGTCAGCCCCAGGAGCTCCCTGCAGGGCCAGGGAAGGCTTTTCCCAGGGTTGGGAGCAGCTCCCAGGGCTCAGGACATCAGGCATGGCCAACCTCGTGTAACATAGGTGGTGTGTAACCATTGTCTCACTGAGGGTGGTTCGTGCCTCAGTTTCCCCACAGGGACTTGCTGCACAGTTGTGGAAGTGGGTGAGAGCTCCCACGTCCTGGGACTGGGTGTACAAGCAGGGCTGGGCTGGGGAAAGGAAACAAGGAGGCAAAAGGGCTTTTTTCTTCTCCATTTTTTTTTTCTTTATTATTATTTTTTTTTTAATTTGTAAATAAACTTGCATGAAAAAAAGTTAAATTGCACAAGTATCTCTGTAGTTCTCCAACATAATCCCCAAAGCAGGAAAACAGAAGAAAACCAGCAATTAAAAAAAAACGTGGTCAATACAAACAACTACACTGACCCCAAAGCCCATCCTAAGTGCTTTTGTAACCAAAACAGAATCTATTTACAATCTTCCATTTCTTTTGCCAAGCCTAAGACACACCACTAAAATTCCAGCTTCTACTTGCTCCTACCTAATAGCTGCTCTACCCCTCACAGCCTACAGCAAAGGAGAGGCAAAGAATCCGGTTCTTGAGAGCTTCAAGTCAAGTTTCAGCAGAGTTTGTCTCTGCTCCCAAAATATTTCCGAGTTACCTTGCACTGACCCTGCCACACTCTCACTGCACACCGAGCCAAAGGGCCAGAGCTTCTCTTCGTGTCAATCCCGACGTCTCTCCCGGCTGGATGGGGCTTCATTTCCACTGCTGTCCCCAGAGCCTGTTGCACGCACAGTCTTTGGCCTGAGCTCCTGGATGGAGCCTGAATGTGGATTTCTTTCCTCCTCAATCCCACCTGGGAGCATTCAGTGTGGAGTGACCACATCGCCACCATCTGAGGGCCAGGCCGTGGGGTTTTCCTTACGCTTGGAGCCTGATGGAAGAGCTGGAGAAGTGAAGAGCAACAGTCTCAGACCAAAAAAGCGGAGAGGGGCTATGTCAGTGGGTGAAAGAGAGGGTTCGTGGTGCTCCAGACCCTTTGGCAACTGCAGCAAGGATTTTGGGTACAAAAAATACAAAAGATGGTTTTGGGAGCACCCTGGTCCCTGCTGCTCCTCTCCTGCCAGGGCCAGTTCCTGGATTCTTCACAAAACCTGTTTGTGCAGGAGTCCTCCCTTGTGTGGTCTTGTTTTACAGAACAGTGAACACAAAACCTTTAAACAGTGAAAATATAAAACAGTTCTCAAACTGCATTTCCAGTCTTTCCCTCCCCCCTTAAGAAATTCTAGTGCTAAAAAATATAGATTTCTTTGAATATATAATATATAATAGATTATATAAAAACATCTAAAGAGGCACACTTGCTGAATTTATAAACCTTTTCTTCTTCCCTAGGCACAAGTCAGCTGGGATGTTGAACTTGGAGAATCCAGAAGGGACCTGTATTTTCTTGCCGGCTAATTATCACACTGTACCTATCAACAGCACTGAGACAGAAAAAGGAAAGACAGAGAGAAACAGAGAGACAAAGAGGTGTGGAAATTGCACTTAAGTCTATCAAGTCCTAAGCCACCAGGAATCTCATGTCTTAGATGGGATTTCGCAGGTAATTTTAGCCCTGATGGAAAACAACCCATCACAATTCACATTTCTTTTTTCAAAGTAAAATGTAAAAAAATAAGTAGTGTTAACTTCTCTTGAGAAAACGAGAGACTTCTGAGGTGTCCTTTAGAGACACAGCAGGCAGTTCCTGGGGTGGTGGGGTTTTTCCCTGGTGTTTCTGGGAATAACCTTACAATGAAGCTGGTAAAAGTCACCATGGGCATCGCTAGGAAACCTTGTTCCTTGTAAGTCCCAGCTTGGGGAGAGCATCCTCCAAAAGTCTTACAAGAGGCGTGCCAGACTGCTCAGGTTGATGACATCTGCCAGCAAAGAGGCGTCGATGTCTTCAAACACCTGGTCAATGTTGACACAGTTGGAGAGGTAATCGCTTGTCCCTTCATCCCAGGGATGCTCCAAGAAAGTCGTGGCCATGAGGGTTTCGTTAAAGTCCAGGCTGTACTGGTTGGATTCGGTGACGATTTGTTCCTGCCCCTGGGGACACTCCATGTGTTGCCCTTGTCCTGTCCAGTCCGGGTCGCATGTGACAGGGTTGATGGAAGGTGGGAGCTCCATATCCACCAGAGTGGAGAAGTCTCCGTTGAGGTTGGTGTTAAAGACAGTTTCCCAGTCAAAGACCCCTTTCAGCGATCCCAGCTCGGTCTGCTCCTCCTGGGTCATCAGGGCTGAGCTGGGAAGCCGGGACGCCTTGGCCGTGGGCAGGGGCGAGGGCTGCTTGCTCTTCTGCCCCGCTTTGGTACCCACCGGGTTCCAGCTCTGGCTGCTGGTGGTTTCCTCAAACTCCTTGAGCAGCTGCTGCGATGCCACGCTGGCCTCGAGGACGCTGCTGGAGCTGCAGGAAGAAGCGGCCGGGCTGACAACGTGCCGTGCGTCTTTCTGGACTCTTCCGGAGAAGGCCGGGTGGATCTGCACCGGAGACATCCTCCGCTTTTTGTAAGTCCCGTACTTGAGCCGGTTGGCATAGTAGGGGTCCAGCTTCCAAAATCCACCTTTCCCTGGCTCGTCTTTCTCCCGAGGCACCTTGATGAAGGACTTGTTCAAGGAGAGGTTGTGCCGGATGGAGTTCTGGAGGCAAAAGAGAAAGAAACCAAGGTTGAATGCTTGTCTGCTGCTGTGGGACCTACCTGCATGGGGAGGCTGGTGGAGGTTTTCAGCAAGGACCTTTGGGAAAACAAAGCAGAACTGGCAACATCCAGACATCCAAGGCTACATGCCCAGCAGGAAATCCCTCAAACCCCTGAGTTTTCTCCCCTGAGTCTCCAGCAGAGTTTTCCTGCCTCCTGTCTCATCCAGCCAAAGGTGGCAGGAGCTAAGGGGTTCAAGCTAGAACTTGCCACCCAATGGGAAACTTTTGGGCAACTCTCCTTGGCAGGAAATTTGGCCATGGGGCCTTGGATCATGCAGAGCACTGGGAGAAACTGGCTTGAATTGCTCTAGGCACAGACCTTAGCTGGAGGAGGTTGGATCCTCCTTCATTCCAAGGAGGAAGAGTTGGGTGTCTACACCCGTGTGGCCATGGCCCCTTTACAAGGGGCAACACATGGCAGCACTGTGGGGTGGTGGCCACATCAGGGCCCTGCTGGCATCCCCCAGTTCATCTGTGTCTATTGTTAGTGTTGAGAGGAAAATATTTGGCCAAAACATAGGCACCATGCCTTCCCCCAGCCAGGCTGGCACAAATCAGACGGGAGAACCCGGAGAGACACGTGGGCTGTTCCACCCTGTGTGTCCCCAGAGGTGCCTCCTGGCCCAGGGAAGCTCGGTGTGAAATCACTGCGTCTTCATCAGCCGCTGCTCAAATAAACTGAGGGGGAAAAAAAGAAGGGAGGGGGGGAAAAAAGAAAAGGAGGAGTTTCTGCTCCCGTCGAGCTGCTCTGAAACCCTGAATGTGCCTGGAGTGATGTGAATAATCAGAAAGGAAACTCAGTTATTGGGTAAATAACCCAGCGTTGGACTCCACAAAGCCAGGACTGTACTAAGAGATTGGATATGGTAGAGGTGGTTTGTTTTTTTTAAATGTTGCCTGGATATCTTTATGCTTATTCATCCATAATCCGTAGTGCCGAATAGGAAAAACAAGGCTCAATTGCTTAGAGCTGTTGAAAAACATGCGCACACACACACACACACACACACACACACACACACAACAAAACCCTCCTCTGGGCTGAAGCTCCTTGGGTGTGTTGGCTCCTCTCCAAAGCACTCAGCTCCCACAGGAATATATCCATCTCCCCCCCCAGACTATGGGTGGCATGACCTTTCCAGGCTGTCTTCACGTACGGGAATCGGGATAGGGGATGAGAACACAGCCTCAAAAAGAAAGAAAAGGGAAAAAAAAAAAAAGAGAAAGGAAGAAAAAAAAAAGTAAAAAGAAACAAAAGATTTTTAAAAAGGAAGAAAAAAAAAAGAGAAGCAAGAAGAAGCAGGAACACAGATATTCCCTCACATAATCCAGGCTGTGGTAACTCCAATTTTACTGTGTAATGAAATTTTACAAGGATCAGAGACTTGAAAGCTGAATTCTCTGCTCCCCATCTCTCCTCCCCATCCCAAACTTCCCTCAGCCCAGGCTGAATTATTACTCTGCTGGTCAACATATTTATCATTCCTGCCTGCAACGGTCCAGGGTACCCCCTGCATCTCTGCAGAGAGGGATTGAAAACCTTCTTTCTTTTTTTAATGAACACATTTAATTAAAAACCTTGTGAATGCCCAGCCATGAGTGTGCAGGAGAAAGTCAACCCGCTGGCACCCAGCTCCTGCTTCCAAATCACTTTCACAGGTCCTCTGAGTGTAAGAGGGGGACCAAGATGGCCTTGGAGGGGGACCAGGAAAGGTTCCCTTCCTCATGATGGGCTTCAAGAGCCACAGGAGACCCACCTGCCTGGGGAGAAGGTGGGCAATGCCTGAGCTTTGCAGTGGGGCTCTCCAGCCCTGCTTGGATGGGCACTGCCATCAGGATCAGTGACACACTGTGGATTTGGGATGGGAATAACCCCTCAGGGCTCTCCAGCCCTGCCACGTCCTAGAAAACCTCACGTGTCTGAGGTCCCCTCGTGTGATGGAGGAGGGTGGCGAGCCAAGGTGGCCAGGAAAAGCCCCTGTGCTTCAGGCTGCCCCCGAGCTGGTGAGCCTGGGGGCTGTCCCCTCCCCCCTGGGGACATGCTTCTGCTAGCTGGGGACAGCAGCCTGAGTTAACCACTCTTGGGCTTCCCTCTGCAGCTCTCATCAGCTCATCCCAGTGATGGAGCCTCCTTGGCCTGTCCCTGGGGCCAAGAGCTCAGTGCTCTGCCCTGCTTGGAAGGCAGCAGCATTTCTGCTCAGAACCTCCCCAGTGAGAGACTTGTCCAACAAGTGGCATCTCCATCCCTTTCCTGTTCCTTGTCCTCAGCACCCAGCGACACTCGGCCTGGCAACTTCTCCACGTGTGCTCAACCCCGAGGGACTCGGGACCCCATGAGAGCTCCAGGAATGTAGGGACCAAGAGGCCTTTGCCCTGAAGCCAAGAGGAGTCTCAGGTACCAGGAGCCCACCGAGTACCTCTCTGCTCCCAGAATGGTCCTGGGCACTCCCTCAGAATGGCTCCTTCCCTCTGCCACCCCCGTGGCCGTGGCATTTGTGCCCAGCCAAGTTCTTTCCCATTCCAGCCCTTCCCCACTGGTGGCCGGTGTCACTCTTTTCCCAGTGGGATCCAGCATCCCTGCAGGAGCTTGTCTTGCAGGGTGGAGGCTGTGGAAAGCCCTGCTCAGCCCTGCAGGGAGAGTGGCCAAGGCTCCACATCTCCTACCTGCCAGGTGGGATCGGCGTGTCGGAAGTAGCAGAAGTTGTCAGTAATCCACTTGTAGATGGCAGAGAGGGTGATTTTGGGTTTATTGCTGGCTTCCATGGCCATGCAGATGAGGGTGGCATAGGAGTAGGGTGGCTTGACGTGGGGGTTGGTCTTGTAGTCGATGTCCCCTGCGAGATGAGGGGGCACGGCCACTTCGTGGTGCGTGGTGGAGGAGGTGGAGGAGGAGACGGGCGTGCAGGGAGTGTGGCGTGTGCCCTTGCAGGCCGGGTCAGCAGCCAGAGGCGAGCACGGGGACTCAAAATCAACCAGGCTGAACAGGCTCTCGCTCATCGTGTAACAGTCCTGGGGGTCCGAGCCAGAGTATAACTGGGGGAGGCCAGTCTGGGCCACGGTGAAGTCCCTCAGCCACATGAGGTCTGGCAGGCTGTCATCCAGGTCTTCCTCCTCGCACTTCAATTTGCCCTTGGCTTTCAGCGCTCGGCTCGGCCACGCCATGCCTCCCTCAGTGCTCCCCGGGCTGCACGTGAAGGGGAGGGGAGGGATGGGGCAGATCCTGCAATAACAACAGGGACAGGGGTGAAGTTCCCCAAGGTGCAGTCTGTCTCTGACAGCCCTGCGTGTTCCTGGAGCTGCTGGGTGAGACCCATCCCTGGCGTGCTGTGCAAGGGACCTGCAACGCCTGCCCCGAGGAGCTTTAGCACCCCTGAACCTCAGGGAAATTCCCTCAAACTCCTACACCTCAGTGTCACCCACTGACCTGCTGCCCAGCAAGCTCTTGGCTGAACAAAGAATTAAAAAAAACCCAAAACAATAAAAAACCCCTCAAACAACCAAAATCCAGCCCTGCCATCCCACAAAGTGAGGTTGTTTCTTGGAGACACACATCTCTGGATAC
The DNA here is from genome assembly GCA_013400235.1 of Oriolus oriolus. Classification (NCBI taxonomy): domain Eukaryota; kingdom Metazoa; phylum Chordata; class Aves; order Passeriformes; family Corvidae; genus Oriolus; species Oriolus oriolus. The sequence goes on from VXBT01001865.1 coordinate 1,018,690, forward strand.
CTGGCACTCACAGGACTAGCGCTCAGCATTCAACACCAGAACAAAATACTTTAAAGTTTCCCTCCTCGCAGCCAGCTTCTCTCGGTTTGATGCTCTTTCTGCTTTTACCTTCCCGTGGTACGCAGAAACAACTCAGGGCTGGGGTGGGAGAGCTGGCCAGGTCCCACCCCAAGCACACCCTCAGTCAGAGCAAGCCGGCAGCTTCCGACTTTGGGGAGTCCTCTGTGGGGGATGTGGATGTAAACCCGAAATCCCGAGTGCCTGGGCCAGGAGAGAGCGCCGGGAGGGCGCACAACAAGACCCGCTCCCCCGCGCAGACCCACCGCCCCTAACTGCGGCTTCGNCCCGTCCCGGTGTCGCCCCCCGACAGCCAAAGTTCACGACAGAGTAAGAAGCTTCTGGAAAAACTGGAGACGGGGGGGGGGAAAAAATACAAAAACAAACAAAAAAAAAAAANAAAAGAAAAAAGAGAAGGGGAAAGAGAAGCCCCGTGGATGTCCGGGTGCCCGGTGCCGGCCGCCTGCGGTGTGCCCGGGCCGGGCCGTGCCCGCCGAGCCGCCGTGAGCCGCGGCCGCCCCGGCGCGGGGTTAAGTAGCGGCTCCGAGAGGCTTCGCGCGTTGCCGCGGCGACGCCACGCCCCGTAAACATCCTCCGGCCACGCCATTGGCCCGCGCGTTGCCATGGGGACGGGGGGTGGTACCCAGGGATGCTCCGGGACCGCGCGGCAGAGGCCCAACCCAGCCCCGGAGAGATGAGGAGGCTCCGCGGTGACCTTAGCGCGGCTGTTCAGTGCCTGCAGGGAGCTGTAAGAAAGCTGGAGAGGGACATTAGACACGGGCGGGTGGTGATAGGACAAAGGGGGAATGGCTTCGAACCGAAAGAGGGTAGGTTTAGGTTGGATTTGAGGAAGAAATTATTGTGAGGGTGGTGGAACAGGGTGCCCAGAGAAGATGTGGATGCCCCATCCCTAGAATAGTGCAAGGCCAGGTTGGACGGGGCTTGGAGCAGCCTAGGATAGTGGAAGGTGTCCTTGCCTGTGGTGTGGGGGGGTTGGAACTGGATGATCTTCAATGTTCCTTCCAGCCCAAACCGTTCTGTGATTCTGGGAAAGCCGGAGTCCTGCCCCTCCGGGGGCAACCCCAGCCCTTTTCCTCCTACCTGTGCCCCCATGCTGTTTCTTGCTCCTGAGGCACTCACAGCGATGAGGACACAGCTGAAGTGGGGCGGGCAGACTCCAAAAATAAAGGATGAATTTATTTAATTCAAAAATCTTACAGCTACAGCCTTCTCTAAGAAACCCCAGCCCCCTCACTGCCATGCCGAGGGCTTTAACAGAGGCCAGGGAGGGATCCCTTTGAAGGATCTGACCATGTGCAAGCCATCCCCCCAGCTTGTTCGGTCACGGGTTGGACTCGATGATCTCAGAGATCTTTTCCAATCTGATTGATTCTGATTTTGATTCTGACTCAGCTGCAAGTCCCTTCCCCCCACCATCACCAGGCCCTTCAACTGAACTCAAATTATAACCCCCACTTACAGCCCTCCTCACCTTCAAGACTTCAGCTCCCAGCTCACAGTTTCTTCCCCACCACTGGAAGGATTTCTCTTGCGTGAGCACCCAGCTCTTTGTTGCTCCTCTTCTCCCCCAGGAAAAGTTCCCTCCGGGTGTCCTCATCCATCCCAGCAGCAACAGGGGTCACCCACACCACACACCAGGAAGATGCCTCTACCCCAGGCCAGACTCTTCCTGCAGAGGTTTAGTTTGCATTTGCCCTTTCTCCATCCTGGCAAGATTTAGGATTTAGGATGGTTGGGAATGCAGGTTGGAAGTGACCTTGGGAAGTGTTTTAGGACATTTGAAGCAGCAGGGCTGGTTTGGAGAAGGTACCTGGGTGACAGCTGAGTGGGTGCTCCCAGCCAAAAAGGGTTTTTACCCAGCAAGCCCCCCAAACCCCGAGTGCCCTCACCCTGCAACCAGAAAATGACTCTGGACACTCTGTCGACATAAGATACCCTTTATTAAACATACTCTTAAAATCCAAAAACATGCTCAAAGCAAAATCATAAGCAGCAATCTGGTTTCCTTCCTTAAATCCCTGACACGTGGGTCACTGGAACAAGGGGCTGCCCCGTGAGACAAGGGGCTGTCACCTTTCACCCCACGCTGCACTGGCAGCTCCTGCCTGCCCCTTATCCCTTCTGGGTGGCCGAGGACGGCACTGGTGTCATCCATGCCCAAATCCCGTCTCTCCTGTGCCACCCAGAGGATGGATTCTTCGCTCACAGCCAGGCAGCAGCACTGCTCCGCCACAGCATCCTCCCAGCTCCTCTCCATCGCAGCTGTGGGCGCTCTGAGCAAGGGGCAGTGCCCACCCACAGCCACCCCGGGTCTGCGGCTGCCCCGTGAGCTTGTCTGGCTGCTCCTGCAGCCGTGGGGACACAGCCCAGAGAAGCCAGGAAACCCTCACGGTCACTCCTAGGACCTCCTTGTCCTGCGGGCAGCCACAAGCACCGTTGCACCCTGTGCCAGGGTGCCAGGCCAGCTGTCCTTGTCCCCTTTGAAACCATGAGGAAGGTTGGGCTTTGGTAGATGAGGTGTCCCTGGAGCATCAACCCGATTTTCTCTCCCCTGCCCATGCTGGAGACTTAGGGAAGAGATGGCTGCCGTGGTTTTCTCAGCTCAGCATGATGGTGAACCTCCTAAGCTCTCCCCGTGCAGTGCTGGTGCTCCCTGTCCTTGGGGCTGGCACACCCAAACGGGACACAAGACTTGTCCCTGCCACTTCAGCCCTCCCTGCTGCTTGCAGCTCCCACCTCACGTGCCACAGGATGGCATTTTGGAGATGTCACCCCCTCACATCAAGCACCCAGCCCTGGGTTCCCAGGGAGGCATTTGGGAGCTGTTGAGCTTACAGGAGGCACGGCCAGCGCAGAGGAGAGAGCAGTGGGATGGCCGGCTCCAAACCCACTGGGGCCACAGACCAAGCAGCCACCATGGCCCTAGCTGTGAGCCAGGCAGAGAAAACACCCCCCAGCCCCCAAAAGGGCTTCATCCCTCTTTAGGAACCACAGCCATCATCAGCATAGCCTGTGCTCTGCTGTGGGGATGGCCCTGGGAGCCTGCTCCCCACACACACCCCTCCAGGGACGCTGCCTTCAGTGCATGAACACCTCTGTGCTAAGGTGGCTCTGAAACGCAGCTGCCTCCTGCAAAGAGGAGGTGGCCTTTGCTACCACAGCCGTGTGACAAAACCAGGTGGGGAAAAGGGAGGCTCAGCTTCCCACCCTGGGCTGCCCCAAACAGCTCCAGAGGCTGGTAGTTTGGGATGCAGGGTCTGATGCTCCTCCAAGTGCTTTCTGACCATCCCTGATGCTCTCTGGAGTGGAGCCTGGCCTCTGCCAGTGGCCCCACCAGGCCCCCAAGGTCTGTGGCTTTATCCCTACTCCTTTACTATCTCTGTGTGTCTGCCCCTGGAGCAAAACCCACTTATGCTCTCAGCCCAGTGCTGGCCAGAGGGATGGGGATGGAGATGGGGGGCAGCTCCCACGCCCTCATCCACCCCTTGCTACAAAGTGTTATGGGGAGGGCAGGATGGGTGGGACGGGGGTGACATTTTTGGCACTTGTTCCAGAGAGAGGGCGCAGCCCAGAGCCCCGAGCTCACAGCAGGGCGGAAGACAGAGAGGGTAAATTACCAATGCCCCAGGGGCTGGTGAGCGGGCTGGGGGCGGTACCAGGTCTCCTGCCCACGCCTGCCACCCTGCTCCATGCCCTGGGGAAAAGCAACCTCGGGGCGAGGAGCCCAGGTGCTGCTCAGGAGGAGAGCAGAGGGAGAGGGAGCTGTGAGGGCACCATCACTGCCAGTGCATTAACGGGGATATCCCACGGCATGGGGACAGCCCACGGCAGGGCAGGGGCATGCGCTAGCAAACTGGGGGGGGCCGGCCCCCCATGAAAGTCACCAGCTCATGCACCGAGGGTGCCAATCCTGACACTCATCCTTTAACCTACAGCCCTGAACACCATCCTCCCACTGTCCCCACCCACCCACATCCCAGAACCCCAGTGGTGAGGTGACCCTGTCCCGTCTGCTCCACACATGACAGGAGAGGAGCCTGGGGGTGTAAGATGACCGGGGGGGCAGGAGGGGACCCCAGCCCGTCCCCGTTAGGGCTGGAGAATGGGAAGGTGCTAATGGGGGGCTCCAAAGTGACATGGCTTTCAGCCCCCAAGGAAAAGTCGAGGTTACCGTCTTTTCTTTTGAAAATCAGTCCCGGTACAGCCGAGGGATGGAGGTGGCGATGCCCACGGTGCCCGGACACCAGGGTCCCTGTGGGTGGGCAGGGGGTCTGTGCCCCCACCAAGGCCGAACCCTCACATGGGCAGGGCGGCTGCTGCCTGCTCTGGGTCCCGGGGGCCGGGGGGGCGGCGGGGCCAGGTCTGCTGCAGCCCCACGTTGTTGTTGGCTGCCTCTGGGCCTGGGGGGAGAAAACGGGAGTTAGGGGCTCCCAAAGCCCGCTGGTGCACTCGGCTCATTTTTCCATGGGGGATGCGATTGATTGTCCCAAAGCAACACCCACCTCCCCAGCCCCGCGTTGGGTTTTGGCTGCAGCGAGGGCTAGGGGGTGCCTGCACTTACCTCTCCAGGCTGGGGGAGCCCCTTAAACCCCCAATCTCTCAGGAGCGCTGAGGGCCGAACGGGAAGCCCAGCGCGACCATCGCTGGGTTTAAATAACCCAGATGAAGGGGGCTGCCTGTGCCCTCTCTGCCCGGCGAGAGGGGCTGCAGGGCAGGCACAAAGGGATGTCCCCTGGCCTGGGCAGTGAAGGGACAGCCAGCAACGCCGGAGCGAGGGGTGACAACCCAGCGCCAACCCCCCCCCCGGGGGACGGGGCACGAGGCGGGCACAGCTCTGGGGGTCTCATGGTCTCACCTATTCCTCAATGTTAATGGGGCAGGAGTCCGGCACGGCGGCTGCGTGGCAGGAGAGACCAGAAGGCACAAGGTGAAGGCGGGAGCGGAGGCGGCACGGGGACACGGGGACATGCACACGAGCGAGCAGTCAGGGTGACCGGGGGGCTTGGGGGTCTCGCCGCCCGCGAACGGGTCCGGGAGGGGGCCGGGGAGCTGCCGCCGGGCACGGCGTGAGGGGTCCCCATGCGTGGAGCCTCCCGGGGTTTCGTGCCGAGGGGAACCGAGGGGTGCACATGCTTGTGGCACTGGGGCAGCTGGGTCCCCGCATGCCTCGTGTCTGGCTGCAGGCTCCTAGTTCAGGCAGCACCCTCCAGCTGGGGCAGGGTGATGGCAGAGCTCGGCCCGTGGCTTGTGTCCCACCGCCAAACCCATCAGAGGCTGCGTGGTGCCCTTAGGAAGGGGGTGCACCCCTAAGGCAGCTTGGCTGCACTCTCCAGCAAGGTTAAGCCCTGTGCCCTGAGCCAGAGGGACTGTGTGAGGGCATGCCAAGGCCAAGGGCTGAGGCTTTCTCAGAGGGGGAGCAACAAAATCCTGCTGCCTGCTGATTTATGGGAGGTGACAGCTGCCATTTCAACTGGCTTTTCATGGCGAGCTCAGGCTGGAGAGCGAGGCATGTTAAGTCTGCAGATCCCGGAGGGGATGGATAATTAAACAGGACCGCATGTACATGCACACGGAAATCCCATTAAGAGCTTGATATTGCCTAAGTCACTGCAGTGCCCCTGTGCCGAGACCCAGCTCTGCTCAGTGCACCCTTGCGAGGCTGCTGAGGAGCAGGGCTTGGGCAGCAGGACATGGTCTGGCCCTGCAGCAGAGTACCAGCCCTGTGCCCACCCACCTCCCATCCCCTTGCGCTGCTGGAGGCGTCTCCCCTGCTGTCAGCAGCTGGCAGACCTGCCCTGGGCAGACCAGCGCCCAAATCCCACCCTGGTGAAACCCAACTGGCTCGTCCAGCCCACTGCTCACAGCTCGGAGCACCTGTGGCTTTAAACCAGCAATAGCCCTGGTTTCAGGTTTTCTGCAGCAGCTCCCCAGCCCTCCCCCCTTGGTGCCTGCCTTTCTGGCAGATGCCTTTGCCCAGTTTCTCTTTCCAAAGCTGTTTTTGCCAACCTGCCCCCAGCAGAGGCTGTGCCCATGGCCAGAGGATGCTCTGAGCCCTGGGGACAGCCCTGGCAACCCGTGCTCTGCAGGATCCACACAGAGACACGGATCTGGAGGTTTTAGTTAAACCTCATGTCCTAAAATCCCTGGGATGTGGTCTTTTGCCTCCTCCCAACGCTCTTTCCCACCAGATTGAAATCTGCAGAGATTTCAAGAGAAGCTTTGAAGGAACCACATCCTGCACCTTCATCCATTACAGAGAGGACAAAAACATCATTATCGAATGTCACCAGCTTGGAGACTGTCCTAGATGTGGAGTCTTCAACACCACAGATCTCAAGGGCCAGGATGCAACTGCCTTCCCTGCAGCCAGTGAACAGGATTGTCACGTGCTGGGTACAGGCCCTTAGAAATTTTATGAACAATGCAGCCAAGACAAACCCACAAAATACGGAACACCCTCAGTCTGTCTCACCACGAGCCTGAAGGACTGTAAATTTAAAGACACAAATCTGATCTTAACTCCTTATGACACAGAAGCTGACCGTACCCTAGAGGGTTTAAGGGTGCCCAGCATAGCCCCCCACAACTGCTCCAAAAACTTCTCCAAAACCTGTAAAATCGACCCTGAACATTTCAAGGTCAAATTGGTTGAACAACAACAAATACTGTTTAATTCTAGTCCTTAAAGAGATGCAGACCAATGTTTCTGCTATCAGACCAAAACATTCACCTTTTACAGGTACCTCCTCTACCGAGTGGTTTTCCTGGCTAAAGCACATCTAACTGGCATATTGGGAACTGGAATAGGGGTATTGAACAACATCAGTCTTGAAACTCTGACTGATCAATTGGGTGCCACCACTAATAATTCGAATGATTCGAATAATTCCACAGATCCACCCTTAAGGCCTTCCTTATCCGCTCCTGGAAACACACAGTGGTCAGCTTCAAATATCAGAAATATTCAGATGCTAACGGCCAACTGGATGATGCTCTGGGAACTGCTCAAAGCAAAGTGTCTTCAGCACTCAGTTGTATTCCAGCTCAGTTGTGGCTACACCCTACCAGTGCTGGGATAATCACAGAATGGGAAAAGGGACTTTTATTCACTGAAATTTGAAAGGGCATTTCAATCCTGGCGGTCTTTAATCAAATTTTCTTATGTCCCCATCACTAGCAAGGTCACAGCACTACACAGTGCTTCTGTATAGACCAAGCACCAAATCCTTGTGGTAGGAATGGGATTAGATCCACTGGAACACTGAGCATGGGCTTTTCAGAACAATCACACACATGCATGGCAAACCACTGCTGGAGACGGTTGTGTGGTGAGAGAAGGACAGGGGTTTGATTATATGTGAAAGCAATACTTTGACAGCCCAAGCTGTGTGTTTGGACACAGAACTGTGTCTATCTTTTTGAAATGTCTCCTGATAATGACCCTGAATCCATCCCAGTATCCACAGGACAAGGGTGTGTATGTCTAAGAGCCCCTTGTGACAACTTTACAGTGGATGACACCAAGATCCAGCTTTGTAACCACTTGAATCTGTTATTTGTAACTTCACCTGTAGAGCAGGGCGTGACTTCAGCTACCCCCTCCCAAAAACTGCACACCAGAACGGATGTTAGATGTGTTATATGACACTTTGTCTCCAACCCTGCTGGAATGGACATCACCCTGGATAAGAACTGCTGGAACATCCTGATCTACACAACCTGGTACAACAACTCAAAAAGCAAAGTCAGCAAACTTTGATCACAAACAGCGATCACTGTCCATGATGATGTGGAAAAAATGCCTTGTGTCCTACAGCGAGTGAAAAGGGATGGAGAACGTCATGCCTGCCATTCCCATGGGACCACGGACAGCCCCAAAGCCCCCACTCTGCACCTCCTCTGCCCCTGGTCCTGGCACGAGGGGCAGCCCTCTGCTTTTCCCCACAAATACCGAGGCTGGATCACCCCTCTCGTGCAGCACAGTTCACGCTGAGGGCTGCAGGTGCCAGACACATGGACAGGCGTGGTGGCCAAAGGATGGAGAGGGCATCCTTGGCCGGGCTCAGCCCAGGGGCCAGATCCTGCACCCCAGCCTGGGCAGGGGACAAGGCCAGTGCACTCCTCACAGCAGAGCAAGAATTTGGCCCCGTGCCAGAGCCATTTGGGCTGCAAAGCTCCCCCTTCCTCATCCTCCCCACGGCACAACCAAGAGGGATGCAGTCAAGGATGGCTTTGGCTGGTGCCACAGACAAGGGATGCTTTGCCAGGCCCTCCAGCAAAGCAGGGATGCTGCTGGGACACCCCCAGCTCCCTCCCCAGCCCCCCAGGCTGGCAGGGCTAAGCCAGCTGCTGACAGAGGGTGATGGAGGGGACACAGGGCTTTTGTGGCAGGCGCCTGTTCCTCCCCAAGAGCCTCAGCCGTGTTTCTCCATCACAGAAACCACCAGGAACAGGCAAGGCAGCAGGAGAGGAGGTTTTCCCAAAGGAGCAAGGGGAAAGAAAGGATTTCCCCTCCCTCCAGTGAGTTTCACCCACCCTCTTGGCTCTCCAGCACCTGCTGCAGGTCTGGGACCTGCCACAAAGTCAGCTGAAGGGGCAAGGCAGGGGCAGAGTTGCTTTTGGCTCATCCACAAATGTATTGATGGAGACCCCAGGGAGGGCGTTGCCGTGGCTTTTCGGCTCGTTTCCCCATGCACAGGCTGAGGAAGCGGAGCCTGCACGGCTGGGCAGGGTCCCCAGCCCACTGCCCCCTTCCACACAGGGGCCAGGGGTCTTCAATACATTTGTCACCTTTGGGCAACTCTGGGCAGGGAAGGGGCACAAGCGTGGGTGGAGAAAACCGTGTTGGCACAGAGCGAACATGAACTTTGACGCAGACGGAGGAGCCTGGGGGGAAGGAAGAAAAAAAAGGGATGGAGAGAGGCTGGGAGGAAACAAAAGTGGGAGGAGGGTGGGGGAAAAAGCATGAAGAAATGGGAAAGAGGGATGAGTATTTGGGCTCTGTAGAAAGGTGACCTGAGCTGACACACCCCATCTCCCTGGCCTTGGAGGAAGAGGAGGACGAGGCAGGCAGCTCCTCCTGTACAGCTGGACTGCCTGTGGATCACACCCCAACACAAAATATCGCTGTGCCCACCACAAGCCTGGACCAGGCTACAGCTGTGCCACACAACCACCTTCCTAAGGAGGACTGGTGCCTCCTGGGGTGCCAGCAGCCAAGAGAACCCCGGCAAAGCAAGTCTGCACCCCCTGGGGACATCCCAGTCTGGACAGGCCAGCCTGACCTATGGGTGGTGACGTGTCTGGTGCTCAGCCCCACGGAGGGAGGGGTGCAGTGAGGACAACCTGACGGGGATGGTGGTGGCCAGCGTGGTGGGAATAATGGTGATGGGAGAGGAGGGATGGATGCAAAGGGCTGGGGGGATGCAGGGAAGAGTGGAACTGTCCCCCCCCACCCCAAGTTCATGTTCAGCAGACGGCCACTCACCAGGTAAGCAGGCCTCAGAGCACAGTTTATTGTCCAGCGCTTTCACGTGTGCGATGCCCACGTCATTGTTATTGTCACACCTCAGACCGAGGAAAGCGCCTGTCCTCGGGCCTGGAAGGGAGTTAAGGCAGTTAACGCCGCGGCCGCGCTGGGGCTCGACGTCGCCTTTTTAGCACTGGGGGGGTGGGATTTCTGGGGCTTTTCCTCTCCCCTCCCCAGCCTCTTTCGAAAAAAAAATGAGATAAAAACGATGCGTCTGGGTGGGAGCGGGTGAAGAGTGGACAATAACGCCCGGCCACGGCCCGAGCTGCTCCTTTCCTCGCGCCGGCCGCATCGGAGGGCAGCGGAACAGCGATGATGCGGCCATGGGCACACGCAAGAACCTGCCCAGGGTTCAGCCAAACCTTCCCTCTGGCACAGCCAGGCCGTGGTGGCACCCATCACCTCCTGCAGGAGCCTCTCCTGCACCAGCGGTGCAGTGAGAGCTGCGTGGATGCCAGGAGGAGGCAGTAGCTGGATGCGTGGGGCAAAAGAAGCCGTAGCCAAGCTTTGCAGGGGGGGATGGAGGCTTTTGGGGATGAGGGAGGTAACTCTGCTTCTTAGCATCACTTCTGCAAGAGATCAGCTCCCAGGTTCTTGCCTGCATCCATCAGATGCAGGTGACTAAACCTCAGGAGGGATGTTCCCAAGTATGCCAGTAGCCCTGCTGAGAACAGACTGTGTCCTAAGGAGAAAGGCCATCCTGCTCCCAGAGTTGTTGGGATGCCCATGGATGTCCACCACAGCCCCTGGTTGTTCCTATTTGTTACATTTGAGTCTCCCCATCAGCACGAGCCTCTCTGCAGGGCAGAGGCCGCGATTTGGGGACAGGTGTTCCATGGGTGTTCCTGCTTTCCAGCTTGGCTGAGCGTCCGGGTTGGATGGGGAAATAGTTCTGCTGTATTTTTGCTAAAAAGAGACCTGGACATGTGAGAGGGGCCACACTGTGGGCCTCCCTGTTGCCCAAAAGCAATCCACGGCAGTTGGTGGCCGCTGGCATGGAGGTGACCACCTCTTTCCTTGGCTATCTGAGCTCAAGGGAGGAGGCGAGAGGAGCCCTCGACGTGCGTGCGTTGACTTGCGAAAGCACATTGAGGACAGGCCAAAGAAAGTGAGGAAAGCATCCCAGAGGGAACAGCTTTGCAGCCCCTTCCTATGGGAATCAGCCCAGACACTGATTTCTACAGGGGAGAGTTTCAGAGATTCGAGAAAACACCTTGGCGAGGGAAAAAACACAGAGAGAGAGAGAGAGAGAGAAGCCTCTTTCCCACTCGGCTCGTTGGAAAAGCCATTGGATCCTGCACACCAACTGCTCCACGTCCCACACTGAGCCCTCTGGGTCCCCATGGCTGCCTGCCTCCCCCCGTGGGTTCAGCCCACCCGTGGGTGTCCCTGCTGTGACAGATGTTTCCCTGTCTCCAGTGCCTGCAGAGTCCCCCAGGGCTCTCCCTGATGGCAGCGGGGGAGCTGGGGACAGCACAGCACCCCCCGCTCGAGGTGACAGCGAGGGGACAACAATGACCCAGGGCCTTTTACCGTCTTCCTGTGTGGGAGAGGCGTCCTCGTCCTCCAGCACATCGTTGCCCTGTGGCACAGGCGAGAGGCAGCGAGTGTTAGCCCGGGGCTGTGCCAGGGGCTGTTCCCAGGTCCCTTTGGGGGAACATCCCTGGCCCTGGGGATTCCATGGATCAGGACTGTCGGTAGGGCACAGCCCCACTGCCCCATCCATCCCCAGGGCAGCCTGCAGGGACATGGATGCGGCTTCCCCCTCCATGGGCACAGCTGGGATGCCCCCACGGTGCCGGGTGACACCACAGCTCCCAGCTCTGGGCACAGCTGGGATCCCCCCATGGTGACACCACAGCTCCCAGCTCTGGGAACAGCTGGGATCCCCCCACGATGCCGGGTGACACCGCAGCTCCCAGTTCCTCGTGGGATGGTTGTGGTTACCTCGGCATCGCGCTCCTCGGCAGAGATGCTGACAAAGTTTAGGTCCGGGGACTCCACAGGTGTTGACTGTAGGAGGAAGTTGGGAAAGATGGAAGGAAAACAAAAAAGAGTCTGGTGCCGGTGGTGTTGGAGGAGGAGTTACATCCCATGGGGAAGCTCTCCAACCTGGGCACCACCACCAACCCCCAGTCCCTACCTCTCCATCAGAGGCTGTGGCGCTGGCAGCTGCGGGCGAGGGGACCATGTCCCCCTCCTCCTCC
>VXBT01001865.1:1033194-1049312 GCA_013400235.1 Oriolus oriolus
CTGGTAGCGCAGGGTGTCGGCGCAGGTGTTGCAGAGGCAGAGGTGGCGGCAGGGCAGGATCAGGGTGTCCCGGACGTCCGACAGGCAAACCACGCACTCGGCGCTGTTATCGCTCACCTCGTCCTCGGCCACCTGCCACAGGGACAGGAGGGAACTGCTCAGCCTCGGGGGTCCCCAGCCCACGTGGCACCAGGGTGGATGCTCTAAAACACCAGGCCAGGTGCCCCAAAGGGTTCTGCCTGTGTCCATGGGCTGCTTGCTCTTGAAATGCCCCCCTGGGACCACACTGCTGCCCCCCCAGGAGGCTGGGAGATGAGGCCAGAGGAAACAGAAACCCCGACTTTCACCCCAACTTTCACATATTAGAGAAGAGCATAAGGCACATCCCATGCCTTGAGCCCCACGCTCCCTGTCTAAGCCACCACCCTTCCCCCAAGGGACCACAAAGGACGGGGGGAAAAGCTCAATCCTTCAGCCTTCTGCCTCCAGCAGCTTCGATGCCAACACAGAGCGTCCCCAGGCATCACCAGCTCCGTGCTGTGCTGCAAACTCTTGCCCTGAGCATGTTTCAGTGGCCAGACCTGTGCTAGGGGAAGGGAAGAAGGGGTGGGGGAAGACCCTGGGGTGCAGGCACGGGGATGCAGGCACAGACCTTGGAGTCCTGCGTGTTGTACTTGTTCTCGATGCCGTAGATCTCCTGCAGGAGGTAGCTCACACCATCCACCTGCAATCCCACGGGGAAGGGCTGAGGAGCAGAGACACCTTGCCCAGAGCCACTGCGGCTCCCAGCCCCGCTCCTTGGGCCAGCCCTCCTCCCTCCACCATCCAGGGGTTCTCTTTGCATTGATAACCTCGAAATTGCACTCCCTGGGAGGCAGGGGCAAGGCTGGTTCCCCAAAACCCCTCAGTGCCTCCCCTGCAGGGTGGCTGCCACCACCTCGGGGACACTCCAACACTCACCACTTGCTTCTGCTTGAGGGGCTTCACGCAGAAGGTGCCGTCGCTGTGCTGGAGGGAGGAAAGAGCACGTGGGTGAGCGCCCCTGGGCTGCTGTGCCAGAGCAGCACCCTGTGGCTGTCTCTGCTCCCTCCTTGCTCCCAACAAGCCCATTTTGCAGGAATTCTGGCTTTTCCTGACAGCCCAGCACCAGGGAGCTGTGGGAGGTCACACACAAAGCAAAGCTGGAAACTTGCTGGAGGAAGGAAGATGGATTTGAGCCCAAATGCCCCAAAAAAGTGGGTGCTTAAAATGAGGGAATAATCCCAGAATTTGAGGAGCGGCCCAAAACATCCCCAGCCCAGCAGCACCATCCCGATTCCCAGGGATTCTCCAGGCTCTTGTACCTGCTGGGTGCTGGAGGTAGGAGGGGGAGGACGGCCCCAGCTCAGCACTTACCTTCTCAAAGGTGGCCAGCAGCACGTGGCAGTGCCCGCTGTGCTCTGCAAGACACAAAGGAACGTGCAGGGCTCAGGGGACGTGCGGTGAGGAAAAGCAGGAGGCTCTGTTTTCCACAATGCCAGCAAACTGGGAAAGCCCATCCCAGCAAGGAACCCCCTCCTCACCCTCTCCTTCATCCACCACCGCCTGTACCACCATGGGATAAACCTCGCGGTCCAGGTCGAAGCCCAGCTGGAGAGAGACAGGGGAGGCTTGGTGAGGTGGAGCAGCGCTGAGGCTTCACCCCACCTCCATCTCCATGGTGGGGGGGACCCACCTCGTCCTCGCTCCACTCGGAGGGGTCGATGGTGTGGGAGGGCACACAGAACTGCTGGCACACCCCCCGCTTGTAGTGCACCGTCTCCGACTGCAGGCTGTTGTCCCTGGGGGTGTAGCTGTCCCGTGGAGAAAGGACACAGTCAGGGCTGTCCCCACACTCCTCCTGCTCTCCCCACATCACGGAGCTGCCCGAANCCCACATCACGGAGATGCCAGAAAATGGGAGGGGGGGGGGTGTGTGTGTGTGTCACTCTTCCTCTCCCAGATGCCTCTTGGGGCTGAGGTAAGAAGTTCTAAAAAGGGCTAAAATAATTGATGGGGTAAAATAAACACAGGGCAGCCAACAAAGCACAGGAGGGGACAGGGACAACTCCACAGCCAACCTGGAGGGGTTTGGGGCAGGGGGGAAATTATTTCCCCATGTCTTTGTTCTGACCTGAAAGGTAAAAAGAGGGAGCAGGATGTGACAGGGAAGGTGGCAGGGGCTGACAAGGACCTGGTGGTGGCACCTGGGGGAAACAAGGAGCCCCCCTCCAATCTCAGCACCACCCTCAGCTGTTTCCTGTCCTGAAGAGAAAAGATGCTCCGGGGGGGAGGCTCCGTGTCCATCAGCCAGGGACACACACCAGGCTTGGGTGGACACAGGTGGGGCCCCTCACCTCGCCACCCCGTTGTGGAACTCCTCAGTTGCCTGGTAGTAGATGGTTATGGCCACACGGGCGTCCGTGTCGAAGGTGAACTCCACGTTGTAGTGCACCTTGGCTTTGCTCACTTCTTCCCCCGGGGTCTTCACCTCCTCCGAGCACCTGGGGAGCACAGAGGGTCCAGGAGACGGGCCTTGGGGTGCTCCAGGACTGATCCCCTCGGCACCAAAAGGGGCTGCTGCCCTCCATCAGGGGACACTGAGGCAGAGCAGGAGTGCCCAAGGTCGCGCCTGCAGGCTGGGAAGTGCCGCAGACAGATTTCAGCCATAATCCCCAAGCCTCACGGCCCTGCCGCAATCCCCAGCCTCCCTCCAGCAAAGCCTTCGGAAGGTGGGGGAGGAAGAAGAAGCGAAGCACTTCAAAGGCAGCGCTAAGCTCCTTTAATCCTGCGGCACTGCCTGTGCCGGCATGCGGGAACCAGGAGGGGAAGGGCGCGTTCGGAGAGCGGCAGCTCGTCCCCTCCGTCCATCCCGTGTGCTGGAACGGGAGCAGTGCCCACCATCCATCCCCCGTGCCCGAACGGGAGCAGTGCCCACCATCCATCCCCCGTGCCCGAACGGGAGCGGTGCCCACCATCCATCCCCCGTGCCCGAACGGGAGCGGTGCCCACCATCCATCCCCCGTGCCGGAACGGGAGCGGTGCCCACCATCCATCCCCCGTGCCGGAACGGGAGCGGTGCCCACCATCCATCCCCCGTGCCCGAACGGGAGCGGTGCCCACCATCCATCCCCCGGGAGCAGCCGGCAGGACCCTCCCTGCCCGCGGGCAGCGCCGCGGGTGCCCGCACTCACTTGACGAGGCGCAGGGTGTCCTTGCGGATGTTGATTAAGCTCCTGAGGGTCTTCACGGGTTCCTGAGGAGGTGGAGCAGCGTAAGGGAACTAAGGATGAGAGAGACACCACCGGTGAAGGCACACGCACACGGGGGGGCTGCGGTGGCTGTGGACCCGCCAGGGACCCAGACCCAACACCTTACAGAGGGAACTGGGGTGGCCTGGGCGTCCTGATGGGTGCTGAGCACCCGCAGCTCCCGCTGGCATTGGGGTCCCAGGCAGCACGGTGCCAGGGACGTCCCTCCACAGACAGAAGGGACAGTTTCACTGGGGAGGGGGCACACAGAGAGAGGCTGTTCCTTGTTCCTTTGGCTGGAGGGTGAGGCGGATGTGGGGCACAGAGCAGACGGCTGCTGATGGATTTTTAGGCTGCTGGATGAGGCTGAAGCTCCCTCCCTGCACAAGCATCCCTGTTTCCTCCCTGGGGTGGATGGGATTTGGGTGGTGGGATCCCTGCCAGCCCTGTGCCCAGGGCAGAGAGCCAGCAAGGCATCTGGGCAGGAGCAGGCAGGCAGCAGCATCCCTCCTCCAAGGTGACACTGTCCTTCCCTGTCCTTCCTGTCCACCTGACAGCAGCTACAGGGCTCGCTGGGGAGAGGGGACACAGTGGCACGCAGGGGACACCCTCCCCTTGGCACTGCGATCACCCAAAGGAGACTGAGGGCAGTGGGGAAGGGATGCAGGACCCACCTCCCCCCTCTCCATATCCCAGGTGGGTTTAGTTCCAGGAGGGATCAGCCCTGCTTAAGGCCCAGCTCGTTGGAGAGCTGCCACCATGTGCCAGGGGACAGCCAGAGCCAGGAGGGTGTCAGGTGCCATCAGGGATGGCAGATGGTCAAAGAGCCTCAAGTGCTGCCTCTGGAGAGGGAATAGTGTCCCACTGTCCCTCACTGAGGCACCCACTGCACCCCAGTACCGAGGGGACAAGAACGAACTGCAGGTGGCACTTGGGGATGCCCTGCGGGGAGCCCAGTGCCCGTTTCCCTGGTGGGACAGTCACCATCAACCTAACCTGTCCTCAAAGCCATCCTCACCTTCCCTGTCCCCAAAGCCCTGCAGAGCAGGATGGATGGGGCTGGGGGAGCCATGCTGGGCTCAGGATGGGACAGGCAGCTGGCAGAACCCCGCGGCGCAGGCACGACTCTGCCCCATCCCTGCTCCACCATCCCCACGTCCAAGCACCCCACAGCTCCGATCCCACTGCTGCCACGAAAGGCAGATTAAAGCCCAGGCTGGACACAGCGTGCCTGATGGCACCAGAGGCTTTGGAGATAAATTCCCAGCACCGTGGAACTGCATACCGCTGCTCTCATCCTCCTCCAGGAGGGGAAAAGGGCAGCAGAGCCATTAAACTGCTGTTAACGAACGTTTTTATGAGTCACAGAACGTGCACCTGCAGAATCGAGCACCTGCAGGGTCACCCAGTGCAGCTGGAAGGGAGAGAGCGAGAACAGGCTCCAGGCTGGAGCTGAGCCGTGTCATGACACGCTGTGCCGTGTCGTGATGCATCCCCTGCTGTTCAAACTGATGCAGTCACCCAAAACTGCTTCTTTGCACCTCACCCAGCCAAACCAGCCCTGGCAGGGAGAGCACCCGTGGGTGCACCCCCCGCTCCTGCTGCAGCAGCCAGGGGTGGGCGACACAGGAGGGAAGGGGCAGCTGGGTCCCCTGGGTGCCACCCCCTGCCAAGGGGCAGGATGGGGAAGTGCCACAGGCAAATTTTGTGCTGCAGAAACCACTTTGAGCTCTTTCACTCCCACGTGTGAAAAGCACTTTTTGGGGGTGGTTGGATTTTTTTTTTTTTAAATTAAATTTTACAAGCCAGATTTTGCACATCAGAAAGGGGCCATTCAGAGGATGTTTTGCATCTCCTCACTTTAAATCAAACTGAAACACAACAGAAAAAAATGGGTAACGGTTGCGGTGAAGTTAAGAATGTCATCCACGTGCCTATAGCAACATTTGGTGCAGGCCAGCTTCTGTTAAAGTGAAATAAAAACCACCCTCAAAAGTCTGTCTTGGGGTTTTTCTACAAGCAGACCCCAGCAGGTTTGCGTGGGCAGGGAAACCCAGTGGCACATTTCAACAGTTCCTGGCTTCCCCTGTGCTCCCTGCGTGCCTCCAGCAGCTTCTCTGCTCCTCAGCCCCTGCATGGTGGCAGCTACTTAAACCTGCAATGCCCTTCCCAGCCCCTTGGGAACCTGTTCCCAGCTGGAAAATCCAGATTATCATGTATCCATGGAGGGGAGAACCAGCCCAGCCTCCGGCTGCTTGCACATCGCTGTGGCAGCAGCACTGTTCATAGCTCAGGCAGAGTGCTCTGCTCACAGAGCACTTGGGACACAATTTTTCCAAGATCTCCCGACCTTTGATCCCCAAAGAACCCAAAATACATCCCCCACCAAAAAGCAGTGGCCATCTTTAATGCTTCCAGCCCAACCAGGGCTCTCACAGAAGGGCAGAAAGCAAAAGTATCGCAGCCAAGAAACATCAGGACAGGACTCGGAGGCAGCATGATAGACCCAAGTGTTGCCTGGACACAGGCTTGGACCAGAACCAACACAGATCCATCCCAGCTCCTCCCTGAGCCCCCCAAAACTGGCCTGGCCCAAAAGTCCAGCCCCAAAACTCCCCCCTGCCCCGCTGGGAGACGGGATCTTGGTCACAGCTCTGCAGCCCAGAGCCATCGGTAATTAAACTGGAGCAAGACAATTTAGCTCGTGATGCTATATTAATTCTCTCTGCTGTTTCCAAGCTGTTCCTTTGCCTTCCCTGCTGCTCTGCTGTCGGGGCTGCTGACATGGGAACTGCTCACTGGGCACTTTAGAGGCTTTTACTGTAATCAAGAGGATTTCTCAACACTCGCTGCTGGAAGAGACCCTGAGTGCTGACTTCTCATTTTCTGGGGGAGCGCAGAGGATGGAGACAAAGGCTCTGCCTTTGCCCACCCAGTGTTCTTGGGCTTTCTGGGTGCTCCTGACCTCGGCTCTGCTGGGATCCCTGCTCTGGCACAGCCCAGGGCCGGACACTCCCCTGCTGAAGGGCTGCACGATGCTGCCAAAACACTACCAAAGCCAGTTCCAAGGAGGAAACAGTAACCTTGCTGGCAGCAGGCAACGCTCGAGAGCCGGGCCAAAGCACTAGGCAGGTTTATCTCGACTTAACAGAAAAGCTTTGGTGCCTTTTAAGTCCTCACCCTGAATCTTTTTAATGCTTGACCCGCCCCAAACTCCTCCAGCCAGGAGGAGTCCTATTGCTCCAGTCCCACTGCTGAGAGGCACCCCGATGAGAGGGGGACATCATTCCCATGGCTGAACCTCTGCTCTCATTTCCTTCCTTTCCAAAGGCAGCAAGCACAAAAACCACCTCCAGGAGCCTGGGGGGTAGGGCCCCCTCTCCAGCCGGGTTCCCTCGTGCCCTGAGACCAGCTGGAGCTGGCAGCACCCAGCACTGCAAAACCCATCCGTGCTGCCCCCAGCCCCAGCCTACCCCCGCCTTTTTATCTTTATGTTATTTCTTCCCCTTTCTTGCTAGGGCTCGGGGAATAATTTCATCTGTTCCTGTCCAAGCTACTCTACTACCCTGCACCACACCAGCACCTGTGACATGTCCCCCACCACGTGGGGGGGGATACGTGGGATCCTGCCTGGGATACGGCTCCTGGATGAGATGGGGAAGGCAAGAGAAAAAGCAGCCCTTGGAGAGGGAGTGAGAAAGAAGTTGGATTAAATCAGCCCAATTCCCCTTCGCTACTGGTCCCCGATGGAGAACAGGCTGCGGCAGGAACCCAACCCTCGTGTGAGCCACCAGGGAATCCACTCAGCCCGCTCCAGGCGGGCTTGGCAGGCTCTGCCTGTGGAGGGGGACAGCCAGCAGCCGCACACCCCGCGACACACACAGCCGCTGCCGGCTCGGGNTACCCACCACCACGGGCCGGTTCCCCAGGAAGTTGAGGTCGCTGTTCTCGCCGAAGAGGTACCCCTCGGGGTGCGTGGAGTCGAACTTCTCCCCGCCCATGATGAAGTGGTTGGCAAAGTAACTCCCTGGAACGAGAACACAGCGAGAGCCTGAGCGGAGGGGGAGGAGGGGGCTCCAGCCGGGCGATGGAGCGGCACGAAGCCACCGGATCGATGGCTCGGAGGTGACTTTGTCCCCAGGGTCACCTTGCTGGGAGCCTTTCTGGTTGAGCTCACACGCTGAGAGCCCCCAGGCAGGCAGAGGCTGCCCAGAAGCCACAGTCCCTGCCCGCCCTCCCCTCTCCCTGCCGCATCCCACCCGCTTCAGCACCACGGTCCAAGCCTGGGCGCACAGAGCCGGGGTGGGCAGAGGCAGGTGCAGGGGTCCAGCCCTGGGGGCTGCTCCATCCGTGGGATTTAACAGTGCCTGCTCCCCTTTCCCTGTCTGGGAAATCCCTGTGAGCCCCAGTACGGCCGGAGCCACCCAAGGTCACCCTGACCTTCAGCCATCCCCGCACCGGCAGGAGCGGCCGGATCCCGGTCCGTGAGGAAGAAGAGGAGACGGCTCCTGGGGCAGCAGAGCAGAGCTAATCCTGGGTATAAACAGCAGCTCGTGTCCCGAGGAGGCAGGAGAGGCAGGGGCACCGCCTGACCTGCCAGAGAGCCCGGAGAACTCAGAGCCCCGGAGAAGCCAGGCTGGCTCCCACACCCCAGAGAACTCAGAGCCCTGCGAGCCCCGGAGGAGCCAGGCTGGCTCCCACACCCCCAGGGATGCTGCCGGCAAGAGCAGCGTGGACCAGGCACACAGCCCCCAGAACGGGCAGGGCTGCTCCTGCCCAGACCCGATGCCACACACCTCGTGTGCCACCCAAGGCAGCGTGTCCACGGCCAGACACTGCCCAGATTTGCTGCAGCTGCCACCAGGAAGGTGGGCAAAGCACAACTGAACCGAGTTCTGTCAGTTCCCAGCCTGCAGCCTTCCCTAGGAAGGGCTCACCTGCAGGAGGGAGGATTTTGGGGGCCTGTAGACCCTCCAGGAGGTCAGCACGTCCCCTGCTGAGTGCTCCACATTGCCCTGATGAACACAGAGCCAAAACACCGGAATGTCCCGGCCCCGAGCTGGGAGCAGCCCCCAGGTCAGGCACTTCTCCACTAGAGAAGAATTTCCTCCCAGCCTGGCCAGGAGCCAACTGGTGCCTGCTCCTTGTCCGTGAGATCTGGGCTGTGTGAGAAAAGCACATTGTGGTGCAGGAACTGGCCAGGCAGGAGGGTTGGGACTTGAGGTGGGGAAAAAAGGAAAGGGGAAGGTGGTCAGGGATGGGGCAGCAGCAAGGGGTGAGCAGAAGCACCAGGAGTCAGTCAGACATCCTGACGGCCACAGGGACAGGGTCTGGCTTATAAAAACCCCTAACCCACCAGCACAGATCCATCCCCACCCTGGGGGACACCCCAAACCCAAACATTTGGGAGCCACAGATAAAGGAGCTCAAGCCTGGGCTGCAGCTCTGCTTGTTGGGACTGAGGTCAGAGCTTGCAATCAGCTTCCAGCAGAGGCAGGGACTGCCCAGGGCTGGATCAGGCTTTAATATCAGGCACTTAAAACCCAAAACTGAGCCCAAAGCCCAAGGGGGGGAGTAGTGGGGATCTAACTCCGGGGCAGGAGGGACAAGTGGGGTCACACAGCTCGGCCACAAGGCCCCGTGGCGCGGGGATGCCCGGATGCAGCGAGCCCGTTAGCGAACGTCGACCATCAATTATTGATGCCTGCTGCTTTCAGGTCCCATTTTCCACGTACATAATTTATAGGCAGCTCGCCTGGAAGGACTCGGCCACGTGGAAAAAAAAAAAGCCCTGAGAGCAAAGTGCCGTCGGAGCTGCCTGCAGCGGCACAGCCAGGGGAGAGTGGGGCCATGCAGAGCTTTTCCTGACACTGACTTGGAGCAAGAGCAGGAGATGGCAAAGAAATTACAAACACGGAGAAAAGCCACCCTGGCACTGGGAAAAAGCTGGAAAATGGAGCACAGGCTCCCTGTGATTGGCCCAGCCACAGTTTAGTGGGTGCTGGGGGCTCCTGTAGGATGGGCAGAGCAGGTGAGGACCACGCTGCCATCACCTAGTCTCCCTGCCAGGGGTTGGGAGCACCCCTGGGTGCTGCAGGCTCTCAGCACATCCCCCAGAGGCTTCAACTCCCTCTTGACAGCAACAGAACCAGCTCTGTGCTCCCTCCCAGCAAAGGTCCTCCTTGCTGGTAAACAAGAGCCTTGAGTCGTGCCAGGCTTTTCCAGGGCAGCAGCAGCAGCACAGGAAAGCCCAGGGATGGGCAGGAGCGTGTCGGTGACTCCCTGGACACGGCCGGGTGGCAGAGGAGGGAAGCACCTTCCCAGCCACAGCCACCTCACTGGGCTGACTGCAAATCCAACGCCTACTCCCGGGGAAGGAGAGCCTGTCAAGGACAGGCACATCTCGGGAAGGGCTGTGCAGAGCGGCTGCTGGAAAGGAGGAATAAATCCAAACTTTGCCTGAGGTTCCTGGCAAAAAAAAATTCTTTGTGTCCTGCACATCTGCTGGCGCCAGCACACGGGACACATCTGGGACCAGCTGCCAGCTCCTTTTCCCCGTGAGTGCCAGCGGTGTCACCTTGTCAGGTGAAGGAGAAGGGCGAGGACCCTCGTGTGTCCCCGTGGCTCTGGCATGCAGTGACACACGTCCTGCACTGTCCCCCAAGCCTTCGCTGCCCCGCTGGGCTCTGGAACTGCAGCCCCTGGCTCTCCAACATTACAGCCTCGCTCTCCAAAGCTGCTGAAACAGAAAAGCTCATTCCCAGCTCGTCTCCCCGCTCCTGGTGAGGGAAGAACTGGGTTTGCACAGCCTGCGGTCAGCCCAGACGAGTGGCCCTGGCACAGCGCTGGCACAGGGACACCCTGCGGCCGCGGGTGCCAGCACAGGGTGCTGTGATGGGCTGGTTAAACGCTCTGGGTGCTTCTGCCCCCTGCACCAGACCCATGATTTAATTCTGTGCACTAAAGCGGGCAGCCAGAGCCAGCGGCAGCCGGAGCTGACGCCAAACCCTGTCCACAGCACTGCTGCGTCAGCCCTCGCCTGCCGGGGCTGTGCCACCACCTGGGGTTGTGCCCCCAGGACCAGGGGTGTTGCTGCTGGATCAATCCCTGTGCTCCTGCTGCCAGCCAGGGCCCTGCTCACAGTCCCGTGTGCCCCAAGGGAGCTCGGTGCCAACCTCAACCTCAGGATAGGGGCTGAAAGCTGGAGACTTGCCCCAAAAGCCATCCCAGTAGCCAGGCAGTGGGCTCCACCTCCAGGCCCCGCTGGCTCTCCCTCCCAGTGGCAGCCACTGGAGTAAATCCCAGCCTTTGTTTCAAAAACTGTGGTTTAACTAATCCCGTTGACACCCTGTCTAGAGGGGATGGGACCCCCAGGATGGGGAGATGCTAAACTGGGACAAGACACAGCTGCCCTATCCCCACGGGCTGCACTGAGCGAGCCCACAGCCCAACAGCCACAGCCACATCCACAGGGAGATGGAAATGCCCAAAGGTCCCATGAGATTCCCCTCCAGGACCACATTTCCAAAGCCAGTGGCTGTTTCCAGGTGGCTTTTGAGGTGAGGGAAGCGCTGCTGCCACAGAGGAATCGGCTCCGCTGCCCGGCACGTCCTCCCTCGGCTGCCGGCAGCGCCCGAGGCAAATCCCGCTCGGATTAGAGGCAAACCAGCCATAATCTCCCAGGGCCACCAGCCTGCCCTTGTCCCAGTGCAGATGGCTGTGTCACCTGGGCACCTCCTGCCTCACTCCCCGAGGAGCCTGGGCAGCACCAGGACCATCCCCCCCAGCTCTGCCCAGACCCCAGCGGTGGGACCAGCCCTGCCCGGGCGCTCCCTGAAAGCCGGAGCTAAGCATCAGCCTGGTGACCTCTGCCAGCTGAGATGGGTTTGGAAGTGCTCAGCTGGGTGCGCTTGCACCCTCCACCCCTTTGTACCCAGATATTTCAAGAACCCCTAAAAAAGACGTGGTCCCGAGGGAAAAACTTGTAATGCACGGAGACACCGTCTCTACAAAGAGCAACCCCGTGGATGGGGTGGTCCAGCCTCACCTGGCATCAAAGTGACAGAGGCCTTGAAACCACGTAAAAAGGGAAGCTGGGGGAGCCCTGTGGGAAGGCAGGCTGTCAAGGATCAGCCATCTCCAGCCAGCTGTGCAACCTATTTTAGATTAAAATTTAAAAAAAAAAAAAAAAAAAGGCAAGCACAGCTTTTCAGGACGAGCGCAGGGTTTGTGTTGGCTGTAATTCTTCCTAAGGAGGTCTTTAGTTGTAATTAGCGAGTAATTTGTCACAGCGCTAACGATCCGAGCGTTTTCCTTATCCTATTAACTACCAAAATAGTTCCCTATTAATAATATTTAGTGCTGCAAGGATCCTGTGCGATCTCCTCACATGCACACACGGTGCTCCGGGGCATCACCCACCGGTGCCGGGATTTTTGCGGCTCTGAAGCGCTGCCCACCCAAGAAGGGCTGGACCCCATCACCCTTCCCTCCCCAGCGTGCCCCCCTCGGACCCCCGCTCAGCCCGGCCCTTGCAGGGAGAAGTGAGGCACGGAGGGGAGGGACGGCTTTTCCAAGGTCACTCACAAGGTTTGAGAGAGGGCCGGACTGAGGAGTGGGAGATGCATCACCAGCGAGCCTCGAGGCAGGGACAGGAGCCGGGAAGGCGAAGGCTCCCCACGGCACAGGCTGGGGGTGCTACGATGGGGCAGAGCCCTGGGAAGGAGGGATCCCCTCCAATCCCTCCCACCCCAGCCTCCCTCATCCTCCCGGGAATTTAAACCCAGGATTTTCCCGAGGAGCCAGCACCGGAGTAACCGGCTGTAAAAAGCGCCTCGGGAGCCCGGTGCCGCAGACCGCGGCTACAGAAATAATTATAACAATAATGTCATTAAAGTCGCGTCAACTCAGCCAAGTTTGGGAACAGGGCTGTGCCGGCAAAGGGGCGCCCGGAGAGGGGTGACCCCCATCCCTCCCGCGCCGCACTCAAGTAGGGTGCCCCGCACCAGACCGAGATTTTTAGGGTGCCCCCCTTGTGCGTCACCGTTTCCTTTGGGGTGCGCGGGGTCACCCCCGCCCGGAGCAAGGTCGTGCCCGGTGCCCGCCCGGCTCGCTCCCCTCTTTCCCTCCCCATCGGCGGCTCCGGGACGCGAAACCCCCCGGGAGCTCACCGGATTTCGGGGGGTATCTGTAGACGGAATTAGCGGGGATATCCACTTCCTCCACCCCTGCGTTCTGCCGGCTGGTCAGAGCCCCCATGGCCGGGCCGGGGCTCAGCGGGCGGAGGGCGGCGGGGAGTCCTCCCGCCCGGGACCGGGACGGGGGCCGGGACCGGGGCTGGCGGCGGCCCCCGCCCGCAGCATCCTCCGCTCCGCTCCGCTCCGCTCCGCTCTGCGCCGCGCCCGGCGCCGCCTCCGCGGCACCGCGGGGCTGCGACACTCGGGGCGGGGCCGGCATNCACTTACCTGCCCCCCCCCACGGTGGCACACGCGTGCCCACAGTGCCACCCACCTGCCGAGCCCTGTGTCACCCAGTTGCCTCCAGTACCGCTCAGTGGCCCTGCTCGCCATCATCTGCCACCCTCAGCCACCCCGCAGTGACCTCCGTCCACCACGGCCCACCCTCCTCCCATCCATGTCCCCAGCCCCACCAGCTGGGGGACACCGAGCAGCAACGCCAGCTCAGGGACCCCCAGGGACAGACTGGGCACGGTGCCTCTGTCCGTACCCCCCGCCGCTGGCGTGTCCCCTGGGAGAAGCACAAGCCCCCCACTTTTCCCGGCAGCTCACAGCGGGAAGGAGCTGGTGCAGCTGTTGGCGCAGGGACTGATCCCCTCCAGCGGCACTTCAGGGGTGCGCAGCACTGCAGAGGGGGAAGGTTAAAGCCCCCCTCCATCTTCCCCATCCTGCCTTCCCAGCTCCGCTCCGCACCAGGAGCAGCTGCAGCCGCCGGGCGCAGCCTCTGGAGGCAGGGAGCTGCCTGTCCGCTCCAGTGCACCCCAACAGATCCCCCCAATTTCCCCAGAGTTAAATTACTGGGAAGCACTGGTCACCTACTCATTTTCCACTTGGAGCTGAAGAGGAAGGATGGGCCCTTTGACCGCTCACTTAAACCCGCCGGTGATTAATTAGTCCGGCAGCACCAGTTAGTGGAGCATCACATGATTTTGATTCGAGTTGATAACACGAGTGCTATAAATATCAAACGGGAGATGTGCAGGGAGGCGGATCGGCTGCCCTGATGTCCTCGGCTACTCAGCGGTGACGAGCAAAGGCCGTCCCCGGGGCTCCCCCCCCTTTATCCTCTCCCTGCAGAGGGCACATGGATCCCCCTCCCCAGCTGCTTCCTACCCACATAGCCCCAAAGGCAGCTGAGAAAAGCCAAACCAAAGAGCAGCCCGGGGTGGGTTTGTACCCTGTTTGTCGCTGTCACAGCGGGACCCACATTCCCAGCAGTGACACCACTGTGGATGTCACACCTGGGCTGAGTGCCAGCGGCAGCACTGGCTGAACAGGAGGATTGAGACTCCGTGATCTTAAAGGTCTTTTCCAACCTAAATGGTTCTAGGAGGAGCCGAGGGCAACATCCACACCGGGAGCCTGCTCCAGCTCTCAGTGCTGGGAGCCCCGAGACCCCAGGGACTGATCCCTGCTCACCCCAACACACGTTGTTGGGGATCCCGTTCCGCACAGGGATCATTTAAAAATCTAGCACAGCCCAGCACTGCTGAGCTGCCAGCCCCGCTCCCCTGCCTCGCTCCAGCCAGCACCGACAGCGGGAAACTGGGAGAGGGAGCCAGCACATTTCATTACTGGCACACGGCAGACTGCAGGGTTTTAGTGCAGATAATAATTCAAAGTTATCCCCGTGCAGATCCATAACCCGGCAGTCATTACACGCAGAGCTGCTGCCTGCATGCACGGCTCGTGGTTTGTTTTTTTTTTTCCCAGCGATTACTGCAGCAGAGGATTTTGTAGGACAGTGCCGCAGTGGAGCGCGGGAGCGCTGGCAGGAGCTGGGTGACGATACGGCTTCGAGGGCAGGGTCCCTCCCAGTTCTGCCCGGCCGCAGATTCCAGAACACATAAAGCCAGGAGAAACCCCAGCAGGGCTGGCCTGGAGGGAGAATCCAGAGAAAACGCGATGTTTAACCCCAAAATGCACGTGGCTGCTGGGCAAGATGCGAGTCTGGAGCTCGTGCTGCCCAGCGGTGGGATTTGGGATGTGTGTTGGACACGGAGAGAGGATCCTGCTCCTGCCACCTTGTGCTGAGAGGGAAACTGAGTCACAGTAGAGCACAGCAGTTAATGTTGTAACAGGAGGGTGAGCAGCTCACCCACAGCAGAAAATGTTTGTCTGCACACCCAGTTCCTTCCCAGTTCACTTCCAGTTCCCCCAGCACAGACTGTGGAGCCCCCAGCCGCTCTCCTCCCGGGTTGGCTCCGCTCTGTGCAGCCCCGCGGGGGCTGGGGACAGGGGGACCCTTCATTAGTGGCGCTCAGGGCTGCCCTGTCCTTGGCTCCCCACCCCCTGCCTGGACGGGTGACCCCAGACCCCCGGGGTCCCAGAGCAGCACATCTGGAAGAGGATCTCAGCGTGGAGAGGTGACAGCGAATCCTGCCCCAGAAAGGGGGCTCGTTTTGAAGAATTCACAGTCCTGCTGGCTTTTCCAAATGTCACCAACACTGCTTTGTCACAGCTCTGGGTGCCAAGGCCCCGTGAGCAGTGTTCCCATGGGTTTCCCCAGGCAGGCACTACCTGAGGCCGGCTGCTCCCAGCTGGGAGCCGCTCCGTGCACACGAGTGGTTGGCTTTGGCAAGCAGGAGGCTCTGAGAGCTCGCCAGGGCTGCGTGCAGGAGGCAGCTGGGGCTGGGATCCCTGCATCTGGAAGTGCTCCTCTCACACCTCCACCTGCCTCAAGGCTGGGTTTGCACCAAGAACACAAAGCTACCAAAATCTTACTGGGCAAGCAGGACCCTCCATACCCACTGCTGCATCCCTGTGATGGGATCCTCCTGAATATCCCAGGAGGATTCCCAGCCTGAGGAACCACACACTGGCATTGCTTCTCCATTGCACCCCCGTCTGCTGGACCTTGCCTCTGTGGGACCACCAGGACTTTACAGAAGCCGCACACAGGCCCTCACTGCTAGGGGCTACCAGCTGCAGATGCAACTTCAAGTTTCCATCCCTCTGCCTCCTCATTCCCTCTCCCCTGGCCAGCTGGTCACCCCTGCCACATCCAAACCTCGAATGGCTTTTCCCAGATCAACCTGTATTCACACCATGAGTCTGCAAAGTCCCTTGTCGCATTATTTGGGGTTTAAATGCCAATTTTCCCTTTTAAATCAAAACATTTCAAGGCACGAATCGCACAAGTCCCACTCGGGTCCCCAAAGGCGGTGTGAGGGAAGCACACCTGGGGGAGTTCGTCCTTTCAGGCTGAGACTGGAGCTCAGAGTCGTCAGGATTTTAACCATTAACAAAAAATCCCAACCTCAGCCCAAACTGAGAGCTGCCCTGATCCCTGTAGCCTTTACATGGGAGGGGCACGGGCATGAAGAGGATGGGTCTCTGCTCCTGCCCCTGGCATGCGGCTAGGGTCCCATCCTTGGGGTAAACAGTTCCCAGATGGGAGGGTGGCGCTGGGAGAGCCTTGATGGGGGAATGGGGGAGCCTTGCTAGGGGAGTCAAGAGAGGGGGTTAAGGGGGAACCCCTGCAGGGGGCAACAGGGCTCCCAAGAAGGAGGAGACGGGGTGCTGGGAGAACTTTGCTGAGGGAAGAGAGGAGCCTTGCTAAGGAAATGAGGGAGCCTTGCTGGGGGAGCCAAGGCAGGGGGTTAAGGTGCAG
>VXBT01001866.1:6648-21036 GCA_013400235.1 Oriolus oriolus
CACACAGAGGAACAAAGACCCAAAAATGCCTGGAAAATGGGGCAAATGTTGGAGAAATACCCCTTCCCAACATGTGGTGCAAGATGGTGCCAGCCTTCACTCTGAGGAAAGTGGAGCTTCCATGGGGGAGGTCCAGCAGTAGGTGAAAACCTGGTGTCCCTCTGGCTTCCACCTCCTCTCCACAGCAGTCACAGTGAGTGAAGCAGCTGGCCTGGAGCTTCTTGGTGTGCTCCCTGGCTTGTCTCCCCAAGGCTTGGAGTTGGAATGGGGTGGCCCACTCCGGCCAGTCCTGCTTCTCCATTCTTGGACCAGCAGCTGTTCAGTTCACCCCAAGGCAACTGAAAGATTGCTACTGCATGTCCTCCAAGACATGTAAGCGAAAAACTTTTTGCCTGGGCCACGCAAGCCAAGCTAGCCAAGCAAAACCAAACCACACAGTGTCAGCTGGGCGGGGAGGCTTCGAAAATGCCCACCAAAAAGCCCAAAGCTCCCCCCCTTCCTTGGCCCTGCACATATCCAGTCCTGGGCCTTAAGGATGCAGCAACCATTTTTGGACATAAAGCAGAGGATCATGGAATAGACTTTCATCATAAATCACTCCACGACAGGCAACAAAGCTGGCGAAGGTTCTAGAAAATATGTCCTGTGAGAAGCAGCTGAGGGAACTGGGTTTGTTTATCCTGGAGAAGAGGAAGCTCAGGGGACACTTCATTTCTCCCTACGATTACCTGAAAGAAAGTTGTAGTGAGGTAGGGGTCAGTCTTCTCTGCCATGGCTCAAGTGAAAGGATGAGATGCAATTGCCTTAAGTCGCACTAGGAGAGGTTCTTATTAGATATCAAGAAAGAAAATTCACTGAAAGCGATTAGGCATTGAAATAAGCTGCCCATGGAGGTGGCAGAGTTACCATCTCTGGAAGTGTTCTTGTGGGTATGGTTCAGGGGTGAATGTGGTGGTTCTACACTGTTGGTTGCACTAGGTGATGTTGAAGGTCTCTTCCAACCTTGTTACTCTGCGATTCTGTAACAGGAAAGCGTTTTTTTTCACCTCAAGAAATGGTAACGTCTTTGCAACATATTTTGCCCCTGGTGTTACATCTGAGCTGTTGTACATGACTATGGCAGACCTAGACACTGCTTTTTTGTGTTTCACGCCATAAAAGTCATAAAATCACTTCTCTTAGATGCAGTTCACCTCATGGATGCGATTTCTTCAGGAAGTGGTGGCATTGTCCCAGGTGATGCAGATCAAGTGTCTCAGCAAAGTGAAGACATTTCTTCTGTGGCAGCTGAACTGTGCCTTGAACCAATACTCCCAAGGTCAGACAAGAAGCTTCCCATATTCACTGAATAATACAGCATTTTGTAAGTCTTCCTTTTCAACACCATGTCCCCTGATACCAAGCCATTTAAAAGCTGCTTTTGCAAGGCTTAGTCCATTGTTCTCTCTGAATGCCTTTAACACAACATGGTTTCTGTATCTTGCTGTCTGGAACCCCTTCTCCCTACCCCTCTCACCATCTCAGGAACCTTGATGTGATTAAAAATTGCATTGAAGGAACATTGCTTTTGTGGTTTGATGGAGCAGTTTGCATGGTCTGAAGGCTAGCAGCTGGAGAGCTATGTCAGTGCCATCACACTAAACTCACACTTGGTTGCAAAGGCATCTGAACATTTGGGAAAGGGTTGATTACTGAAAGACATGAGAACTGATAAAAAACAAGATGCCCCAGCACTTGCTGAGCACTTGCTGTTTCAGAGGGCTCCAAAATTTCTGTTACAGTTATACTAAAAAGAAAAAAAAAGAGCACATTATTCCACTGATTAGCGCACAAAGAAAGAAATCTTACCATTTAAAAGGATATGACTGAAAAAGAAAATATTATTATATTTGCATCGCACACAGGAAACTGATGTGCAACAGAAAGAGGAGATTTGTCCATTTGGAGCTTGTGTTTCCAGAGTACCATCCCAAAGATTAATCCTCAAAAAATATCTTCCCACAATATCATCAGCAATAAAGCTCTCTGTTGACGCATGGGATCTAAAAAACACTGCTGATGTTTCACAATAAATAAGTGCAGGGAATTTTTCTCTTAGTTTCCAGACTTGATTTTTGAGATGGCATCAGATCCAGGCCAATGTGTGAGGGAGAGATAAAATGGAGTTGGGCTGCAGGCTGTGAGATGTGCCTGCAGAAGCACAAAGAAGCACATGGCAGCACAGAAGAAGCACATGATAGCACAAAGAAGCTTGTCTGCCCCAGACCCTGGGAGAAGAGGCTGCCAAGAACTGACAAGCAAGTCACCTAATACAGAGACATTCAGAAGGTGTGCTGCTGACATGGCAGTGTGTGATAGGTCGAAAGGTGTATAAAACCAGCTTGTTCTTTGAATAAAAAGGATTCAGTTTTCCCTGCCGGGCTGGGTCCGTTTCAATCGCCGACACCAATGGATTGTACTGGTGACAAGCATTCATGCTTTGCTCTTAGTCTCTAACTCCATTTTCATTTTTATTCTCAATGTTTTTTTCTTGCACACAGAGGTTCTGGTGGAATCTTTGCACCTGTTTGTATTTCCTATTGAAATGTTTAAAAAGCGCAACTTTCTTGTTTCCCAGGTGAGTTTTTAAGTATCAGATACTTATATTGACACTTGGTGTCACAGAAGCGATTGTGGTTTGCCTCCTTTTTTCTTCATCAGATAGGGAAAACATCACCAGTGTTGCACAATCTAATCTTTCTTTCACCAAAACTTCACCAGTGTTCTACTGTTTTCATTTCTGTCTGGGTGAATGTGCCACTTGTCAGGGAATATCATCTCTGAGTTCTGTATTTAGTCCAAGGCTAGGCTGCGTCTTCCATCAATAGAGAAAACAACCTCTTTGTGTCTTCCTCTTAACAGGGGTGAACTCTTTTACTGACCATAAAGGGAACTGAAAAAATTGGTTGGGAGAAAACATGCTGGCTTACTGGTAGATTCTAGTCTTCAGTGAACCAGTAATGAGCTTTCAGGGTTACAGCTAGGCAGACACTGACAGTCTGAAAACAACTCTTACATTCTGTACTTCAACAAAAAAATAGAGTAACTTTGAAAATTCATTTTCCACATGTCAAAATTAGGTCTCTAAAGACTTGAGTGTAAAGACTTCTGATTGTTGCAATCTTTCCATGTCTTTTGACTGTGCTAATGAGAGTTGCAGCATTGAATCCAGGAGGTGGTAATGCAATGAAACCACCTCCCACCTTATGTCTAACTCAGCCATGTTGCAGATCCGCTCTTCCCTCCCTCCTCTGTAATGAAATGCAAGGCAGCTCCTTAAACTGATAGTCTCAGTGGCTTTGGTTGAACCAGCAGGGAAAGAACCCTGCCTTTGGCAGTTTTCAGCAATGACTTAAACATCTGTGAGCCATATTTGTTTATCTTTGGGTTAAAAAAACTGAACAGAAAGGTAGGAGAGCTGGGATCAATTTCCGGCTGTGCTGGAGGCTTCCTTTGTGTTTAGTAAAAAGGAGATAATCCTCTCTCTACATAAGAGTGGACAGTCTCCCCAGTTCAAGCTATGCAGGAGCTGTGTATTGGGATGCATTCATGCAGAATCAGAAAAAATGGTTTTAAATTTTTATTAAGACTGCTACATGCTTCCAGAATATTTATGGCTGCATATAATAAAGGAATGCTTTCCAATTTTATTTTGCTTTCCAAATTTAGTTATAAAAAGCCCTCAGACCACTAAAGGAAATTACTAGACACTTCTCCCAGTATTTTCTATCAATTATAAGATTCACCAAAAATGAAGTCGTACAATAAGGTGGTTAATTGTTATAAGCTGATTTGGCAATGATCTTCCAGAGACCTTATTTTTAGAAGACTATATAGAAGAAAATATCCATCACTGGTTGCATTCCTGTGTTCTATAAGTTTGTATTACTTCATTATGTAATTATTTGTTTTCTGTTTTCTTCAGAAAGAAATACAGTATCTTCAGTACTGAAGATTCTGGTAGGAAAGTTGTGACCCTTGAAAATTCAGAACAAAATGTTCTACTTTGGCTGATTTGAACCAAAGATTGAGCTTTTTATTTTGTTGAACTACGGCAAAATGCTTTTTTCACAACTATTTGTTCTGAAACGACTGGTCTTGCTTATGACACAGTGCCTCATGAGAAATGTATCTCAATGCTCTATTAATTTCCAGCCTATTCTTTGAAGGATAGAACTTCCCATCATATGTCTCGATCTCTTTCTGATCAAATAATCTGCTTTGTCATGGGAATTTCACAAGGCTGTGTGCCCCAGGGTAAATGTAGCATGCTGTACAAAAATGATTTATAAAACAAACTGTGGTTCCACATACAGTACCTACAACCCCATAGGCAAAGTACCACTATACAGAAATATAGTGTAACCTTAAACTTACTTAAAATTAATTGTATTTTGATCACCAAAATTGAGATTTTTTTTAGAACTTTTGTCCAACTTTGCAATAAAAACAAAGCCTGAAAGACTGGTATTTCCCATTAATTCTTCAGTATGACTTCGTGCAGTCACTGTTTTTAAAGTGTAAAAAAAAGGAATATATGGAGACTTAGGAATAATATTTGGAAGTGAGATGAGGAGCAAAAAAATAGCAGTAGCTATGTTACAATCATAGCAACATTTTTCATTACTAGAGTAAGGCCAAGTCAGCCACATTCTAGAGAGGAGAGCTAGCTATTATTGCAGGCATCATTACTAATTACCATGTCACTATGCAGACATGGAACAGCTGAGAGCTATCATAAAGCTTCCTCTTACATGATACACTGAAAAGGCTTTTGCTTCCATACTATTCACTCCTGGCCCAGATAAGCTGATTTAATTAGATTCTTAGTAACATTCAAGTTCAGAAATGAAAGACTTTGCTCATGCAGAATGATAACATTTCATGAATTTTGAGAATCTTAAGCATAAACTCAAGATTTGAATCTCAACATTTAACAGAGATCAATATATTTTGAGGGGAAAGTAGGTGATACATACAGGAAAGATGAGCCTATGCCTCTGTTTTTCTACAAGCCATCCCCATCCATGCCCTGAATGACCTGTGTTGTGCCTGCCCATTGGACTGCCTCCCTGACCTTGTCTCTTCTTAGGACAGAGCAGATGATCTTTCGGAGGATTTAATTAATTTTTTTTTGTCTTTCTTCAGTGTTTTTTATCTTACAGTCTACAAATAAAGGGGGATAAGCTGCAAGGCCAAGAGCAGGCAGGTAAGACAAAACATCATAACATCATTCATCATTTCTAATGAGGACTGCTTAACTACAAAATATCAAGGACTACAAATCTCGGCCTGGGTTGGGAGGAGCTATTGGGAGAATGTGATATCCATGGATAAGGTGTAGATTTTTTATCTCATGAGGCCTTCATCTGAAAAGTCCTAGGCTCACCTTCTTCACTGGCATGATTTCATTTTCTTCTGCTGAAGGAGTAAAGGTTTCTCGGATGGGTTTGCAACGTACTCTGGAAGTTATGGTATAAGATTATAAGGTGACTGTAATTCTGCTTGACCCAAATGCAAAACTTCTCCCTTGTTCTCACCTGCTTTCCTGATCTGTTGAGCGCACGGAATTCAGAGGGAAAATTTGTTTTTAATAGGGAAAGGTCCAGAAGCCCAAGTCACCTCACAGCTCTTCATGTCCACAGAACAATACTTTGGAAGCCCAAAATATTATTTATCAGTGTGTCCATATCTACTCTGTCTGTTCATTGGGTTCACAAGCAGAAGATGCAGTTCAACCATTTGTGATTTAATCTTGTCTCCTGTTAGTCAGAGATTACTAAGGCTAAAATGTTCTATCTTCCCTCGAGTATACGAGGCCACATTTTGCTTAGCAAAAGTATGCTTAGATGTTTAGTGAACAGAGTCCCAATTAGCACCACAGTTGGTTGACAAAGCATTTTTTATTTGTTTGTTTATGTTCATTAGGTTTTCCGATAGATTTCTAAAGGACATTATTTCCCCCAAGATCTTCCAGTTTGGTAATGAGATTCAGTGTTTCTAATGTTGGGAACAAAGTACTTGCAGAGACCAGGAAATATAAATACCGTGCCTTCCTATTACTATTTCTCTGACACCTTGAATATGGAGAAAACAAACTCTAAGAAATGTCAGCCTCTCTAATGAGAAA
The DNA here is from genome assembly GCA_013400235.1 of Oriolus oriolus. NCBI lineage: Eukaryota > Metazoa > Chordata > Aves > Passeriformes > Corvidae > Oriolus > Oriolus oriolus. Next base: position 12,818 of record VXBT01001866.1, read on the forward strand.
CTTGTCATGAGGGTCTTATCATTAGAAAAAAATGTGGAGACTCTAACCATGAGTAAAATGACCCATGTTGCACTACCCAGAGACGTAAAGTTTGTCCAAGTCATGAAGTGAACATGGGGTCCTGAGCAGTTTATTACCACTTAACAGGTTGGATGGCTTCATCTTGCTAGCAGTACATTGGCATGCTCTTGCCCCACAGAAATACAGGACAATTCAACTTACTTCGGCCTACAGCAAAAGCTAGTTAAGGTGTCACAGCCTGTGTTTGCCTGGTTTTAGAGTACAGCCACACCAGCTACTGCCTCTTACCCAACCTGCAATAACCTATCATGTTATGCCCATTTGATTTTTTGGTGACCTGCTATTGCCTATGAACACAGCATCATTAAATTCATCCTTAAGTTCTTTACTTAAAACCCTAGCCAGTGTTTCACAGTGCTAGGTTTTTATTTTGCAGCGTTTATGTTCCCTGAGTTCTGGAGATGTGAGATATTGAGGAAATCACATCAGTAGCTGACGCTGTGGGGCGCTGCCGTGGCTATCGCCCAGCCCACGGTGCCCTGAGTCCTTCCCGCTGACAGCTGTCGCACAGGGCAGCTGCTGGAGGTGCTGCTGTGGAGCAGGTTGACAAGCTGCGCAGGCAGGCACAGCCACTAGATGGAGCAGGCGACGCCAAGCAGTAAAGGAAGGAGACGGGAACTCCCCTGTGGGTCCCAGGAACACCTTACGTCGGGAAGATCCCGGGACTGAAAATGCAGAAATGGAGCTGAACGTAGGGTTTTATACAAGGGGAAAAGGGGGTGGAGAAAAGGGGAACAGCCAATGGGGTAGAACCAGGGAGAAGAGTAACAGGGGAAGCAACAAATAGGGAGAACCTGGAGGTGGGAGCTAGAACAGGGAACCAATCAGGGATCGAACTTCGAAGAACATTCTGGAGGGAGAGGCGGTGACTCTACACCCTAGAGTCACCCTCGGACCCGCCTTTCAGGGCAGTCCTCATTCAGGTGCCCCCACCACAGGATAGCCAGGGCTTGATGGGCACTGGGCAGCTCCAGCCCACTTGTGGGCAGAGTCACCGCAACAAGCAGCCAGTTTGTGGTATAATATTCTATTACAGAGAGGAATATGTATGTCCTGCTAGGGGCAAAACTGTATTAAGTCTCACTTTCTAATCTTACTTTTTTACATTTTCAAGGATTTCATAGTGAATCTACAACTTCTGTTGGCACATGAGTAGGAAATAGTATACAGCTAGCAGCTAATTCTAATTCAAATTATGCTCAGTTTGCTGCTAGAAAGTCTGTGTTATGTTACTACACAAATTACAGGATGTCAGTAACCTTTATATTCTCCATTTGGATGGATATCCTTTTACTGAATAAGCCAGAAGAAACTCATCTTAGAATTTATGAGCAGAAGAATAATCCTCTGAAAGGATGTTTTCTCCTTCTTTACTGAGACAATTTTGTTAAGTAGAAGAGAAAACTTTAAAAGGTTTTCTTCTCTACTTATTTTTTTTAATAAAAAAGCCCCTAGCATATATCTTACAGAATCCAGGTATCTTCTGCTGTTTGTAGGCAAATATTACCCTACCTTTCAGAAGATCAGCGTGTTATTTCAGTGTTAGAAGAGGAAGTGATAACTACAGGCACTGTGTATTTTCATCTGATTTATCACTATGTCATCCTCATGAAATGATCAAATACATACCTTGCAGCTCACAGATATAGCACACTTGGAGTCCAGTAAACAGTGTCGTAAGTTCTTGGACATATATTTCCTCCTCCAGAAACTCATGCAAGTATTCAGCATCTGTCACTACTCTCAAACACATTTAGTATATGATGCTAAGCCCAGAGAAATCAATATTCACAAATATCCACAAAATTTTGAATATACTTGAAAAACTATTATGTACCAAAAAATTGTACCTGTATATGTCGGAATGAGACTATAAAGTAATATATTATAATTGTGGCTTTTTTATTAAAAAAAACCAGGAATTACAATTTATTTTAATCAAATTTGCTGTATGTATATCTTCAGTGGTTCTGCAGCAGACGGTGGAACCCAACTCATAATGCCTACTTTTAAATACAGGGGCTTAGACGGTACTGCTATTGATTTATGAAATGTAAAGGCACTTACTTTTTTATTGACATGAATTGTAATATTCCATGCCTAAACTACACTGTGAGCGTCCCACAGTGATATTGTTTGGCAACTTTGTCACTCAGGCTAAAGTTTTTCCTTATTTAATGAAATCAGTCTTTTGGTCTTTTCTCTAGTTTGACAGATTTCTGTTTTGAGGGGGAAAAATGTAAGAAAAATAAATTATTTTCAGTTCTTCTTTGCAATTTCCTTCTCTCAAACTGGTATCAGCAGTTTAGTTCAAAAATCTGCATATCCCTCTAGACCTGTTTAACATGTAAGCTGATGGATAACCTGTGATGATAAAAGAAATTATCAGTGCAATGCTTCCACTCTATATAAACATTTGCTACTGATCTTGATAGGTGTGTGTGTAAAGTTCATTTTGGGCATACCAAAACCTGTTGACAAAGACTACCATGGTGTGTGATATTCCTTTTACAGTGTGAGGGCTCTGAAAAGCAGTTATTTCTCTACAGATTAGCAAATATAATAAAGTGAAGAACATAATCATTCTCAGGTGCTACTCCTGCTGCTGCAACTCATTGTGCCTTGTGTGTCCAAAATTTTGTTATGAGCAATTATGTCTTTTGAAGTAGGTGGCTAGAAAAACCATACTCCCTAAAGGTTCTCCAAAGATTCACCATCTGTCAAAAGTGAGCCACTCTGCCACCTTTATATTTAACTGATACCTTACACCTACATTCTCACACCTACTGTAACATACTGTTCTTGAGAATAAGCGTATTGCCACACTCGTATTGACTCCTCTTCTAAGACATTGCTATTATGTATCATTATAAACCGAGACAAAATGCAAATGTTTACTCTAGGAAAAAATAATAATGACATCCCAGAGGAGTACATAAGTAAACACGTTTCATGGTTGCTTTTTACCAACCAGGTTCCTGCTAGAGTTTTCAGAAAGTCCAGTAATGTCAAGCTGCAAGAATCTCAGCTTTTCCCGCATGCTCACGCCCACTGGTCCACCCCAAAGGTTAGTTACATCCATGTATTACCAGCAAGGAATACAAGTTATTAGTCTGTCAAGAGATCAGCAAATGTGAGTACAATTTTAAATATGCAGTCAAGGTCTTAATTTGTAAAAGCCATGTACTGATTTATTTGAACAAGATCAAAATAGTCTTCTGAATAATAGTTATCTGATCTCAAACAGGTTTGTAAAAAATCAAAACCTACCTGAAGCTACAGTGGGCTTTGGATCCTCTGGAAGGTAAAAGGCTGTGAGTGCTTATGGCAGCTGCAGCATGCCTTGTCTGCGTTGTGTCTAGAGCAAAAGGAGCCTGCAGAACTGTGAACCTACACCTTTTATTAATGTTCTACTTGCTAAGCTATCTAGACGTAATGCCATCAGATTATTCTGAGGAGAGGAACATGTATTAATCTTTTAGCAATGTGACCCAAAATGCAACATGACTACTTCCACTTCAGCAGTAGTCCCCACAGGAGGGGAAAAGAAGGGAAGATAATTTCTTATTAAGAACAAGACCATATGATAGCTACTACAAGACAAAAGTGGTAACAAGACAGTGATGTAAATAATCTTAATGTTTCCACCACAGCATCACTGAATGGCTGGTGTTATGGGAAAAGGATCCAGTGGAGATTCTTCTTGATTTGGGGTTTGGTACAGAAGAACCTGATGTCTGCACAAAAATCCCTCCTCGGTTCCTCAGTGGTGTTTCTGTAGCAAAAGGATTTGACATCCAAGCCTTTTTGCAAGCTCAGAAGAAGCAGGTGGACATTGAGAGGCCAAACCTATATGGTAAGGAGAAACATTTTGGCAAAAGGGGAAGTTTTAGCCATAAATAATGTGGGAATTGAGAGGGTAGAGAAGAAGTGCTTATGAAAAAATTCATGTATTTAGGAGACATTGAGGAACCTTATGTAGCCCTTTGTGGCAATGATACTTCCTGATATGACTGAAGTACTGTTTAGTTCTACTCAGCTATGGACTCTGATTTATGTGCTGAAGCTACTGGCTTGTGGCATTTTAAAACAAAACTTCATGCCCTCTGTAAGACCTACCCCACAATCAGAGATAGTCCTTGGTGTTGCAGAGGCTGCAGAATTAAAGGCATCCATTGATTCAGCCACTTCACCAGCAGTACATTAATTAATATGTACCGACCATCCCTGGTGATGTAAGTCAATAGAGAAGATATGGAGTTCAGCCAGGTCAGACATGAGCCTACATTCCTTTTACCCTTGGTGGATCCCTCTCACAGGGCAATGTGCAGAGCAGATGACATGATATTAACTTCCCATGACTAGAGGTGCCAGAGCTTGTGCCTTAGACCCTAACTAGAACCTAACAGTTTTGGGGTTCAAATACGCACTAACGGTAGATGAGGATCATATTTTAAGTACAAAAATTTGCACATTTAACGCACACAGTCTTGATTTTTATTCATTTAGATGCTTTAGCTCTTCTTTCATGTATTTTGCTGTTGAGAAAGGAATATAAGGTCTTCACCCCAAAGATACTTGTGTATTAAAATAGCATTGTTAATCCACTGGTACATCATCCATCTGAAAAGTCCCTTTTTGACATCATATTCCCACAGGTTGCGGCACAGGATAGCCAGATGGCTCTTGAAATCTTCTGTTTACTGAAGATGCTGAGTGAAGCAGGATGTCTCACATAGCCCATGTATTGTTGTTTAGAAATGCACCAAGCAAGAAGTAAGGGTGGAATGAGAATTGAAAGGGAAATGTCAAAGCGTTGTGGAAAATGTGTTCCCCTCTGCTCCCCCACCCAGGCCCTGTCTTTTTATAGCAAGCCCTGTGGGCACATTTCAATATTTACAGCAAACTGATATGTCAAACGGGTTTCTCAGTTCTCACTTTATTTCTCTCCTTAGAGAGAGAGGAGAGAGGGATCAGAGCTAATAGGTATGAGTGGATGGAGATGTATTTGATGAGAGGACTTTTAAATGGATAAGAAATTGCTTGGATGGATGCATCCAGAGGGTAGTAGCCAATGACTCAGAGTCCCGAGTGACTCTGAGATCCAGTGCACCTTCAGCAAATGTGGAGATGACACCAAGGTGGGTGGTGCAATTGACACACCTGAAGAACAGGATGTCATCTGTCGCGATCCAGGGGGGTCCGCGGAGATGCTCACACCCCAGCTATTATCACGACACACCAACAGCAAGGAGTCAGGAAGGGTCTCTGCATAGGATTCCACCAGGAAGTTTTATTCCATCTTCACTAGCGAAGGGCAGCTAGAGGCAAAGACCGAGAACAACAGGACTCTGGGGGTTTAATGTGGGGGCAGGGAGAACATCAGGAACCAATGGTTTGGGGGCACAGGGGCAGTACACAGGCAGGGCTGGGGTAGGGGACCAACAGGGAAACTGAGGCAGGGACAAGGGGACAGGGGCCAGGGGCCAATGGGAGAACGGGGAGGGAGGAGCTTTCTGGACCGGAATTGGGGCAAGGACAGGGACCAACTCGGAGAACTGAACCGGGGCACATGCTCTTTGGCTCCTACAGTCATCCAGGGGGACCCGGACAAACTCAAGAAGTGGTCTTATGGGAATCTCATGAAGTTTAATCAAACCAAGTGCAAGGTGCTGCGCCTGGGTCAGGCTGGGGGATGAACAGATTGAGAGAAGCCCTGCCAAGAAAGAATAGAGGGTGTTGGTGGATGCGAGGCTGGACAGGACCCAGGAATGTGTGCGTTCAGCCCACAGAGCCAAATGTGTCTGGCTGCATCAAATGAAGTGTGGCCAGCAGGGTGAGGGAGGTGATTCTGCCCCTCTGCTTTGCTCTAGTGAGATCCCATCTGAAGTGCTGCATCCAGCTCTGGGGTCCCCAAGCCAGAAAGGACCTGTTAGAGCGAATCCAGAGGATAGCTACCAAGATGATCAGAGAGATGGAAACTTTTAGGAAGAAAAGAGAAAATGCTGTGATGAAAAGCTAAGAGAGTTGGGATTGTTCAGCCTGAAGAAGAGAAGGCTTCAGAATGACCTAATTGCTGCCTTCCCTTCAGTACATGAAGGTAGTGACAAGAAGGATGGAGAGGGACTTTTTATAAGAGCATGTAGTGACAGGATAACGGAGAATGGCTTCAAACTGAAAAAGAGTAGGTTTAGATTAGATGTGAGGAAGAAACCCTTTACTGTGGCGTTGGTGAGGCATTGGAACAGGGTGCCTAAGGAAGTTGTGGATGCCCTATCCGCGGAAGTGTTCCAGGCCAGGTTATATGGAGCGCTCAGCAACCTGCTGTGCTGCACTGAAAGATGTCTCTGCCCAGGGCAGGAGGGTTGGAATCAGATAGTCTTTAAGGTTCTTTCCAACCCAAGGCATTCTATGATCATCTTACGGTGGATGGAAACTTAGAAGGTAGAGAACTAGAAGCGAATGAGAGCAGAGAAAAAACCTTCGAGGGAAGGAGTTGGCATAGCTTAGGTAGACAGTCAGTAACCAAGGTGTAATTTAATGACTTGTCCCGTAGTCATCCTCAATGTACAGAAGTGTACAATTATAAAGCTTCTGTACAGTCTTCTACAGTCGCTGTAATGTCAATGAAAAGAATAGGTGCTTTTGAAAGTCTCCAGAAAAACACTGTTCTCTGTAAATTAAGTAGAAGGTTCAGGTCTAGAGATGTTCCACAGTATTTACCTCTCCATGAACAATTTAGGGAATTCCAGACTCCTTACTGTTGGAGAAATGCTTCACCAGAGCATTGGAAAGAAAGTATCAGAATACCAGTGGCAGACCCTGTGCCACTTCTGGAGATTTAAGACTGTATTGAAACACTGATTCCAGAGATGGTGGTGGTGGATGAATTCAGTTATTATCATCCTGTTTGGTTTACTATCACCGAACCATTTCAATGCTAACACACTCTAAATCCCTCTCATTTGCCTCTAGGAAGAAAAGGAAGAAGTTGCTTAATCTGAGTTAGTGAATACTTGAGAGGTTTTCTCATTGTCAGTTTACTTTTTCTTATTCTCTGAGTCAGCAGAGAAAGTTACTTGATTTATTATGATATGTGTTATTCTGAAAAGGGAAGAGATAAAGAGAAAGGTTATAAGTAAAAGATGGAAAACAAGAAACCTGGAGAAAAAAAGGAGAGGGAAGTGAGAGAGACTAAGGTCTTCCATAGTGAAGTGATGCCTCTCCATTTTTATATTTAATTCATTTCCTATTGCAGTCCTTTTCTGTTTCTGTCTGGCTCTTCCAGAAATATAGTTTTCTAGGCCTCCTTCACTGCTGATTAGATGTTTTTAAAAAGGAAGCATGGATTGCTGTAGAGTTATTAATTAATTTTACCCTCACTTGGTGTTGTTTCCCCAGCATTGTCAGTTTTCACAAGATTCAGTTCACGAAGAAAAGGGTGTATTTTCAGAAACATCAGTCACCCTTTTAATATCTCAGCCAGATCCAAAAGAAAAGCTTATGCCCATCATTTGACATTGGTGAAAATTTTACTGACCTCATTAGAAGTGATACTAGTGACTTCCTAACTGAAGAAATAGTCACTTAACAGCCAGAAATTTTAAGTGAAAAGTAATTATATTTCTAAATATGTTGATCCCCAAATTCTTTGAAAACTTTTAAGTTTCTGAACATCTCAGTTCAGAAATGTTGTAATGTTTCAATCTGATGGTTAATAATAGAAAAAACCCAACCCAACATATTTCAGTATCACCTTTCTATAATGCCATATCTAAATTTACTTGGGGTGTGGTGTCTTGTTTCTGTGGATTTTTCACACTCATTTCTGTTTGTCTTGGCTGCTGCAAGCCCGTCACTGGAACTGCAGTTCAAGTCTCACTACTCTCTGTGAGATGAGTATATTAGGTACTGTGTTGGTTTAACACAGCCTGTTTTGTTTGGTGGGGAGGCGTGGGAAAGCCACAGAGTTGGCTTCTGTGAGAAGCTGCTAGAAACTTCCACTATGTCTGGCAGAGCCAATCTCTGATGGCTCTGAAGATGGACATGCTGCTAGCCCAATTAGAAAGGCTGGTAACGCCTCTGTGATGACATATTCAAGAAAGAAATCAAAACGGTGCGGGAGAACGGGACCCTTG